>LOEQ01000561.1:363813-383694 GCA_001685075.1 Bramus lutescens | reverse complement strand
TGTTTAAATGAATAAAATTTGTGTGTTGTTATTTCGGGTGTAAAGCTAGCCGTGCTGGAGCTGGGTGGGATGAAAGCAGCCCGTGCTTCTATTTACTACAGCTACCCCTGACATTTTCGTAAGTGTGCACATGTGAATGTGTGAGTGTGTAGCGAAAGAGAGTGTATTAGTTACAGTTAACAGTAAAGGAATAAGATGAAAATCAGTGTAAAGTTCACAACTGTGTCTCACTTTCCAAATAGTAGCTATGGCTAAACATGCAGGGATGAACAAAACCATGGATATTTGTTGCCATAGTCGATTGAAGCCACATGTCTCCTGCACTTATGTATTGAATTGCTACGCTGAAAATAGATACTTCTCATTTATTTTGGCTCTTCATTCTCTCCGGTTCAGTGTTTAAATTCTTAGTTAAAGGTCAAGGGAATATTTAGTTCTCCATCCTCCGTGTGCTGGGGAGAACAAAGGCTGTCTTTACTGTAGAAGCTGGAAATACCAGCGCTTTGCTTTTCCAATTTTCTTTACAGTCACACAACATATCAGCCATGAGCACCTACATCCGATTTTGATCCATGAGCCAGTACTGAAGAAATAAAAAATAGTAGGTTTCTTTTTGTAACTGGAGAACTAGTCATTTGAACTCATTTCTTCAACAGATTGGTTTCTAGATGAGGGAATTTGCACAGCTCTCAGTCTTCCATTGGTTGTGAAGTTCTTGACAATATCTTGATTATTTTCTCCTTACTGCTTAGCCAGAATTTGCCCCTATTGTTTGCAGCTACCAGCTCTGACTGACAGAAGCTCAACTCCTATCTAGCTAATCCAGGGCTTCTCACTCAACAGAGAAGCTGCAAGCCGAAGATGACTGTGTTAAGGTAGTAAGGAACAGGATGAAAACGATCACTATCCTTCACACATATTTTGTTGTGGAATATTTGCATACTGTGTGAAGGTATGTTGCTGTGGTTGGTGTAATAAAAAGCTGAATGGCCAATAGGTAGGCAGGAGAAACAGGCAGGCCTTCTGGGGAAAAGAGAGAAACTCGGGATGATTCTAGGCTCTTGAGATAGATGCCAACAAGGCATGGAGGGAGTTAAATACAAAATTAAAAAAGCTAAAAAGCCATGAGGCAAAATGTAGACTCATCTGAAAGGGTTATTTAAGCTATAAGAGCTAGTGGCACAAGCCTAAGGTAAGGCTGAGAGTTCATAATTCATAATAAGTCCCCATGACATCATTTGTGAACTGGCCGCCCAAAGAAAAATCTGGCTACAACACTTGACAATAGAAATTCTTTCAATAAACTAACTTGAAATTAAATAACTTAAATGAATTGTACACACAAACCTATATCAGTTTGTCTCTCAGTGGGAAGATTAAAAAGTTACAGCAAAATGAAGCTCTTTAAATGAATAGGGAAAAGAATTTTGGGGCCAGGTTAAAAACCCGGTGCAAGAGAATCTTCCAGGAATCTACAAGGATGACCCCGGCAAAGAGTCCTAGCAAGAGAGGAGAAGGTGAAAAGTTAGAAAGAGAGGATGGAGATTTTCTACGTGGTATATGGACAGAAAGTATGTTAGAAAGTTGAATACATCCAGACCTCATGCATCCACACACCCGGTGAAGTCAACCAAGACATCCCTTTGCTCATCATGATTCAAATCTCTCGAGGCTGGGACAGCCACTGCAACCCCAACACACAGAGGTCCAGGAAGTTCCCTTTGTGCTTAGAGCATGGAGTGCTATAACATTTGTTTAGGAACATGAACAGGCAACACTAAGAGCATGGGAAAATAAAGATAGTTGGTATTTCAGAATTGTTTAGATTTATATAAAAATGAAGGAGGCCTTACTTCCTCTGAGGAGTGGATGGAGGGTGGGATGGGGGGGAGGTGGGAGAAGGCGGGGGAAGGGGAAGAGAGAGGGAACTGGGTTGGTATGTAAAATGAAAAAAATTAAATAAAAATTCTAATTATAGCATGACAATACGTTTTTAAATGTGCGCTTATGAATAGTCTAAGGAGACATTAGGGGAAAAGGGGACCGTCTTGTCTAAATCCTGTGTTTGTTTTCAGTGGTCTTATGCTGTTGCCAAGCCACGCTTCAAATAGCGGAAGTTAATCCCGGGCTCTCTTTGATAATCTGAAGCTCTGCCAATAACTGCTTATCCCACCCTGAAAAAACGGGAAGAAAAATGATATTACAGCCTTACACTGGTCAGAGGCTAAGTAAACTCCGGCCGTTCAGAGTGACAGTTTCCATGGCTGCAGAATCTAGAGAACTGACTTAATTCCCGGAAGTCGATGGGAGACTGCTGTTGCAGCATCTCAGATAGGTCAGTCTGGAGGAAACCTGCGGACCCATCAGTGCGAGCCTCATGCAACGCAGGGAAGACGCGGGTTGTGTTTGAAAGAGTGACCTGATGAGCGGGATTTACACTAGCTGGCATGATCACATTTTTACTATAAAAATGTATCTTTGTGGGGCCGGAAGGACGGCCCAGTCAGTCCCTGTCTTGCAACCATGAAGAGCTGGGTTTGAGTCCAGGGCCCATAAAAAAGGAGCTGGCCATGGTGGTCCACACTTGGAAACTTAGTGCTGGGGAGGTGGGGACAGGAGACACCTGGGGCTGACAGGCCAACCAAGCTAGTCCTTGGGTGAGTGCCAGGCCAATGAGACACTTGGTCTCCAAAAAAAACAAAGAAAAATAACTGTGGTTAACTGGGGAACGACAGGCAAAGATTTTCTGAGTGCTTTTCCGTCCTTTAGAGAACAAAAACCTGTTTCTATTTAGTAGACGTGTTCGAATGCTGCTTCTGCCATCTGTCCAAGCCTGTGTAATGAAAATGAGTACCGGCAGTCTGGCAGGGCGGACGAGGGGTAAATCAAGGACTTAATAATTTATTTTCTGTCATTAGAAGGTCATGATCAGACCGAAGGCAAATCACACAGTTGGTTCCAAAAGTCTGCAATTCAGAACTTAGACGCGCAGAGATCGGCAGCCCCACCACGGCCAAGACCTGAAACAGACGCCTGCTCCGAGGTCGGAGTAGAGTAGCGTGATACAATGGACCATCCCGTCAGCACACACGGTAACGGAGTATGCTGCACTGGTTCATTTCATGCTCTCCGGCATACTCTATTTGTGAAAATGCCATGCAATTAAGTGGAATTTGATCACTGAAGTAACTAGGTTATTAAGATGAGCATATAATTTATCACTCAAATAATAGGGTACTTTTGATAGCAGGCCACACTTAGTATGTCATGCCCACCTAAGTCAGAGGTGAATGGAGTCCTACCCTGGTTATCATACATCTGGAGTTATACCGTTCCCTTTGTGCCCAAAGGCGTGAATACTTTCCTAGTTATGATATTTTTCCAGTTGGTCAGGGTTTCTGTGGAGCCTGCTAGGCATAAAAAATGCCCTCTAGAACCAATGTGATCTTAATTTTAAATTTTCTTTTTTCATCGGCCCCAAATATTCATCTTTTATTGTTCTTTCATATGATCCAGTTTCACTCAGGGTCATTCTGGGGAACATTAAGTTTTTGTTGTATGTGTGTGTATGTATGTAGTATAGTGTGTGTTGTATGTACATGTGTCATATGAATGTGTGCCTGTTGTGTATATGCTTGTACAAGAGCAGACATCTTTGTGTAGAGATCAGAACAGGCCACCAGGGGGCTTCTGCCACTTTCTGTCTTAATTCCTTGAGACAGAATATCTCATTAAACAGATGTTTGACATTTTGGTCCCGTAGGCCAATGAGCTCTTTATATATCTCCACCCCCCAGTGTTGGGGTTAGGGTTACAAGTGCTTGTTTGCAGCCATGCCAGACTTTTATATGGATCCTTAGAATATGAGCTCAGGTCTCTGTGCTTGCACAGTTAAGTGTTCTTACCCATGGAACAATCTTCCCAGCCCTGACATATACTTTTGAGTTGCATTTAAAATCTTAAGAGCTTGAACCTTTACTAATTATGGATGAGAAGTACTATATACCACCATTAGCCTTACGTTTTCCTTTAGTATTTAGGAATTCACTAGGTAAAAATTGAATTTTACTTAAAATTTTATTTCTCGAAATATTAGATTTTGGATCAGTGCTTCAAGAAACAAAAAATCTGAGCTAAAACCCTTTTGAAAATTAGAATCCCTGAGGCATTTTATTTATGCAGTAGAGATAAGAAATCATTTTTCTTTGGATAAACAGAAGTTCCAGCTTGAAGTTTTATCGTTAATATTGATTAGATTCTTATTTATTATTGAGTTTTGAAAGTTTGTATGGTCAGTCAGACTACTGAGCTGCATGGTAACCAGAAGGGGTTCCCTTACTCCAGCTTTCTGATATTCTGTGACCTTGTACCGCGCCCNTCCCCACCCCCGCCTTTCCTTTCTGCTCACCCTCCTTGTTTTGTCACAGAATGTAGAGTCGTTCATTTAGAGAGCCACTTTGGGGTGTGCTGCAATCGGAACATTAAAATTCCAATAGTCCCAGGTGCAGTGTTGACTTGAAGAGCCTGCAGAGATTTTGGAAAGAAGAGCAGGTGTAAGTTGTGAGGTTTCCTTGAGTGACGGTCTCTCAGCCCAGGTGACACCATGCTGGAAAGCATCTTCCCTTACTGTGAGACTGGCACACTTTGCAGATTCCCCTCCCGGTCTGTACTCACCCGTAGACTTTCCCACAGGGTTGTGGGGCTCTGGAAGCAGGAAGAGGAGCTAAAGGGGAGAACCCTTCAGTATGTCACAGTATGTGGGATCACATAAGAACGTTCAAGGTAGTGGCCAAACAGTATTGCAAATAATATAGTTTCTGTGTGAGGTCAATAGACATGGCAAGATGGGAGGAAGAAAACCCCATGAGGTCCCTCGCCTAGACAAAGAAATTTGAGTGACAGTTGACTACTGAGAGAGAGGACGTAGCCTCTCCAGAGATAAACCTTCTAATTAGTTATCCAAATCAAACTGGTCAGACCTGAAATCATCTACACACCACTAACAAAAACAGACTCGGCATGTTGTATTTATATATTTGTTCATTCTTCTACAAACACCAGTGGAGATTTGTGCTAGGCAGGCCATTATTATAATTATCAAGGTTTGTATATCTGGGTGCAATGCCTAGCTTCTTCTTTTATTACCTGTGTATTCATGGCCAACTTTCTGAAGTTCCCTCAACCTCAATTTTCTTGTTGAAAGTTCAGTAAAAATATTTAGACTCTACAGGATTGGGGCAAGGGTCACTTGAGATAGGTGTAGCCATGTGACCACATTGCTGGATATCCAATGTTTCTATGATCACCATCAATCCTTAGGGCCATTTATTTATTTATTTTTTGTTCAAGTCTAAAATTTTAGGATCAGTTAAATAAAATTTTCAAGTGGCAAAACATAATTTCTTAAGTTACATGGAAAGAAAAATCAGATTGATGTCATTTTTATAAAACCCAGAGTTGAAAAAATTGCTACAGTCTTTGTTAAGTTCTTTGTTGCATTCCTCTCATAAGCCACAGAGGACCAGGGTCCTAGGAGAAAGCATACTACAGTTATTCTGCTGAATGAGCACAGAAACCAAAGAGCTTCCAATGAGGTATCACTATGCCATCGATGGGTGCATCCCTCAACCCCCATTGAAGGAGTAACTCCTTACAGTACACGGAGACCCTCAGGGGGACAATGTACAGAGTCAGAGACTTTGGAGCACTCAGCTCTGAATGGGATGGCTTCATCACACTCCTTTTCTCAAGGCTCAGGGGTCTACAGGGAAGAGGAGGTAGAAAGATTCTGTGCACCAGAGGTGGTAGATGACTCCAAGAAAACTGTATCTTCCAGACAAAACAGGAATGATATTCATAAGAACTCATGGGGATTGAGACAGCTTACAGAAGACCTGTACAGGCTCAAACCAGAGAAAAACCAGCACTGAGAAGGGGAAGTGGACACAAAGTCCCAGCCCTAACCAACAGGCTATTCACAATTGATAGCTTCTAGGAGAGGGAAAAGTTATCTTTCTCTAATGGAGTGAACTGTGTAGTGTGAGTCCGCTTGTTCGTTTCCCAGCTGCTCAGACTCCCGAAATAATCACACAGAAACTATATTATTTGCAATACTGTTTGGCCAATACCTTGAACATATTTCTAGCTAGCTCTACATCCTAAACTAACCCATCTCCAATAATCTGTGCATCACCATGAGGTTGTTGCCTACTGGCAAAGTTTCAGCAGATTCCTGTGGAAGTGTCTGTCCCTGGAGGCAGTTACATGACTTCTCCTTGACTCCGCCTTCTTTCTCCCAGCATTCAGTTTAGTTTTCCTGCCTAGCTCTATTCTGCTAAGCCATTGGCCAAAACAGGTTTATTCACTAATCAATAAAAATGACACATAGACAGAAGGACTTCCCACACCAACACTGGCTATAAAAATATCCCTCAGGGCAGTTGTATGCTCGGCTATAGTTGGCAAGTACAAAATGGACTCTGTGGTTGATATTTATCTTTGTTTTTTTTTTTTCTGTTTTTGGGTTTTTGCATCTTAAAAAAGAAAAAGAAAATGACGTTGGGTGAGTAGTGTAGAATTGGGGTAAATAAACTAATATGATAAAAAATGTGTTGTTTAAAAAAAATTAAAAAAGATAAGATCTCCCTAAAATGAGAATGCATACTAGTGTTGCTGATTTCCTGATGTTCCTATTTATAATCAACTGTAAGCTTGATTTTATATTTATTTTTATAAATAAGAAAAATTTATAATTTGGATGAGTAAAAAATATGATTTAATACTTTTATAGTTGAAGAAATTGAAGCCTATTTGGTTGATGATATTGCTGGGAATAAATACCCAAATCCCTTGAATTAAAGACTATACCTTAATGTCATGCTGCTCTTGGACCTGACATTTTATTCATCTTCCAAGGGTTACTGTAATGTTAGCTTCAATTTGTTCCTTTTACAAGAATTCTAATGAAGTACAAAGCACAGAAATGCCAAACAATAACAACCAATGAAAAAATAATCCAAAAAGAGTTAATATCAAAATCTTCACTGAATCTTGCATTATTTTATTTAATTATTCAGTGGGTTTATTTATCTGAGTATTACCCAAATTCAAGTCTTTTCCATGTTAAATTGGCATTCTGCATAAACTCATATTTTCCAAATGTTATAAATGAATCTTTTATTCCACAGCATGAGTTACATGAGTTATTCTCTTGTGCATGCCCAAAATTCTGGGTGCATCACTGATATTAATGCTCTCTCAAAAATACTTGCAAGAAGTTAGGGATCTGGACTATTATTTAAAATTACATGCTATCAGCTCCTCTCCATCCCTCCTTCTTTCCCTCCCTCTCCTTTCCCCTTCCTTCCACCTCCCTCCCTAGGATATTTATTCAGCCTTTACAACATCAGGGGAAGTTCCAGAGGTCGGAACTACAGTGCTGAAGGGAAACAAGGAACCTGACCTTATAGAGTCAAGCGCCCTGCCGTGAGGAAAGGTGTTAAGTACACAAATACCGTAAAACGGATCAGTGCTTTAAGTGGGGCACATGAACAGTTCAACTTTTCAGGGGGATACTGCAAGTCTTGATTTTCAGAAACAACAGCTACAAAGTGAAGTTTAGCGGAATGCCTGGAAGTAACACGATGGGTGGTTTGCATTTTCTCCTCCTGTTTTTGACCTTAGACGCCATCTTTACGGTCTGTGTGATCCTCGTTATCTTCCCTCTTTTTCTCCTTCCTTCAACATGGTCCTATGCTGTCACTTGGCTTCACGGAAGTCACTTTAATTTCTCTTCAGCATTTCTGGTTGCTTACTAGCATTTCATTGTATAGAGTGTTGCTGAATTTTTTGTTTGTGTGTTTTTTTTTAAATAAAAAGTAGCTATAAATTTAGTTAAGGGAGGATATTTGCATCTCAAAAATCAATCAGAGCACATATACTAACAGTTTGGTTTTGTTCTCCATCATGTAACTAAATTGTGCAAACTAACCTACGTCCTTCTAGAGGAAAAGGATGTCGCAAGCTTTACCCCCACACACTAGCGCATGAGCGGTGTGTTTTACCTCAGCAAATGCTTGGTACCTGAAAATGTAGTTTCTACAGGAGAATGGATTCTTGGTTGTTAATTTATGTTTCTTTACAAGAGCAGTGGGTTCTGAACTAGATTCACAGAAAGTCATTAGCAAAACAAAAAACCACTCAGTTGAAATCATCCGGTGCCCGACATCTTAGTATTCTTTTGCCAAGTCTCCTCTACTTGAGAGTCCTGCCTTCCTATGAACATTCTCTAGGTCTCCTCACATGCATGTCCTTTGCAGGACTAGCAAGTCCCCGTTTACCTGTGCCCTGGCATGTCCCATTGACTAGCCTTGCCTATCCCTGTGTAAAAAGCACTTCTTTTGGCTCCTTTCCCCTCCTGCTGCATTTGAGCATTGGCAGCTTCACCTTCTCTTAATTCCATCCTTTACCTGATTAAGAGTCTCAAAAACATCCACTCTGGGCTGTACCTTCATGGGGAAGGTGGAGTTTACATTGAATAGGTATTGAAAAGCAAGCTTAAGTTTGGTCATTATTTACAGTCTTCTGATTCTGAGTTCTTGTATTTTCTGTTCCCTTTGCTCTTTGGCTAGTTCAAGTCTCATTGAAAAAAACATGTATACATAGTTACTACTTTATAATTTGGCAGTGTGTATAGGCTAAAGATGAAGCCAGGCAGGGCACCAAGGAAGAAAGAAGTACCATTCTTCTGCACAAGAACGTTAAGTAAATAATTATTCTGATTCTTATATTCAGTTCCTGCTCAATCGTCCTGGAAAGTATTTTCTTCTGTGTGTCTCAATAAATCTGAATGGCGCTGATGAGTCACCATTTCCAATTCTGCAAGACTTAAGAAGAATTAATGCCTTCGCCCCGGCACTTAGAAACAGCAAGCAAGCGGTACTTAGGTCTGGCTGGTCTTTCTAAATGTTCCCTTGTAAAGAGGATCATGCATCTTCAACTTCAAGGTCAGAGTCTCATCCCTAGGTTTACTGAGCAAACTAATGTAACACTGCTCTTGAATTTCTTGGTCAATCAATACGTAGCTGCCAAAGAGAACCTGACTTAGACTCTATTTATTAATCCTAACCACTGATCCTAGGAGTTTTTATAAAGAAAGAGAGGCTCTCTTTCCCTGCGTCTGAGTTGCAGAAGGCGGATGAGCTCTTCCGGGCTTCAGTTGGGTGTGTCTTGTGACCAAGTGATAGTAGGACAAGTGACAATCACTTTACTTGAGTCTGTGTTGCATTGTGGCCAGCCCTTCTGGTGACTGTCCCCACAAATTCAGTGTTCCTCACAGCTGGACTGTGGCATAGGTGCTACAGGCAATTGGAAAGAACTGGTGCGTAACTGGAATTAAAAGAAACCACTATGAAAGTGAATTTGGGTGCTAAAAATCAGACGACTGCACAGTGGACAGTGGTTTGGGTATTCAGCTTGAGTTTGGAATATTAGGGAATTGGAACTGTGTCCTGAGATACTTGCCCAATGATGGTCCCTAAATATAGCCTAGGGAAACGGTGCACTTTCTGTTAAAGTGATATTCAGTAAACTACTGACCTTAAAAGGCAAGGTCAGAACCATGTGTTGAGGAGAGTCAGGCACACCATGTTCCTTCAGCCTTTCCCCCATAATAACCCCTCTAGATTATTGCGCAGACCTAGGAGTATCCTGAAAGAACTTGCCTGAGAAGACATCCAGGTTTCTTCTCTACTATGAGGAGACTATCCTAAAGTCATCAGGTCAAAAGATTTCTTATTTCAAGTCAAGAGTGTCCCAAGTTTCATAGTTGACAGAGAATGCAACTTAGGACTTGTGGCCTAACTTCCCCCTTTCTTCTCTTTTCCCCTGTGAACTGCACACAGAAATCCTGCACACATGAGTGAGTAAAACTGCAGTATTATGATATTACCAGTACATCTCAAATCTTACCAGTAGAATTTCTCCCAATTAAAATGGACAGCTGCATAATATCTCTAGGATACCCGAGTATCCTACAGATTAGTTTGTTATGGGATGAACTGTGTTACAAACGCCTGTATCCTACAAGTATATAAAATAAAATACTACTTTTTCTAATAATAACGATTCTATGTAAAGTTTGCCGTTACTAACACATGGAGATATTGTATGCATGTGTGATCTGGACTCTCTCAGCCAAGGACTGGGAAATATCATTAGTGATTAAGTGAAAATGGATCTCACCTTGGGAAAAGATTCAACATTTATACATGGGTTTGGGCAAGACAGCCTTCATTTTGTAATCCTCTAAAAAGGCTCCAACTGAAGTAGATAACTCATTCGTCCCGCAAAAGCCATCTTGAGTTACTCTCTTTGTGTGAAAGATAATTCCAAACCTCTCTACAGCTTCAACACGCTCATCACCCAAGTGGGGCTGAGTTAAATGGGATGGGGGTGGGGCTAAATGGAAGAGATTTGTGTTTGAGGGCAGCTTCTGCTTCTAGGAGAGTTAATTAGGAAGAGAAAACTGAAGCAGTTGACCATGTTCATTGTTGGCTACTGGAGCATGGTGACAAATAGCCCTGAAAGGTCTTCACTTTCTTTTATAAACAGAAAGGTAAGGAATTTGCACAAAAATGCACCAGTGAAGATCTGCTTTCCATCAGGGGCTAACCACACAGTAAACAACAGAAATAAGTTGTTTTAATAAAGCATGGTGTTGAAACACTTATCAGCAGGTCCTTCCTACAGGCTTCAGGAGGTATATTTGGATAAGAGAAACCTTTGCCCAAAACAACATGGTTTGAAATTTTCTTCATGTCAAGGTCAAGAGACTTGAAGGAAAAGTGGATATATATAATCACACATTTATCTCTCATTAGGCTGAGCAAGTATAACTAAGTATTCTCTCTTCTTATGTGGACGTTGATATAGTTGCGGGGAGATAATTCTGGAAAATGTCTTATCTGGAATAGTTGGAAAAATTCTGTTTTTTAATGACCCACCTATTTCTGGGCAAGACTGTACTGGTTCCATAGAAATTCCTTCAAATTGCAAAAAATGTATGGTATGCTGAGGAACGGTGACAAGAACAAGCTGGTAGTAGGTCTATGTAAAGCCCAACTCGGAGGCTTGAGAGAAGGGAAGCTTAAGAAACACGGAGGCTTGGGAAGGGAAGCTTAAGAAACAAGGAGGCTTGGGAAGGGAAGCTTAAGAAACAAGGAGGCTTGGGAAGGGAAGCTTAAGAAACAAGACTGGGCGGTGTATGCAAACAAATTTGAAATGGAAGAGGAGAGAAGCCTAGCGTTGGAGTGCTGACTTGGTGAGTAAGGTGCTTGCTGCACAAGGGTGATGGACAGAGATGGGGTCCCCTTACCTAGGCTTTACTTCTTTTGACTATTTGCCACGATCAAGAGATGGGCTAGGTAAGAAGGAAAAAAGAGATCTGAAAAAATTCTGAGACCTTTTCTAAAGAAGGACAACTCTCTTTAGTTTTCTGTATTTTGTATTAACATTTTAAATGGAGTGGGGAAGTATCACAGAAAAGGGTAGCTACTTGAGAATTATTCCTCTTTGAAGTTTCATGTCCTCATGTCAAAGTTGACTTCTTGATGGGCCCCTTCTCCCTAACCCCCTAACCTTGCCTCTATGTTTGTTACCTTGGAATGATTCCTGTTGCATCACATTTGAGAAGGAAGGGCAAGACTAACTCTAAATCTGTGACTTTATTGCATGTCTCAAATTTTGCTCACTCTCTTTTTATGACAATTAGTATGAGAAACCCACCCTTCCCTGCATGGGCTCAAGGAAGAAATAAGACATTACAGAAGAGAATCGAGAGAGCAAGATTTTTTAAAAAATGGAATTAGACTCATGGAGTCTTAAAAAAATCTTGACCTTTCAATGACTGTTGAATTTCACAAAGGATAGACTTTGAAACCAAAAAAAACCATGTCTGTCTATCTATATATTTACCTACCTATCATCTATCTTCACTGTAAAAATTCCTTGTAAGTTTGTTATAATGAGTTATTATGGTTGATTTTCACTGTGAATTTACTTTTGTTACATCAACAATATGTTCATTCTTTGGTTCTGGAGCAACCTAAGAAGCATACTATTTCTGTAATATAAGTATATTCAATAGTTAATATGACTAGGTTGTTAATAAAGAGGTAATAAGTGTAAAGGGATTAGAGGGGACAAGGTGAAAATAAGGCTGGCTCTAAAGCCTTTGGATAGGTATTGTGCAATATCTAGGTGTGTTTAGTTTGCAAAGCATAGTATGATGAGAGAAGGGTTGCATTTAGAATGGAACCCAGCAAACACTGAGCTATCATAAGGGAGGGATCTTTAGGATATTAGGTACTCAAAGGTTTTTCCCGCCACCATCATAGTTCACTATGACTTTAACAAGATTTAGCTACTAATAAAAGCAATTGACTATCTATCTTTCCACCTTCTGTTTTCCCTTTCAACAATGATGAATAAAAGAAATCAAAGAATCATACTGTAGGAACAGTGATAAAATTGTGGTTTTCATTTTTACAATATGATTCATTCCTTCAGAGCAAAATACACAATTTTATTTCTTTGATGAACTTAAAACTCACAACTTTAACTTTTTTGTTTGTTTACAAAAGAGAAATGCCACTGGAAATAGAATAAGTTGAATCTAATGTAATATTATGGACTCTAAGCTCTACTTGGAGTTTTTCTTCATACTTAAATTTCTTTTATTATCTATGGCTGAAAAATAAGATTCCTGAAATAGATTTTATTAAGCATTGTTTTATAATGTATAAATACCTTCCTGATTTCCTATATGCTTCCTCTGAGTATGTTTTGCTGTTTAATAGCATAATTGACTCACATCAATTTCTGAATGTATCTACTTATAGATTTTATATTTTATATAAATTTTGGATGAATCATGATTCAGTATTTTATTTAATCATCCTGAACACCTAGGACTCTGAAAATGGTTCTTCAAACTATGTCTCTGCTATAATTTTTATAAAATTATATGCATGCATATATATAGTACATCACACATCGAGCTGACCCTTTCCTCTGAGACCCAAGCTGCCTTACACTCTGTACCCTTTTTTAACTTCCGTCAGACTTTAGGGGCCAAAAGAAGGGGAACAAATCCACCTTGTTTTGTTAACCAGCCAATTAACTCTCAGTCCGCCAACAGCCCTTGGGTTCCTCACCCATGTGAATGACTAGTTGAATTGATTAGTTAGATGGAGAACACAGGTCAAGCTACTGCGGAAGTGTAAATCCCCTTGCCTCTCTTTCAACTCATCTACGTAGCTTGAAAACAAATGTTAGATCTACATTCTGGAGAGAATAGAACTTTTCTCCAATTTTAATGAATTCCAAAATATCTAGAGAATTTCATAGAGTCAGTGAATTTGAACTTTGAGGCCAGCCTGGTCTATAACAGCCTGCTCTACATCTATAATTGGTACTTTTTTAAAGTGAAGGAAAGAAAATTTTCCTGCTTCAAAAACGATGGCAAACGCCCTAAAGTGGCATGTGGACCATCTGTGCCTCAGCCCTAGAAAAACAGAGTTTCTCTTAAAGAATCAGGCATGTATCTGTCTCTTTAAATGTCTGTGTAACAATGCATGTATTGCATATTAAAAGCGGGCAGTTTCAGTGTCTGTGGGCATTTACTTCAAAGCCCCATTCTTTGCGTCAACATGAGCAAACTTTATTAACTCAGGTAGTTATAGAGTCAGGCTGTTTCTTACAATAAAGAGGGCAAATTGATCACGCCCTGGAAAATTCTTTCTGCTTTTCTGCTGAATTTTCTGTGGGATACTAGTCATTGCAGTGGGGAGGAAAGCGCCTGCCCGCAACAGAACCTCCTTTCCTCCCAATGGTTGTAGGGTTCGCATCTCAGGAAAGAACAAGTCCCACTGAGTTTCTTTTCTGATGCTCTGATAAACTACCCCAACCAAAGAAACTCATGGGAGAAAAGATTTATCTCAGCCCACAATTCACAGGTGTCATCCTTCCCGCAGGGAGTCAAGGCAGGGGCTTGAAGCAGTTGGTCATGTCACATCCACACCCAGAAAGCAGGGAGGGACACACTTGGACTTCTTACACGGCACAGGACCACCTGGTCAGGAAGTGATGCCATCCACTGTGGGCAGATCTTCCTACCTCAAGTCACCTAGTGGGGATAATTCTCCAAAGGCGTGACTAAAGCCTATCTCCTCAGCTTGACAACTGAGATCGGCCAGCACACCAAATCCCTGTCATCTTTGGTCCTCCATCTTTGCTCCTTTGGCCACCCTGAATGCTAGCCTTGCCTTTTGGCAAAAGAGGTTGCCTTTCAGTTCCTGGGATGAGTCCAGATCTTTCTCCACCTAGAATGTCCCCTTCACTGTTCTCAATTTTTGACACACTCTTTGCTAGGCTAGACTTTAGAACTCAACTCAAGTGTCTCTGCAGGAACCATTGCCCTTTGGTTTGTCTGAAATCCAGTGTATTTTTACTCAAAGAGCTTCCAACAGATGGACTTTTGAAGTCTGACAAAAGCACAATTATTTCCAAATATGATCAATCCAACAAATAGCTGTCAATTTATTGTTGGTTTAAGGAAACTACTTGGTGTTTTGTAATGATATTGAACACACTATTACTTTTTTCCTTAAATAATAGTTTCTGATTTCCTATTTTGAATTTCTTATCTTATGTCATGCAGACTTCTGTTTAACTTCCTGAAGTCTTCATAGTTTTTGCTTTGTTTTAAAATACATTTTTATTTACATTTTTGTCTTGTTTATTTTTGTGTGCACACACATGCATGTGCCAGGGTGTACATATGGGGTCAGAGGACAATTTGTAGAGCCCTTTCCCTTCTTTGACTGTGTGGGTCCCAGGGAAAGGGACTTAGGTCGTCAGGCTCGGTGACAAGTACCTTTACCTGTGGAGCCATTTCACTGGCCCTGCATTATTATTTAACTATTTCCTCATTGTTTTATTAATACTTATATACAATTTAAATAACTTATATAAATTAAAAATTTTTATTATATACTTATATATTATATACTTAATTATATTTGAATATATACTAAAATATATATGAAATATGCAGTTGTAGTTTACCAGCTCATTTTTGAACAAGCATCTATGTACCCACAAGCCACTTTTTAGGTAACCATTATCCAGGTATATTACAAGAAAAGGTGCTTTTTTGTTATCTGTTTAATCTGTTTATACATGCTAAAATTATATAGTTTAACTTTACTTATTCTTAAAATTTATGTGTGCAACTAAAACTGCATATTTTTGTGCGACTTGTTTCTTCATCAATATTATGCTTATTGGCATAATAGATTTTGGGTAGAGTTGTAAATCATTTGCAAATTTATTTACTCATTCTATATTAATTCAATAAAAATGAATAACCAGCAAGTGCATAGCTTGAGGTATATATTCTGATGTATTGCATATGGTTCTTGTTGGATACAACTGCCCTTAATTTTATTGAATCCTGTATTATTCATATCTCCTTATTTAGTGGCTAATGACAAACTCTTTATAAAATACTTCCTCTGACAATATAATGTAAATTTTCACTTCATTTTGCTAGTGTTTGGTGCTGTTAGACTTTCACCTTTTGCCTATCTTGTAGATGTGAAGTGTGGCTTTGACTTGCACCCCTTTGATTGCCAAAGGCTTTGCAAATTTTATATGTTTGATCATGCATATATGTTCTCTTGGGCTATTTGCTTGATCTGCATGGCATCTCCACACTACAAGTGTTGTGTATCATCATCGATCAGAATCCTGGTCTCTTCACGACCACCAGATCTCTCATTTCCCAGGGTCTTGGGTCTTTCATCTGATGGAAGCTGATGTGAGCAGCTGATGACTGAAGAAAGATGAAATGATGGACTGGGAGGGTCAAGGGGAAAGCATGCGTCTGGCCTGCACGTGTCAGTCAATTCCACATGCTTTCCATGGCCAGATGTCCCTGGAAATGTGTCCTAATGCACCTACAATGAAAAGGCTGTTGGAGTCAGCAAACATAAGGCCATGCATACCATAGTCATGATTACATTCTCTGCTACTCTTGTGTTAAAGCATAGACTCTCATTTTATACTTAAACATTTAAATCAATTTGGGGTTAGTTTTGTGTATGGTTTCAAGTAGGCACCCAATTTAGGTAGAAACATTATTTACCTAATTGTTCCAGTTTCATCATCTTGAAAAATTTGTCCTTTTCTTCACCTACCTAGTTCTTTTCATAGGCCCACAGTGAGTGAGTCTATTTCTGGGTGCTCACTTTTTTTCAGTGTCTGTCTGTTGGCGGAGACTGCTCATTCGTTCCTGGCTGCCCTGACTTGGGCTCTACTCGCCCCTATCATAGGCCAAAGAAGCTTCCTTATTCATTAACCAATAGAAGAAACACATATACAGAAGGACTTCCCACATCTCTCTGTGTTTCCCAGAAGGTCGGTACCACATGCCATGATATATGAATATGCATGTTCTTTAAGGACAAAATGTTTGTAATCACCTCACCTGGGCCTGGGTTAAAACACTTAACCACTGCTTAGCTCATGCTCTATAATAAGCAGAATAATATAGACTAATAAGGAACCTGATGGGCTGGCATTAATATACAAAAGTACTGTTTTGAATTTAATTAATTAATTAATTAATTAATTAATATGTGTGCATATTTGTGTGCACAAAGGCACGCCAGGGGACAACTTTCTGGCTTCAGTTCTTGATTTCTATTTTGTGGATCTCAGGGTTTGAAATCAGGGTTCAGGTTAGACACGAGCACCTTTACCAGCTGGGCAGTCTCACAAACACTGAAAGGTAGCATTGCATCAAATAAAGCTCACAGTACTGAAACCTAGAGAGTTATGTTAAGTGATTATTTACGTTTTTTCTTTTGAATCATAAAGAACTTTACCGTTTTACTATAACGATTTTAGAATGTCCGACTTGCGATAATCACTTCTTAATCTCTTTCTGATACCCTAGTGATAGAATCCCCTGGACAAATTATTTAATGTTTAAAAAGAACAATTTAACTTGTGCATGTTTAATAAAAGTTCTATGAGAGGTTTCCCTTTTCTTATTTTCCTATTTGCCTTAAGTCTTTTACTTCTATTTGATTTCTGAAGGTCTTAACTTCTCCTAAGACTCTGAGCAGCATCCGTCTTTTTCACCGTTCCCTGCAAGCCCCATCCCATCTGGTGTTTGACTGTTTTCTCTGTTGGTTTCCTTTCCTTTCTCCACTTAATGGAAAAGGGGAGGGTGTCTCTTTCCTTCCACAGCTTTGAACAATCCCCTGTGAATCCAAAGGATCTGTTTCTTAATGTTTCGATTTTCCCTTCTTTCTTGACACTGTCGAGTAATTCGACTTCTTACAGCTCCAGCTCTCTACAACACTCACGTGTTTTATTGGTTTTATTGCTTCCTCTCCCTCCTCCTGACCCCCTACCTGTCCTATCATGAGCCATGAGTGGCTCACAAAGCTCTTTCAGGTGGCCTATAAGCTGCCTGTCGGCTCAGTGCTGCTCCCTCACACAGAGTGTGGGTCACCAACGAGGCTTTCCTGGGCGTCTTAACCACTGGTAGGACAAATGCCCTCTTGTTTCAGTTTTTCTGCCTGTCGTGGAAGTATGTCTTCTTCCAAGTTCCTGGCTCATGTGAGTGGGAACCTCAGAGAAGCTTGACCGGGGAGAATACCTTCCTGAGCAGATATGCCGCACCAACAGGAATTTCACATTTCCTTAAGACTAATGAACCGCGTGTGGCTTTTATAGTCACAAGTTCGGGTATACAGGGGAAAAAAGTGGTTTTACTGATCTACAGCTGGATTCAGTCTAGATTAAAATTCACCTTGGCTTAATAGTAGAGAATTATTTTAGTTCCAGGCATGAGTTTCCCTAACTTATAGTCTCAGGCACTTATTAAGGAGGGAACAGAAATTAATGATTCAAATGCACATTCTCTATCACATCCGACACAGATGTGGTATGTGGGGAGTTCAGCGTGGGTCTTTCTTTGGTCTCTTTTGATGCTTATGCCTAGCTGTAGTTCGTTTCAGGCCTGAGCCTTTCTGACTCCCGTTGCTGTGTTCTGTCCTGGCACTCTGCCCTCCCACCAAACCAGAAGTCCTTCAGGTTTATCTTGGGTGGACCAGTTTTTCCAGATACTTATTTGTGTGATTGGGGTAGTTCTGAGGAATAATCCTTTTGTACAGTGTAAAGGTTTGTCTCTCAAATTGGTTTAATCTAACACTGATTGGCTGGTAGCCAGGCAGGAATTATAGGTGGGGCCATCAAATGATGGATGATGGGAAGAAGAAGGGCAGAGTCAGTGGAGTTGCCAGCCAACCACTGAGGAAGCAGGATGTGTAGAAAATGAGGTGACAAGCTGTAAACCATAGAAATATGCAGTAATTTAAGTGTAAGAGTTAGCTAGTAAGAAGCCTGAGCTATGGGCCAAGCATTTATAAGTAATATGAAGTCTCAGTGTGTTTATTTGGGAGTTGCTGGTGCCTACAGGGTAGGGTATGAGAAGCTATGTCTGGAAGCTTCCTCAGTAGCCCATCCAGATGTTCCATGCTCCATGAAGCTTTTTAAAGACCTGTCTTCCCTGACAAATTCTTCCGTTTCTGCTTGCTTACCAGTGTGGCTGTGGTAGAAAACATGACATTGCCAGCATCACAAAGTTGCCCACTTGTCATGTAACACTTTAGGGTTGGTGACCATCTGAGCCGGGATTCTGAGAGAATCTTCCTTGTTGGCTTACAGTCTTCCAGCTTGTGGTCTGGAAGGTGATCCAGAAGTCACCTGCTCTGCTGAGACCTTCATCCGACTTCCCAGAGCATCCTGTTATCAAGGTCTTCTGGGTTCAGCCAGGTTATGGGTGAATATCATCAAGGAGGAAGTGGGTAATGCTTCTTTCTGTCCAAGAATGACAGGGCCATCTTCTCCTTTCGGCTAGGTGGATGACATTACATCGCCTGGCATTCATTTCTACTTCATGGTATAAATGATGTGTTCTGGGTCCCACGGGATTTTGACTGTGATGCCAAAACCAACGTCTTGAATTTTAAGAAAATCTTTTTCCCTTTCCATTGCCTGACTCTTGCAACAGAAGAAGCAATAAACTACTCTGTTCTCTGTGTACAGACTTCTGTTTCAGAACTCCACAACCCTTTCTGTCTAGTGTCCCTTCTTTAAGGAACTATATATCAGAATAATTTACTTCTGCTTGAATTTAGGGTGTAAGTAGACAGTACAGCCACTCAATTTGGTATGCAGATATTACCTCTGTAATTTTTCTTTCTTCATAGAAAGCATTTGAAAATCACTTACTAAGGTTTCTCTCCCCCTTTCTCTTCATCATTCCCTTTCCTCACTCTCCTCTCTCATCTTCTTCCCTTCCCTCTCTTTCTTCCTATTTGGATTCTCTGTGGTGGTTTATCCTACTGTAAAAGCTTGTGACTTGTAAGTACACCAGAACAGGAAACCATTACAATCAGCCTTTGAAATTGAGCTATAATATTTATACAATCTAAGATGTTTGAAAGTGTCATCTCACTCATGATTTTAATTAGTATAGTACAGGGATTTTAGTGGAGGAGATGTTCATGGACCATCTTGTCATTAGGTAAATATTTAAATCTTGGGTCTGGAGATAGCTGTGCAACCCTGCATACTTCATGAAACCTACTGAGGTTTTGTTTCCCCTTCTGTAATACTGGAACACCATCTTTTCAGTGCGGTCCAGAGAAATGCTATGTAAGAAGAACACAATTAAAAAAATATCCATCGCCGGGCAGTGGTGGCACATGCCTTTAATCCCAGCACTTGGGAGGCAGAGGCAGG
>LOEQ01000561.1:332665-348001 GCA_001685075.1 Bramus lutescens | reverse complement strand
GCCGTGCGGGAGCTGGGCTGGACGAAAAGCAGGCCCGCTCGCCCTATCACTACACATCCATCCTTCCATCTGTCCATAATTATGCCAGACATGTACAAGAGTCTGTGATCAAGAAATTTACAAGGAAACTTAGTGCAGTGGAAACTTCCTAAAATATATAAAGGTGATCCTAATGAGGTCTTCTAATAATGGGTCATACAGAGTCTCAACTGGGCCATGTATTATTATTAAATAAGCTTCCAGCAGAGGTACTGATCTGTATTCAATTGAATTGTTAGTCAAGAAGTATCAATGGAAATCTCCAAACAACCCAGGTTGTTGCTAAGACAATGAAATGCTCTCTGGAAACTGGCAGTGGGGGCCACATTGTTGAAGACAATACTCATATAACTCACTGAACATGGAGAAGTCCAGCTAATGCCGACATAAAGCCTCCCCCTCTAAGTTTTAATGCCTTTAGAGAGGCAAGGTCCTCTGCAGGCTACCAAAAATGAAATGTAAAGACTAACTCAGGCACAAAACATTTGACCTACAATTTGTACTATTTGTAAGATTTGCTAGGGCAACGAAAGCACAGAACTTGTAGGATGTCTAATTTGACACTCCACAAGATGGAACTGATACCCAACACTGCTTGGGTGACCAAGAACCAGAGACTAGAAACCCAAAGGCCTAGGATAAAACCAAACACTTTTGGTCAAAAGCAAAACAACAAGAAAAACCTACCAATAAAATGACTCCAAATGATGTTCTGCTATACTCATAGATCAGAGTACCTTATCCAGTCGCCATCAGAGAGGCATCCACTAGGAGTGAAGGGAAGCAGATACAGAAAGGAGTCTTTGGACCACACACCTTTAAGTGGGATGTCTCCATCAAATCCCCCCTCTCAGAGCTCAGGGAACCCCACAGAAGAGGAAGCAGAAAGAGTGTTAAGAGCCAGAAAGGATGGAGGACACCAGGAAAACAAGACCCACTGGATCAGCTAAGCAAGGTATATATGAATCCCAGAGACTGAAGTAGCAAGCACAGGGTTGACCCAGATCTGCACCAGGTCCTCGGTGTGTATCTTATATCTCAGTACTTTTGTGATGCTCCTGGGTATGAGAATGAATGGCTGTTTGACTCTTGTGCTTGCTCTTGGGACTCTTCTGCTGTTAGATTGCCTTGTTCAAATTTGATATGACGGTTTTGCATTGTCTCATTATATTTTATTCTGTCATGTTTGGTTGTTGTCTCTTAGAAGCCTGTTCTTTTCTAATAAGAAACAAAAAGAGAATGGACCCAGAGGGAAAAGGAGATGGGAGGAACTGGGAGAAGAGGAAAGAGAAGCTATAGACAGGATATATTTTATAAGAAAAGAATCTATTTTCAATAAAAGGGAAAAAAGAAATCAGATTGAAGGAGATGAGACAGCTTCTAAGGCAAAGCAATTATTATTCAGGTGATGGATTTTAAAAAATAAGTCATGTTAAAGATACCTTCCCCTGGCCCCCCTATACCTTGAGGCAGGTGGAAAAGCTGGCTTTGAGGTCATAAGAGCAGGAGAGCTGCTTCTGCCTCCCACCAGCTGCAGCATTCGGGAAAGCAGGCCCTGCACCTAGCCTGGGCAGCACAATAGAGCCAACCCCATTGGTGGAGGTGCAGGTGAGCCAGCCTTAAAGTTGTGAGCATGGGAGAGCTGTCTGTCATACAGCAGTGTGGCAGGGTAGAGATGCCTCCCCATTCTTGCTCCTTGCCCCTGTTACAGATGAGGGAGCTGATCCTCCCCTTACCAGCTGCAGCACTCAGGAAATCAGCCCCTCCTCCTTGCCTAGGAAGCTGAGTAGAGCTGCCTGTTGGCAGAGTCATGGGTAAGCTGGCCCTCAGTGTGTGAGAGTGGGGTAGCTGGCCACATCCCACTTGTCTGCCATGTGGCAGTGAGGAGAGGGTAATATGCCCGCCTTGCCCCTGCAACTACCCAGACCCAGAACCAAGATTAAGAGTTGGCCCACCCCAACATCCACCCCATCTACGATCTGCCGGAGCATGTGAAGAGGCCAGTCTTGCAGACACAAAGCTGCAGGATCTCCACATTGCAGGGAAAAAGCAGGATAGCAATTGGAGTTCCAGTGAGGGCCCAGCATCCATAGTGTAGCAGAAACCAGAGGCCTCAATTCAGACCAATGACCTTTTACAACGGGCACTTGCATGTAAAGATATATGGATAAAAGGGTTAATTTTGTGACTCACCATGTTACACTGCAGCTTCCATGATGAGAGTTTTCCTTTTTTTCTCTTAAATTTATTTTATCTTATTTTATTGGAGGGGTGGAGGTTGCAAGGGCAAATACAAAGGAATGGGAAATGAATGGGATCCAGATGCATGATGTGAAAGACACAAATAATAAACAAAAAGTTTAATAAAAAATAAAACACACATGTACATTCACACACATATACACACACATACATATATAGATATACAGACATAGGCATGTGCTCATGGATGCACACACAGAGACACATGTACATACACATAAATATACATGTATACACACAAGCACATGCAAACACATATACACACAGATGCATACACACATACAAAACATCAATACATAAATATGCACAAACATACACAGTAAGCACATACACAGGCAAGTACACACACACACACACACACACACACACACATACACACACCCCAAACACTTTAACTTCAGATACATGTCCATTTGTGTATTCAATGGGAGCATTGACGCACTCTGCTGAGACCTGGTTTGTTTGCTTTCTTCATCACTGAAGTTCTATGTGGCCTGTCAGCTTTGTGTCCGTTCCCTAAGGCATGAACAGTACAAGGAGCTTCTGCTACTCTGTCTGCACATTGTCTGCAAACGGGGAAAGGCCTTCTTAGCACTTACTTTTTGCTGGGCTTAGTTGGAAGCCACCTACTACTTGAGAATTTATTGAACTAGGAATGAATTCTTGGTGGCAGGCAGTCACAAATGTCTGCTGGTGGTGAGCACATGTGCTTTTCTATGAGATTTATAATAAAGGATAAGGTACAATGATTTCTTAAGGGAGAATGTGTGTGCTTGTAGGTTTGTCTCTGTGCATATGTGTATATGTGTGTGCATATGTATCCCTGTGTGTTTATGTGTGGGGGGTACATCTGGGGCTATGTTGGGGGGATACATGCATATGTGTGGATGCCAGAGGACAACCTTAGGTGTCATCCTCAGGAACACCATCTACTTCTTTGACATAGTGTCTCTCTTTGACTTGAAATTCACCAATTAAGTTAGCCTGACTGGCCAGCAGATACCAAGGATCCCACTGTCTCTGACTCTCCAGAGCTGGGATTCAAAGCTTGCGCCACATATTCCACCTGCTGTGGTGGTGACAGACATTATTCTCATGCTTGCATGTCACTTGCTTCACCAAATGAACCATCCTTCCAACCCCACGAATGTATTGCTTTGCAACGGAAAACAATGCTTTCTCTTATTGAGTAGCAAGACTTTCAGTAAATTGAGACCTTAGGGAAGTCTCCATCCCTGCCCTCACCCTTTGTGGTCTCATTGTCCTGTAGCACTTTCATGAAGTGAACTCCATCTGCCTCTTTCTCTCTGTTTCTTGTCTAGGGATTGCATGAAACAGAAGAACAGGCATGCATTTTGTTTTGCTTAATACTATTCTAAGAACCTGCACTTCATCTAACTAACACTCAATAAATATTAGATATTATTATCTGTATACATACTGAATAAAATTATTTCATGTCAAGTAGAAAAGAAAAAAGAAATTTACTTGTAAGGTTAATGGCTTCTGCCCTAAAGAAATTCCCTAGCATCCAAAGAATGCCATGAATGTTGCTACCCCCGCCCCAAATAAAAAAGAATAGCATCATGTAACAAAGTCAATGGTATTCCTTAAAGCTGCAGGATCAAAGCAGCTTAACCGGGAAGAGGATGGTCCCTTCCTTCCACTGTCCTATGTTCTGTGTCTTGTAAAGGTGTCTGCAATGAATGGGAAGGAACATATTTTAAAGTGACAGGCAGACACACTAGCTGTCTCCAATGGTCCTCCCTCTTCCAGATGCAGGGGTTGCCCCCTTTGACCTACTTGGAGACTCAGTGAGCAATCCATTTCTTAGGAGAGAATTAAGTTCTCGCTGCCCTACTCCCAGCTGCAAATTCCTAGTCCTGTTCCGCCCCTTTCAGTAATGATTTACTAGAAATACATTTAAAATCATAATTATGTCTGCCCTCTAGCCTCCCCTTCACAGCTGCAGCTTCTTGCCTTAAATTGCAACTGAACTGGGATTAATACATGCATCTAAAGAAACTGCCTTTTCTTCTTTGCAGCTGAGTTTTTCTTTCCTTAGCAATTGTTTCTCTCTCTCTATTGCCCATATTTACTTTAGCTCTAGACCTGCAGAAGCTTTGTTTTTGGTTTTGTTATTAATACTGGATCTCGGACTGGATAGAAGGCTCAGTGATTAAGTGCATTTGTTGCTCTTGCAGGGGCTCCAGGTTCCATTCCCAACACCCACATAGTAGCTCACAACTCTCTGTAACTCTAGTTCTAAGTGATTTGACTTCCCCGTTGGCCTCAGCAGGCACCAGGCTCACACAAAGGTGCACACACATGCATAAAGGTAAAGCATTCATATACAAACTAAATCTAAAAAATTTCAACTCTAAACCTTGTATATAGGGCATTTCAGAGCCCTAGCAGACTCTTCAATCTGTGCTTTTATCTTAGATCCAGAAACTTCTTTGAGTAGATTATCTCACATGAGTTAAAGTCATGATGACAAACACCTAGTGACCCCACATCTCTTTTTGTCTTAACAAAGACAATTTTCTGTCTTGAAACTGAAGTGGGGCCAAGTGAATCCCATGAGCTTTTTGGTGCATAATAGTAAACTGTTGCTATTGGGGCATTCTCCTCTTTCTGTAGTAGCCTATGATAGGAGCTTTAGTTGCAGATTTCCTGGGGTCAAATTTTTTTTAACTAAAGTGAAATCTGTGTAACATAAAACTAGCCATTGTGAAGTATAGAACTCAATAGCATTTAGTACATTGATAGTGTTTTTAAACCATCACATACTTTAGTGTGCTCCAAGCTGGAGACCACTAATCTTCCATCTCCACCTCAGAGTCATATAGTTTTGGGTAGCTTTGTCAACTATGCTGCTAATTTGAGCAAATTTCTGCATGGAGTTCATTCCCCAGCTGAGAGATGAAGGTCTCAGAGCCACAAGTATCTGGCAACACCCAGTCACAAGTACAAACCTAACAATAACCATCAGGGAGACTTCCATGAGGTCAGTTAGCAGCATGGAAGAGGATGCCAGAGTAGAGACCAGGGCAGTTGGGGACAGATGAAACAGAGACTGAATAATAGGTTTGTATCTGTGCAAATCAAACAAGAGGGAGGACAGGGTTAGAAACGTTTAATTCCTCTAGTCTTGCCTGTAACTTTGTGTCCTCCTTACTGGATTAATTCTAGAAATGCATAAACTATGCTAAGGGTTTGTTTCTTCAAGTATGTTTTCTGGTTGATGTGGCTCCCGACTGTATTCCCCAAAACATTAGTTCTAGAGGGTGATAATAAATGCTATTGAAAAATGCTCACATAATTACTGTGTGCATTTTCACATTCATTTGCTCAGCAGTCGCCTATTGAGATATTCCAACTCCCTGAGCACCATTCAAGGAGTATAGGTACTGATAAGGAGACCATAACACAACAGAAAGAAGCAGCTTTGTAAACTGCAGCCGTCTTCCTACTGACAGTTTCTCCCACAGGCTCAGTTTAATAAGAAAATGTGAATTTTGATATCGTTTCAAGAGAAACCTACAAGATTTCCTTCAAGAAAGATGACCTTAGGGAGCTTGTTGTTTTTTTTTAAGTGGTGTGTGTGTGTGTGTGTGTGTTCACGCGCATGCGCTGGCACGCGCATGCACATAGTCATGTATGCGTGCAAGTGCATGAAGAAGGGTGCACATGCCCCGTGTATGCGTGGATATGTGGAGGCCAGAGTACAACTAAAGGTGTTCTCTTCAGAATCCTGTCCAGCTCCTTTGATACAGGATTTTTCATTGGCCTGGAACTCACTAATTAGGCTAGACCAAGCTGGTCAGGGAGCCCCAGAAACCCTCCCATCTCTGCCTCCCCAGAGCTAAGATTACAAGTGTACACCACCATATAGGTTTTTCACATGGGTTCTGGGATCAAACTCAGATTCTCAAGTTTGGGAGGCAAGCTTTTTGCTTACTGAACTATCTCCCCAGGCCTGGATTATATATTCTTTTAAATGGAATCAAGTAATAATGAAAAACTTACCTTTCCAGATTTGTCTACTGTCTCAACTACATAGTGATTACCCACTAAATCCCCTTCATTATATTCTGTAGGTTTACTTATTATCCTCTAGAAAACATAACCCCCTTTGAGAACATGGCTTAGTGATCAACACTAAACCTATCTCTTAAAGACGAGGCTCTTCCCTAGCCTGCAAATAAGACCTCTCTAGAAAATTAATCTTCAGCACATGGGTCTTCAGGGACATTGTAAATACAAACCATAGTTAGCTCAGACTAAGCCTGGTTCCTTAAATAGCTGTGGCTCTGTTACACTTTTCTTCTCCCTAGGAGTGTAACTTAACTGAGTGTAACTTAACAATTGTTCCTCTGGTGATGTATCAGGAGAGACCACAGACTTTTACTCACCCGCAAAGCCTTCAGCTGATTCCAGGATTGTGCAGGAGGCACTACTGTACTCTGAGCTTCTCCAAAAGATAAAACCCCAGGCTCAGGAAATGACTGCGTCCTGGGAGAACAGGGTTGAGGCCACAGCAACACCCTCTTTCCTACTGACTTCAAGAGGAGGTGCATTCCCAACCCGCGATGATTCCTTCATCAACACAACAGCCTTTTAATTAAACAAGGTAACATTAGAGGCCACAAGGAGCAGAATTTTCAGATTATACATGCTTTAGCAGGGAAATTTCAAAACCTGTGTCAGACAGCATTGCCATGGTTTAAATTTGCCAAGTGAAGACACCGAAACATGGATAAGACCGTCAGCTCAATTCCCAGCACACACACACACACACACACACACACACACACTGAATGTCTGCTATAATTAGCATCGTGTAGAGACAAAGAAGAAAAAAGTAATTTTAATACACTTAATCAGATTAAATGAATTTAATATGTTTAATAAATTTACTTCATTTATAAGAATTGAGAGTTGGAGACATACCACATAGGTGCTCACACACAAACATCTGTCTTAATATTCTTTTTTTTTTATCAAAGGTTTATTAGGATTTAATTTTAGGCAGAATGGCTCAGTTCTTGACTTTTAAGAAACTATGTGGCTAGGAAATTTTCAAGGCTGCTTCTGCTTGGGACCTAAAAGTTCTGTGATTAATAAGTCACACTGGTGTGGTGCCTCTGACTTTCTTGTGACCCCCCCCCCACCCTTAGTGACTACTTTAGGCAGGAGAGAGCCATGCTGCATGGGTAAGACTAAATTAGACACACAGAAGAAACCATGACAAAGAGGCCACCCCACCGCTCCACTAGCACATCCTTCTCTTGGCACAGATTTTTATTTTTGCCAGGACACAAACTCATTCACTCAACAAAGCATGTAATTGGCCATTTTTAAGGTCTGATGAATGTCCAAGTTCATACAAGTTGCCTCAAGTTAAAAGTTTTGCTCCAGCCTAAAACGTGGCCCAAACCAGCAGGAATTTTCTTCTGCAGGAATTGTATGAAGAATCTGCAACACTGCACAGGTAGACTTATTTTCTTATGTAAAATATTAAAAAAAACCATACAGTGTCTCAAACATCTCTCTTTTAAACTGTTGCTATATAATTTTTCTTTACTTGCTGAATCACATGCATTGTTCCTTGGCCCCGTGATGGTCCTCACTGATACTTGTGATCTACAGTAAGAGGCTCATTACCATCCACTCCTTCTTAGTAACATGAGCTAAAGTTTGGTCAGGCATTCTCCCATTGTGTTATCACCCATGGCCACTTTACCAGCGAGTTGTTATTCTGAACCGTGAAATACCAAGAATCAAACTGTGGTTCTCCCTGGACAACTCCCCAAATCCCTTTGCTATTTGTGTCCTTGGCCATAACATTCTTGAGCTTATTGTCATAGTTATTTAGTGATGTTTGTGATACATGGACATTTCCTGTGCACGGAATGTGGGCTAAATGACCAGCTGGCTTGGAAGTAAAAGAGCTGAACGTCTCAACTCAACTGAGTGCTGAAAATTATTATCCTTCTGAGTGGGAGATTCTGCTATGAATGTTTTGTAACAACCCAGCTTCCATGTGGCCAGGATCTTTCTGACCAACCCAGCTCTTTAGAAGTCATGAATTGTGTAGTAGATACTCAATGAGAAGCAGGTGTAAGTAGGTGCGTGGTGACAATTTGCCTGCCACTCCACTGGGCTAGCAGGTAAGACAGTGACATGAAGGGACAACAATTAGTACGGGATAGTTTATTTTCATTGGAATGTGTTGAGTTGAGTTGAGTCATCTTGGCCAATGGAGTCATGGGATCATAGGCTTGAGATTCCAAAAGATTAAAAAAAAAACCCTCAAGACTTCTTAAAATACACCAGTCCTTTCCATTCCGCAGTTGTGAGATTGCTGAGGAACTGTAAAATGAAATGGAAGATTTATTTGTCTCTCTCTGTGACCAGCCCCTTCACCCTGCTCTGTTACTTGGCCAATAATGCCAACCTTGTGAATCAGTAGCCCTTGTGAGGTCTTTGTGCTGTGCGGGAAATCTAAGCCTTTCCCTGGACTTCTCTTTGTATCTTTTGAACAAAAGTGCAATATTCTAATCCAGGAATAAACAAACACTTTCTGTAAAGAAGCTAAATCATTTGGGCTGTGTGGACAATAAAGTCTCTCTTAGCTGTTTGTTGCCTTTGTACATAGAGTAGCCATAGAGATATGTTAATGGGTGGGCGGGCTGTTTCTACAAGGCTTTATGTGTGCTAGCAAGTGGTGAGCATGTTTTGACTGACAGATTGTCTTTTGCCCACCTCTGTTCTCCATCATAAAATACCATAATTTTATTATTTTCTGTAAGAACTAATTCTCTCTATTTTATGTTTTATCATTTGTCTACCTGATAACTGTGTTTTAGAGATAATCTTACTACGGAGCCCAGGCTGACCTAAAACTCACCATTTAGTTGCCTCAGTTTCCCAAGTGCTGGACTTACAGATTGGTGAATCCACACCCACTCGTTCTTACCGTGAACAACTTTAAAGGAACATTTCTACCTCAGCTGAAACCTCAGCTCAGTTTATCGTCGTGAGGGAGGTCTTCCTTGACTTTCCATTCGCTCTTTCTTACATCGCCTTGTCTGGTGTTTTATAGCACCCATTTCTCTTTGAATCCAGTTACTTACGGAGGTTTTCTCAGCTATGTCTCTCTGAGCCACACACCGAATGGAAACTTCCCAAGAGCAGAAGCCTTACCTCTTATTATTGCTATTTCCTCCAGGGCTGAGAAAAATAGCTGGCGTATAGTAACCTCTCAATAAATACCACAGAATTATAGAAAGTTGGACCGCTTCTAGAAATGTTTTCATGAGACTGATAAGAAGAAACTCAATTTAGAGCAGTCAACATGACCAAAAGCTATTTTTAAAGTCAACTTTATGAATAGTATCTGAGAAAGTGCTTCCAAGATATCACTGCTTCTCATATTTTCTGAATAAAAAAAGTGTAGGATATAATTTCTAAAAATCCACCAAATGGTATCTCCCCCTCCAATTTTTGATAACTTTTAGTTGTGGATTTCACTTGTAGCAGACTGTCTTTTTCTTGATTGCCTAAGAGTTTCTGTAAATGGATTTTTGTTTAAAATTTTGAAATTGTACCATGCTGTTTGATTTCAATTAGCAGCAATTGTTTCCATATTTACAGAGAAGGTCTTGTAACACTCAAAGACCCTCTGGGACCTAGACCAGGCTAGCTACACAGGACCACCCTGAGGCTCTTACACTACCCTCTCCTGCCGTCCCTTCCCGCATTCTTTCTGTGGTGGCAAAGAAGTAATGACCTAGTTCAAGGGCAACAGGAAGGAAGGAAGCCCAGTCAAAGGATTGCAGAATTTCATTTACCACACCTAGTACATCAACCTTTTGGGAAATATTTTTATTTAGCCTCTCCCTCTTTTGTCACCAAGGAATTTCACTTCCCCCTTAAGTGGCTTTCCTAAGAAAGGAAGTGGGAAATTAGGGATGGAATCCAAGCCACGGCACTTTGTTCTTTTGGAGCCTGCCCTGCCCTCGCCTTTGAAGTTATGTAGGTTGTTCTATTTATGTCTGTTCTGCTCATACCTGCTCGCCTTAGAGCCAGGCCTTGTAAAGTGGCAGAAGTCTGAGCCTTTAGTAAACATTCCTTCTTAAAATGAATTTACTGCTGTGAAAGCATGCTGTTCCAAAGGGGACTCAGCACTAGCTGCTCTTCTGAGACAGTCTCCACAGGCCACAGACATTGCCTGGTGGTGTATAGAGAGCCTACTCTCTTCCATCGCGCCATGCGTTAATCCTCCCGGTTGTGAGGCAGTTCTCTTTAGGGCCCAGTGTGGTCTTTATTCACAGCAGACTTATCATCATACATAGGTGACAACATGTTGCCTTCTTGGGGTCTGTGGAACCCCGACCCAGCACCCAGACACCAGAGCTCACCTTTAGCTGGGCTTTTTGGCTTCACTGTTTTCTAAGAACAGACCAAGAGTTGTAGTGGATGAACAAAAGACAAAACATTGGCATGACCTCATAGCTTCCCACTTTTGATTTTCACTGCCAGCACCCCCCCCCAAAAAAAAAGCCAGTGTGGGGAACTGGAGTTGTGTTAAGTCAGAGAAGAAAGGCCAGTTTTTGTGTTTGTATTCCACTGGTGACCCAAAACACTAAAAGGCAGGATTCGCAGAAAGGGATGGTGGCCCTGAGTCCTTTAACATGCAAATGGTCACGGATTAGATCAGGAGAGTTTCACTGGGCCATTGTTAAGCACAAATGACTTCAGCTATCTCTAGAACACCTTGATGCCTTGTTACTTTTCTTTCTCAAGGTGGTTTTATCAGTTTGCTTCATTGTGGAACTCATTTACACCCCTGAGATCCAATCACAGTTTAATTTAAGTTTATTTATTTTTTTAATCTATGAACTTAGACTCTTTTGGTAACCTCATTAGCAGAGTCCGTTTTTGCTAGCCACTACCTGGTTTTCTGTTAAACAATTGATTGAATTGTATAGTGTCCGTTTGGGTAAAAAGCTGGATTTGGAACGCCACCAAGAAGATTCTGTTTCTCAAATGCCTGGTGGGATACCTTGGAGAGTGGAGTTCAGAAGAAAATGGAATCCAAGGTTTGCTACTAACTTGCTATTTAGAAACAACATTTTGACTCTGACCAAGCTGCCAAGATGGAATTTTCTTCCTGTATCCCAACTTTTGGTTCAGCTTATCCCAGGGTATTGTTGACAGTTGACAACATCCTATGGGGTCTCCTTTACCTCTCTTACTTTCCTCACAATCCTGATCTTTTATCATTTTAAATTAAAAGTCATCCAATAATGAAGTTGGGGAGTGTTCAATTAGTTAAGTAGTTGGCCCATATGCATGAGGGCCCAAATTGCATCCCAGAGCCAGTGTTTAAACAAAACAAAACAAAAACCAAAATAAACAAACAAATAAGCCAGCTGTGGTTACAGACACTTGTAATCCCAGTGCTGGATAAGTGAAGACAAGAAGGTTCCCAGGGCTTACTGGTCAACCAGCCTAATTGGTGTGCCAGTGAGAGAAGCTGTCTCTAAAACAAGGTGGATGGCTCCTGAGAAATGATACCTAAGGGTGACCCATGTAGGTGTGCACACATGTGTATACACATTTGCTCACACCGTACACACATAACCTACACCACCACCCCATACACACAATCACCTGCCGATTACCTTGTATGCTTCTGACTCACTGGCATGCAAATCTTGACTAAAACACTGAAACTTTCTGGTCATCTGCCAATACCAGTGTGACTCAAGGGGATCTGTTATTTTATGCAAGATTCCCTACCCTGGTTGAACTTTGGTGACATGAGGGACTAACATAAAGTGTCCTTGACTTTCAAGGGGGATTCAACTTCCTTGTGCAGAAGAATTGACTGTGACATTTCTTCTAACCTCCCAATTCCACCACTTAAAATACAACATGAAAATATCGCTTAACTTTGCATAGTAGAACATATGTGCATGGGTTATGAGAGATTCAATTTCTGAATCTGTAATTCATGCATGATTTGGTTTAAAGGATGTTTTGCAAGTGTAAATTTCCTTATAGGTTAGTAGTTCTTTAAAAGTTGGAGCTGCAGTATGGCATGGTCTTGAGAACATCTCTGAACATGTCCGCTTACCTCACTCTTTGCCCTGCCTACTTATTTTATTTTCTTTGCTTATTAGGCCCCTCTAGGTGTCTTGCAAGCCTTGTTCTAAAGGTTATCTCTTCTGTAATAAGCCCCACTTCTAATAGCATAAAATTTATATCTCACTCATCCAAAACCTACCTCTCTCCTGACACGAACATCTGAGCAGTGCTTACGAATTTTTGGTTTTAAGGGCATGTCTCCGAACTTACCATTCATAATAACTTTTATATTCTTATAGCTTCAGAAGAGTGTTTCTGGAAAACTGCATAGGTTAAGAAATTGAAACAGAGGGGGTAAGGTGAATAAATCCAAACAGATTTTCAGGCCACAGAGCTAACAGTTATGAAGAGTGAATGGGAATATGTCTAGTGGGCAGAGAAACCAAGAAATTCCAGGATCCCAAAAGGGAAGAAAAGCATGTGAGTTCCTTAGGGAAAACAAAGCCATCTCTAAGAATTTTTATGTCTGGTGAGCTGTGGAACCAGCTTTCATACAGACCTTTTTCTCCCAACACAGGCACAGTACATAACTTTTGGTTTTTAGTATTTTTCTCAGAGACCTCACTGACCTTGGAAACTGGCTTTTTTGTAAAAGGATCTTAGCCTCATTAAAAGACACAATAAAAGGTCTCATCCAACATGCAGCCAGTAGGTCTCATCCAACGTGCAACCAGTAAGTCTCATCAAACATGCAGCCAGTAGGTCTCTTTGAAGGTGCTTGGTTGACCATATAGGAAAACTGACCCAACGTGGTGATTTTAATCCAAATACCCACTCTCTACTCCATGTATTTTCTTAGTGACTGAAGTTGAGTTTTCTTATTCTTTAATCTTTTTGTACTGAGAGAATTGAACACAAACTCACTATTCCCTTGACCTATTTATTCATTAGCTGACACGGTTAGTAGTTTCCTCACAATTGTGCATGTAAATTAACAGAAAGTTGCTGTGGCGAGGTGGCTGGCAGCCTCTCAAATGTATTGGACTTCATTCTTGGTTTTGTGTGTTTGTATGGAAATCTACTTGTTGGAGGCATGAAGAGGCCATGGAAAACTGGTGCTAGTGGAGACAGTGGCAGAATAAGGACAAACACATGGGGGTAGAGTAATAAGGACAAAGGTTGACTGAGATTTCTGTCCTGCACGGTCCTGCAGTCGTTCAGTCCCAGAGAAATACACAGAACTCTACGTTAATCATAAACTGTTTGGCCTATGAGCTCAGGCTTCTTATTAATTAATTCTTATATCTTAACCCGTAATTTTTGCCTGTGTTAGCCACGTGGATTGGTACATTTCATTAGCAAGGCATTCTCATCTGCATCCTCTATGTCTGGGTGACAACTACAGACTGAATTTTTCCTCTTCCCAGAATTATCCTGTTCTTATCGCCCCATCTCTACTTCCTGCCTGGCTACTGGCCAATCAACATTTTATTAAACAAGTACAAGAAACAAATCTTTACAGGGTAAAACCATTGTCCCACAGCAAACAAACACTTTTTTTTTATTGTTCAGATTTTTGATTTCCCTGGACTTCTTTCAAGGTTATTTATATCCTCACCTGTAAAAGACAAGAAGAATGTGACTCAGAAGTTAAAGCTGGAAGAAAACCCACAATGCTCTTCTTCTTTGTCCCCACCACTTCTTTCCAGGCCGTAGGGACATATTTGACTCCTATCTCTGTGTCTGTCTTTGCAGCTCCCAGGCATCTACCTTTGTACCCCCTGGCTGTCCCTTGAGTGATTTCTCACCCTGAGATCTGCTCTTGGCTTCCGATAGGCAGTGTCAATGCCAGCTTCATCTCTCTCTCAGTTGGCCCAAGGCCAGAATTTCAACACTAAACTTTTTCCAGAGGCTCACACCACCTTAGCCCACTTCAAAGCTTCTGTAGGCTGAGTTGCTTGGATGAGAGGAGCCTCCAAGTACACAGAAGTGCTACAGTGAGAAGCGCTCTGAGCAGAGGATATTAGGGGAATTCAGTACATTTTCTCTCAGCCCTCTGCTTCAGGCACCTACCAGTTCAAGATTATATTCAGTTGCTGAACAACTCCGCTCAGATATTTATCACACTTCTCTTAAGGAGCTGATCCCTGCTACCCACTCCATAAAATGCTAACACTTCAGCCCCATGCTCAAACTATTCAACTGTACTATGTAAAAAATATGGAAAGTACAGTTGAAGAAATTTTATCATCCTGAATGTCTAATGAATTGAAACCCAGAGAATTAATTTTTCAAGGTCTTACAGATAAAGATGATAAAACTCAAAATGAAGGCCAGAAGGCAGGCCCTCATCTAAGGCTTCTGTTCTCCAATAATACACATATTTTCTTAGTTATAATGCTGTGAAAATAATTTGGAAGATATATGATTTTTCTTGCAGTACATATCTACATATGAGGATCTAATGGCTGGAAGCTTGATGCTTAGGAACATGTTTTTATACTGAGTAAAGCCAAGCAGTTGGGTCCATAGACTTTAGGGTTAGAGGGGATGTATAGGAATCCAAGGTGTCATCCATCAGCTGGCAGTGCACTTGAACTGGTTGTTTAACTCTCTGGTACTCAGCATACTGGTTGGAGAAATGGACCTAAAAGATGCTTTGATGATATTGCTTCAAGATTTCTACAGTCAGCTTTAAAATGAATCTGTGCTGGCCACCTTATGTGTGTCCTCTGAGGTCATTTGTCACCATCATGGACATGACCTTTGTATTAGTTATGTTCACATTTCTGTGATCAAAACTCTCAACAACGGCTTAAGGAAGGGAAGGTTCATTCTGGCTCCTGGTTCTCTGTGCTTTCACTGTAGGGGGGGATGATGTAGGAGGGTCATCTGTCTATGTGTTAACTTTCATTGGTTAATAAAGAAACTGCC
>LOEQ01000561.1:300666-312761 GCA_001685075.1 Bramus lutescens | reverse complement strand
CTTGGACACCTGGGAACCCCTCTAGAGTCAAGACTCTTGCCAACCCTAAAATGGATTCCTTAATTTTTCACAGAATATAGGGAGCAGATTGACAACTTTAGAAATTATATTCTCTTATTGTTATTAATAATATATTGTCTATGCAGACATGTGATTCAAGGTATGATTCAGAATCAATCAAATAATACATTTAATTAAGCCAAACCTAATACCAGAACAGTATATGTGTATGTATATGTATATACAGTATATATGTATATATATATATCAGTACACACACATATATATACTATGTATATATAATTTATATGTGTGTATATATGTATAAATGTAGGTATATGATAAAACAAACACATAAACATTGTGTTTAACTAACAAAAAGCACTAGTCTATGTGAGTAGGTCATTCTCCTGAAGGTTGTGACTTTTTCTGGATCACGTATTCTGGTTGATTATAATTATGTAGTTGATAACCATCAAGACTGAGGATACCATTAATCTGAAACAAAACTAATGCTGCTGTACTAAGAGTTTGAAGTTTAAGACTCTGTGGCCCGTAAAGAAGTGGTTGGATTATTTTCAGGGGTTACATACAACTAAGAGAAGTTGACTTGTTTTCCTGCCAGACTGTGGGAGAGATCTCACAATATTCCACCGACTCCAAGAAAAAAAAAAGATCAATTGGAGGACATTCAATGAATACCACTGAGTAATCACCCAAAGGAAAAACCGTGCTGTAGAGAATATTTATACACAAACAACGAGAAGCTAATTTCTATTCTCAAATATCATGCAAGACACTGAAGTCCATTGGAGTCCAAATTCTTAAGTGCTCTGATCATGTTTTTTTTGTGTGTGTGTGAATTGAATTTTGTTATGAATTGGAAGATATTAGGGAAAAGAAGGAACTGAGCTTTAGACCGATCCTTTTCATGGGGAAAGGGAACCCCAGTAATATCTCATTTGATGAAAAATAAGAGAAATAGTTATTCAAACACAGATGCCAAAGTTAAAAGCAGATATCAGGAAGTGATATTAAAACAAGAAATCACAAATATGTGAAGAAGATTGAGGGTATTTAGGCAGCATCTCTTTGGAAATTGCCTCAAGATATCACAGGGAAAGGCGTGAATAGTTAAGACAAACACACTTGTTTGTGTGATCAGTTCTAATCAGCAAGTCTGCTGTTTCTCCAACTCGTACCAGCAAGGATAATTAAGAGTCTTTGCTTCCCACTTTTGAATTAAAGCGCTAGCCAGCCAGGGTTGGACCTATCAAAATGGTCTGTGTTAGTTCCTTTCTCATGTTAAAACACCATGACCAAGGCAGTTCACAGAAGGGAAAATTGAAAATTGATTTGGGCTGATGGTTCCAGGGGGAGAAAAGTCTGTCATTACAGGGAGGCAAGGCAGCCAGCAAGAGGTGTGCCGTTGGGAGCAGGAAGTATACAGATCACATCTCAACCACGAGCATGAAGCAGAGAGAGTGAACTGAGAGTGGATTGAAACTAGAAACACCCAAAGGCCACCTCCTCCAGCGAGGCTCCACCTCCTCCAGCGAGGCTCCACCTCCTCCAGCGAGGCTCCACCTCCCAAGTGTCCCAGTGAATGACTTCCTCCAGCGAGGCTCCACCTCCCAAGTGTCCCACAATCTCCCCCCAAAAGTGCCAACAACTGGCAGAACATGTTCAAATACAAGAGCCTAAGGGGAACATATTTATTCAAATGGCCACAGCCGCATCTGCTAATGGAGAAGACATTTGTGAATGAGCAAAGAGTGTGTGTTTTCTAATTGTAAAGACTCCAAAGAAGAGTTGTGCTATCTGATTGATGTACAGATGCTTCTTTTCATCTTTAACCCTGGTACCAGCTGTGCTGAAATCAATAATTTAATACATTTAAAAATAACGATTTTGTTTTGTGTATGTGCCCGAGTGCATGTATGTGTTCCACTTGTGTGAGGAGTTCATGGTCATCAGAAAAGGCTTCAGATCCTTTTGAACTGCAGTTACAGATGGCATGACTCACCATACAGGTGCTGGGAACCAAACCAACGTCCTCTGCAAGAGCAGTAAGTGCAATTAACCACTGAACAGTTGCAACTGGTATTCCAGATGTATTTTATTTGTGAACCTGGGCCTGTTATTTTTTTTAATTAAGTTTGACCAGCCATTAAAAAATCTCATGAGCAGAGGTTATAAAAAAAGCAGCCCTTCATGGGAACGCTATGTGATGATGTATGTATCTCCAGTTCTTAGGCCTCCTCCCATTTTGCACTCTGCACTATAGCTTTGCAAACTGACTTACCAGCTTTAGTGTGGTTTGATAATTATAGTCCAATGATGTTACAGGAAGAGTCCTCTGAACACTCCCAAATACACACAATAAAGGGAGGAGAGGGAAAGCTTAAATTCACCAATCTCTCCATGATTTAGGATTCTTCTTCCACAGTACAATAAGGAAGTACAATTGTTTTCATACCCCTTTAACTGATTCTCATATTTCTTTTTTCCATTGGAACTTTGTTCTTCATAAAGCTGTAGTTTAGAATTAGATTACCAAATAGTATATTCCCACAAAGTGTTTCAAACATCCTTGGTGTTGATTAACACACTTACTGTCAACTCCTCTCCCCCTTCCATGCTTAATTCTTCAACCATTAATAATTTCTCCTGTTCTTTCACTTCAAACATATGATATCTCTCCAATTACTATTTTACTTAAACTGAGTTGCATAGGTAGGCAGTGGTGGCGCAGCCTTTAATTCCAGAACTAGAGAGATAGAGGCAAGCAGATCTCTGAGTTTGAGGCTAGCCTGTTCTATAGAGCAAGTCCCAGGAGAGCCAGAGCTACACAGAGAAATGCTATCTTGAAAAACCCAAATAAGTAAATAAATAAGGAAGCAGGCCCAGGCCAGCAACCTACATGCCCCACAACTGAAGGAAGAATAAAGAAAATGTGCTACATTTATACAATGAAGGACTACAGAGTGGGAAAAATAAGGACATCTTGAAATTTGTGGGCAAATGGATGGATCTAGAAAACATCACACTGAGTGAGGTAACAAGACGCAGAAAAGCAAATATAATATGTACTAACTCATAAGTGGCTTTTAGACAAAAAGCAAAGAAAAATTATCCTACAATTCACCGTCTCAGAGAACCTAGACAACAAAGAGGACACTAAGAGAGATGTACATGGATCTGGATCTAATCTTCATGGGACGAAGAAAAAGACAAGATCTCCTGAGTAAAGTGGGAGAGTGGGGATTGAAGGAGGATGCTTAAAAGAAATCCCACACTAGCTCAGAATTGAGAATAATAGAGGGTTATTTATTTAGGGGTAGACTCACAGATCACAATCCTCTGCTGAAACAGGGAACAGCAACAGAATCTTGCAGCTGGAAAAGAGGCCGGATGCACGCTTTACATGGGCATATATAGTATAAGAGGCCATGCCCCAGTGAGCAGGTAACATAAAGGATATTGGTAGTAGGAATTCATACAGCACCTCCCCTTTTTGTTTAAATAAGAAAGTTCTAAACCTAATGCAAAGTTATATACAATAAGAACAAATATCAGGTATAATAGAACCAGCATAAACAATTTCAAGCAAGAAATATGTGATAAATGTTTCAATAATTATCCTATCCTAATAAGTTTAAGTCTTGTATATAAATAATTTGGTCAAGTCATGAGAAGAAAGTAATTACAATTATCTAGTCTTCAACCCCAATGAAGACCTGAGAAGGGAAATAATATTACTTGAGTAAGCAAGAAGAGCAATCAAGCAACTTTCAAAATATGCAATAAATGATAGAGACAACTGGCTACCTGGGCAATCACCCAAAGTCTCATTTGAAACATTGGAGCAACCAACTTTGGCTAAGGCCTAGAGTAACTGTCAGACCATTTTCAGAGGCAGGAAAAATTTCAAAACCGTCTTAACCTGTCTTGGCAAGATTTGACAAGATTTCTTGTATCCTACTTTTCTTGTCTGGACATGGTGCATTTTGTCAGTGGTCGATGAATGGGCAGTTCCTTGCCCAAAGGCCAGTTTTGCCAAGAGGAAAACAAGCTCCAAGTGGAGTGTCTTCAGTGCTCAGCATTCTCTTGGGAATAGATTGGTGCTGCCAGGAGCAATCTTGCCTCATGTCAACAGAACCCTAAGTTATTTAAATGCTTTATTCTACAGCTATTTGAAGTGGGTGAAGATTACCTATCTATGCAGAATACAATCTCTGTGTATCTAAAGAACCTTATTAGTCTAATTATAAGTATGACAAACATGGTTTACTATTGAGCTATGAATCTTAATACCTATATAACTTAAAGACTAAGACTTCATATTAGAATATNCAATAAATGATAGAGACAACTGGCTACCTGGGCAATCACCCAAAGTCTCATTTGAAACATTGGAGCAACCAACTTTGGCTAAGGCCTAGAGTAACTGTCAGACCATTTTCAGAGGCAGGAAAAATTTCAAAACCGTCTTAACCTGTCTTGGCAAGATTTGACAAGATTTCTTGTATCCTACTTTTCTTGTCTGGACATGGTGCATTTTGTCAGTGGTCGATGAATGGGCAGTTCCTTGCCCAAAGGCCAGTTTTGCCAAGAGGAAAACAAGCTCCAAGTGGAGTGTCTTCAGTGCTCAGCATTCTCTTGGGAATAGATTGGTGCTGCCAGGAGCAATCTTGCCTCATGTCAACAGAACCCTAAGTTATTTAAATGCTTTATTCTACAGCTATTTGAAGTGGGTGAAGATTACCTATCTATGCAGAATACAATCTCTGTGTATCTAAAGAACCTTATTAGTCTAATTATAAGTATGACAAACATGGTTTACTATTGAGCTATGAATCTTAATACCTATATAACTTAAAGACTAAGACTTCATATTAGAATATTAAACAATCTTTAAACAACTGTGCAACAAATGAGGATAATGACCTCAAAATGTAAACAATGTACAAGTATCTTGGTAGAAATGTATATTGCAATATGATAAATATATCCTAAAATTGTATCAATATACAAAATATCATAAGCAGAGGTAGAAGCATGCATGCATATAACATGACAAAATAAATTTGCCTAGATATACAAATATTGTAGATGGAAATAAAAACATATTAAACATAAGTTTGTATTAATATACAAGAATCTATATCAATGTAAATTTCCTATATGTAATAGCTCACAAGTATTCACTCCATTACTCACTATTATTATTAGTATGAGTAAGCTCACACAAATCTATTATCCTGTCTAATTTCCTCTTTTTTTCAAAGAGATCTCTGATCCTACATAACTTTCCCCCAACCCCCAACCCTTTACCAATTATAATCAACCCCTTAATAATGTCTCTAACCCGAGGACAAACTTTGTTAGGGGAGGGGACATTGTCTTCTAGAATTACTTCCAGCTGTCATGGAGGCAATGTTCTTTCTATGGAATCCTGTGAAGGTAAAATGATGGTTAAGTTCCAAGATTACTGTCTGGTATAATTGCAAATAGTCTATGAGTATTAGGTAGGGTTTTTCTGAGGTTATTATTTGGAGTTCTGGCCAGAATGTTGTACAAAAATGCACCATTTCAGCTAATCAAGTTGGATCCATCTTGAGCATCTCGTACTCAAAACAGGTCTTATAGTAGCACTATCAGCATCATGATGTCATATCAACCAGGTGGAATTGTTATGGGGCCCCATCTTCTTCCTGGAAACTTCGAAGATAGGGGAAAACTTTAGCATTATTTATATAGACATATACAGATATATATTCAATGAAAGGTACGATAGAGACAAAAAAGTATGAAAAAAATTAAAATTTTTTCTAAATTCTTTTTTTCTGTCCCATACCAGACAGCTCTTGACATGAGACAGAAACTTTGAATTTTTCTTTTAACAAAATGCTTGGATTTAGAGAATGACAGAATTGTTGTCTAACTCCAAAGTCAGATACACACACACACACACACACACATATGTATATATAATTGTATATGTTTTGATCACCTGTCCTTACAAGTCATATTCCATTTCTTGATGATCCTTATTGGATAGTTATTTTTTCTTCTGTCAGCATCCAAACATCCAGGGTCTCTTGAGTTTTTGAAGGTGTGTATTTTCCTGTAAAGAAAAGAGCAGAACCCTGCCCTGACCCTATATTGTTTCCTTACCACCTGTATGGTTGTCACTGTTGTGGATGAGCTGTCATTTCTCTTTCTCAAGAGATTTCTCTTTTTCAAACTGAATCTTTATTGATTTTGATGCTATCCATAATTTTTTTTTCTTGTGGAAACAAGACCAAAACCCTTTCCCCAACGTAGCACATCTCCTGGCTTCCATTGTGAGGTCAACACATCCTTGAAATACACCGGCTGATTTATTTCAGAAGACTTTTCTATTATCCAATGTCTCTCTGCTGCTGTCCCTTTCTCATTAGCATTAAGAAAATTCAAGGTTAAAAAAACATTAGCAATATATTTCTGGGGGTATTTTCGTAGGGAAAGACAAACAAATTGTATAGGAAAATAGTTTGATTTGATCTTTCTACAACTGCCTGACCTATAGGATTGTGTGGTATACCTGTAATCTGCTTTATATTGCAATAAACAAAAAACTGTTCATTTTTTTAGAGCCATATGGTGGACCATTATCTGTCTTTATTTATGCAGGTATACCCATGATGGCCATAACTTCTAATAAATGTGTGATTACTGAGTCAGCCTTTTCTGAGCTTAAAGCAGTTGCCCATTGAAAACCTGAGTAAGTGTCAATGGTGTGGAATACATATTTTAATTTTCCAAATTCTGTAAAGTGGAACACATCCATCTGCCCAATTTTATTCCTCTGAGTACCCTTTGGGTTACTCATTGTAGGTAGCAGTGGTGGGTTATAGAAAGAACAAGTAGGGCATCGCTTTATAATCTCCTTAGCTTGTTGGCCATGTAATAGAAAACTTTCTTTAATCCTTTGCTATTGACATGATGTTTCTTATAGAATTCTGAGGCCTTCTACACATGTCCAATCAGTAATTGATCAATTTCTGCATTACCTTGTGCTAGAGGACCTGATAGACCCATATGGGATCAGATGTGTGTTATGTATATGGGACAAAGCATATTCCTTATTATATCTTGAGCCTGTATGAATAATGAAGTCAATTCTGTATCATCTGGTACAAATTTAGTGGTTTACTACCTCAGTGTGAATGTATTATTTGTTGTAATTTGTATTTGTTCTTTGAGAATTTTGTACAATGTAATTTGATCTCAGTCACTTCCTCAAAAAGCCCCTCCAAAATCCATCTTCCATTCAGTTTCCTCCCAAATTTTTGTCCTCTTTTTCTATTTGTTTACACCCACTTAGTCATTATACCATTGGCTGTGTGGCTTCCCCTGGATAACGATGATCCTTCCAGGGTACATTCCCTTCAAAGCAAAACTTTTCCTCTTCTAGAAGCTATCAATTTTCAGTAGTTCCTAGGGGTGGGGCTTCATGCTCACCTTTCTCCATGCTTGATCTTTGTTTCACTTGAATTTGGTAAATATATGTGTGCATGTTGTCACAACAGCTATGCCTTCCCATGAACTCCCCTGTTTCTAGAAAGCACTACATTCCTAACTTTCAATCTTTCAAATCATTTTTCAGATATCTTTGAGCCTGGGAAGAGGGAGTATGATTTAGATGTCTCTCTTAGGGCTGCACACCACAGCATCTCTTGTTCTCTGTACCTTGGCTAGTTTGGGAGTATTGTGCTAATTGCCATCTTCTGATGAAAGAAGGGTTGAGAGGGGCACTTGATAATGGTTATAACAGTAGAAGTTTAACAGATTAACACTGTGGCCATTTAGTGGAATCATGGTAGTAGGCTCTTCATTAGCAGACTAGACAGACTATGACCTGTCTACTCACAGGTACTTGGAACTGATCCTGGTGTCATATGTGGTTTCATATTGTGGAGAAGTTTTTAAATCAAATCATAAAATGGTTCAATACTGTAATGCCATGTATGATACTATTGCACCAGTTGGTAGGTCTTGAATTTCTGTGATTTCATTTTGGCTTCCTTTGATTATAAATGAATAAGATTGATGTTATCATTCCTTTTCAAGTAGCAAGTATAGCACCTTCAAACGCCAAGAAAGCATGAGCCAGCGTGGTCCCATAGACTTCCAAATATTGCAGTCTATTGTTAATACTCTTGGATACCATCTAGAACTTGACCAGAACACCCTGTTGCTGCTTCTTATAATATTCCAATCAATTTGTAGACCTCCTAAAATGAAGGGAAAGCTGGAGCCCCTCTAGGACGAACCTCGCTTTAGTACCACAAGGGATGATGATTCAAAACCCAGAGAAGGAAGTTAGGGAGGTCAGATGATTAATGGGATTTTGATCAGGTATGCTTTATTGACTCATGATTCCACTCTGTGGTTATTTCTTTAGTTCACAGATAATTGAAATAGCTGTCACAGAGAGGTAGAACTCTACTGAGCTGGGAGGGCTCTTAGGAGAGGAAAGTCCAAGTCCCAGCTACCAGAAGTGCTTGTATTTGTCAAAATTGCAAATTAAAATCAATAATCAATCTCTTAAATTATTTTAGAGATTAGACTTGAAGGAATTCAGAAGAGGTGAATCTTATATCATCTCACACAACTGATGCATTTGGCCTTTAAAGAAAACAGATGGCCTTTAAGATTGGTAAGCGCCTTTGTGGCCTGAATGCTTGACATACCACCCAAAAGTGTATGTTGAAATTCTACCCCCAAGGCGGTAGTATTAGAAAATGGAAACTTCAGGAGATACATTAAGTCACACAGCTGGCACAGTCATGCGTGGAGACCACCCTGGGACCTCCATAGATTTTGTTCTCCCCACCAGAGTCTAGCAGGAAGCCCTCTATCTTCACCCAGGAACAGGAATCCCTGAACCCTGGTTATGCTGGCTTTCTGATTCCAGACCTAGGAGAAAGAGATTTGTGTTGTTTATAGGCCTCACAGTCTATTACTTGCTCATGTACAGTCAGGTAGTAACTGTGATTGCAACTGGTCTTCCCAAAGTGCTCTTATTTATAAAGCAAATCAAAGCTTAATGCCCCCTCCCCCACGCATGTTAACAAGGTCCCCTCCCCAATGCGTGTTAACAAATACTACAGGAACCAGTGTGATATACTTTCACTGTCCTACCTCAAGGTTACACTGCTCTTCATCCCTCTGTCATGAGGCAGCTCACAGGAAACTTCATTGCCTTTTATATTCCAGAGGACACGATGCTATCCCATTACCCAATAATACCAGTGACCGGAAAGTCAAAATATTCCTAGACATGGTGCTAAGAGTATATATAACACACAGAGAGAATAATGCTACACAAATTTAAGGACCTGCCACGTTGGTAGGATTTCTAAGATTTCAGCAGTCTGGAGCATATTGAGTTATTCTTTCCACGGGAAAGTCCAATTGCCACACCCAATTTCTCCTGCTACTAAAAAATACAATGCTTATGGCATCTTTCAGATTTGAGAGGTAGCATGTGATTTATATTGACATGATGCCACAACCAATTTACCATTTTACCTGAAATGCAGCCTGTTTTGATTAGGTATAGGAACAGAGGGCCAGCTTCATATAAAATGTTCTGCCACCTTGGCTATATGACCTAACAGATCCAACGATGGTTAATGTGTCAATGGCAAAGAGAGATTCTCTATAGAACTTCTTCTGGTCCCCAGTAGTTGAATCAACTATATATACCTTAGATACTATAGTAAAGCCATGCCATCTTATGTAGATAACTAATTTTGTTTTAAGAAAAGCTATTGACTTCTGAGAGGAGTTTACTAGAAAAGGAAATAAACCCTGGGCTACCACGTTTGCATGTGATCTGAGGTGACATCATGAGTTTTGCCTACCACTACTCCAGCTGTGTGTGTGAAGAACATTGTTGGCATCACTGTCAGGTTAAATCCTTGTAAAATTCATATGTAAGTGTGTATATCTTTCTGGTCTATTTTGTTGAACTATAAATCGTACATGACGATATCTATATACACAAGACACATGAACTTGGAAACTAGGAGTTTCTACTGTTTTAAAGTTTTGGATTCTATCATAAAGTGACACATTTATGCGGCATAGTTTCAGGATGTCTGGGAGTTCTACCTCTTGCCTAAACTCTGCACCATTGGTTATAGAAAAGTTTTTCTAATGAGCTGTGAGCATGCTCACTGATACACAGGCTAAGTTACTGGAAGTTGTAATCAGGTACATAAGATAGTTGTAAATACAGATCAGTTTTCTCTATTGGGCTGGTAGCTACTACTACAATATATTTGAGCCAACAGAACACCCTAACTCATATCCCTGGCAACTCACATGAAGCTACTAATCTGATAATACTTTTTCACCGTTGTACTATATAGACTCTATCATCTGTGTGTATCTATCTATCTATCTATCTATCTATCTATCTATCATCTATCTATCTATCTATCTCTTCTAATGTTTTATCATTTGTCTATCAATAATCTATCTCTCCAGCATCTAATATTTATTATTTTTCTATCAGCCAAATATTTAAGTTATGGAACTATAAGAGCATCGTCCCTTTTAAAGGTTTTGTGGAGAAACGTCATTTTGTAATCAGTTTTATAAATGAGACATCTGCTTTATCCACTCTGAGGCCCTGGGAACATCACTGAATGGGGATTGGGAGGAGCATGAATGTCGGGGGGTGGGGGGCTGCAAGCACCTGCACGAGATGTCTCCAAAGGAGAACTATGGAAGTAGGAGACTAGTTGGGGAGCAAGATCCACAGGTGGGAAAGATAAAGAATGAGATGGGGAGGTGGGCATGGCGACAGTGCCCTGCAGGCCAGCAAGAAACTGCCAGAAGAGAAGAGGAAAGGCAACTGTTACAACCTAAGTAGCAAAGTGTAGTCAGTGTATCATTATAGTCAGTGTAGGCCTTTGGGACCAGCAGGGATTTGTTATTATAGGAAGTGGAGGCCTTTCTTCCTTGGCTGGAGTTCCACTGGTAACAGCTGAGCAGGGTTGCTTTCCTGGGCAGGTACAGTCACCAGGGATGGAAGAAGAAGAATCAGCACTCGAAGTTGTTACTCCCGGTTAGCCCAGGACCTGCTTTTTTTTCTTATCCCAACTCCACCCTTTTCCTTCAGTAGGACTTGACTTATCTTTTTAACATTGGAGAGTTTTAAATTTTCTTCTGTATTTATTTCCAAATTTGTGAAATTGAGAGAATAGTAATTGCTCTTTAGGGTTGTTATAAGGGCTAGGCACTATAGGAATTAAATATGTATTTGCTCAGAAATCATAATTATTGCTCCCAAATGTGGTCCTGACTGTGTGAACTGGCCGTGGCCCGTCTATGCCATGTGGAAGAACAGCACCCACCATGGACCGTCTGAACAGTGGGGAGGACAGCATCAGCCATGGCCTCTTTCTGCAGTGGGAGACGGCAGCAGGCTCCATCACCGCTGAACCCTTTTTTAGCCTGACTTGTGCTGTATGAAGACCATGAGGCTCTTGCAGCTTGAGTGCTGTGGGTATTTTATGGGTTTTCCCTCAAGAGGTCAGCATGAATTTCTCCCCTGCTAACATGGAAGGGAATGGTCTCTGTCCATTGCTGATTTTTATCACTTTCGTTTCTCTTAGGAATCTTCATTAAGTATAGAAGTTTACGTAGTGTTAGAAACAATGAAGTCACCAACCTGGGAATCTGAGCAGAGATCACAATATGACTTGTATTATTGCTTTTGCATTTTCCACGTTTACAAAGGTTAGTTGAAAATGTTATTTTAATTAAATTTTATTTTGGGGAATGTTAAATAAGACCAGCCCCAGCTGTTTTTAGCATTGGCACTGAGTCTGTTCCAACCTGAGCAGAAGAATGCTGTGTGCAACTTGCAGCTTGCCCTGCATGAGAGCAGTCACTCCATCTTCCATATTCCTGCATCCCTGATTCTTCAAGAATGGTTTGTGTTCAGTGAGTGCTCTGTTAATATGCTTCAAGGGGAAAGAGAGAGAGAGAGAGGGGAGAGAGAGAGAGAGAGAGAGAGAGAGAGAGAGAGA
>LOEQ01000561.1:233582-276692 GCA_001685075.1 Bramus lutescens | reverse complement strand
GGCTACAGTACTGCCTCGGTGACATATGCCATCAAGCACTGGCAGTCGGGGAACACCTGTGGATTCAAAGTCTTAACTCATAGCTTTGGATTGCTCTGTTACTGAGTAAATTTTAACTTCCGCTGCCTCTGCGCTCTCAACGAGAAGCATAAAATCTGTCTAAGGCAAAGCTGATTTACCTTCAACTTTTAGGACAGAATTCAATGACTTTTAAGTCACAAAAATTCGGCCTTTGTACACTGATGGTTTCTAGCCTAGTTTTGCAGCCTTGCTGTACCAAAACCATCTAGACCCAATTAATTAGAATGTTATTTTATCATTATATCATTTGTGGATTATGAAATATTTTTGTCTGAGGTTCAGAGTACTTCTGTCTTTATATTTGTGAGGAAATTGTTTGCAATATGAAAGTCAAATATTTAGAAAACGTATCCCTATGGTGATGTCGTTTTCAAGGGGAAACATACTTGGGATGTGAAGTAGTCCCACAGGAACTCCAAGATCTTACAACTGTCCTTTTAACCTCCAGAGGTTATCATATGATAGTAGTTGATTTCTGAGGGGTGTTGGCATGCAGACTGGCCACAGTCAGAGGTCACTGTGTACATCCTTAGAGAGGACCTGAATGCTTCATTTTTGCTTTCAGAGATGTGCAAAGAAAGGCTGATGCTGAGGATTAAGATGCTTTGTAAATGAGCGAGTCAGTCACCTTGTTGGAATCTTGCATGGTGTCAAATACCAACCTGTAACTACACAGGGTGTGCTCTCTATAGGGTTTCCATAATTCAAGGAGAGATATCCTAAGTAAACAAGCGAAGCCAGGCCAAAGAGTTTAGAGTAATAAGCATCATATGACAAAGTCACACAAAAAGAAGGCTTTTAAGATGTGGGGATGTTAACTACCAGAGAGTGTGGAAGCCTTCACCGGGGAATTCAAGATGCTTCTCAACAACATACTAAGTAGCAACGTTTCTCTTTTTAAATTTCCTTTAGGTCAAAGATATCTCATGCCAAGGCGGCTTATCTGCTGCTCCTGCCCAGAGTCAGGAATGCAAAGCCATCAGTGTGCCTGGATAACGACAGTGGAAAGATGAAAGGAAATGCTTGGTTTGGGGTGGTCCTGGTCTCAGTGGACCAGCAGCACCGGGTGGTAGCCATAATTTTAAAGCGGGAAGGATTTCAGTCGGAAGCCCTTCCTGGCTCCTTATTTGCTCGGTAGTGCATTTTTGTTCCTTTGTACACAGGGTCAGAGTGAGGGCTAAAGGAGATGGTGACAGTTACTCCTCTAGCACACTTCCTGGCGTTAGACCATTATTCCAAAATACCAGTTCTTGTACTATGGAATTAATGACCAGAGGATGGGATCACCTTTTACTTCATTTGGTTCACGACGTGCAGCCTGATTTTTCTGAGAGTGTTGACAAGTGTTCTCAGGGACCAATGTCAATGTTTTCAAGCTGATGGGAGAGCCAGAAGGACCCAGACAGCCGACTTCTAAGCTATAAAGTAAGGGAAAGGGCTATGTAGGCCAAGGACTGCCCAACACCAACGGTTGTGGGTCTGGCTTGCACAATGGTTGCTGTTGACTCTGATTCATTGCTATGGGGAATGACTACTTCAAGAAGGACCAGACTTGAGTGATGGCAGAAGAAATGAGAGTTTGGGGATAAGTCACAGAGGAATCACCTCAGACCACAGGGGATTCAGCTTCTGGCCAGACACTTGCCTTCTTTCATTAGGCAGACTGAAAAGCTTTAAGTGAGGACTTAGGACTCCGTTCCTAAGAATCAAAGAGGAAAATAAAATCAGCAATAGCCTTTCAATGTCTGCTTTGGGCAGGGGCAGGAAAACAATAAAATGTGAATTTAATGTTGCAATTGTTTCATGTTCATCCTTTGGGAAAAGTTCTGGCCATAGTTTTCTCCAGATATACCACAAGTAGCTGACAACAACAGAATGGGACAGTGGGTTCTCGGTAGGCTGGAGAAAACTCACCCTTGGCATAGTCCATTGTTTTCTTGTTAGTGATTGTTTCCTAATTTTATTTTGAACTAAGTGTTTTTACACAGAAGCGTGCCAACTCAGACATGTGCTGTTCTTTATCATTTTACATGACTGAACCATTCCATAAATATATACTATGTCCACACAATATTCACGATCTGGTCTCAAAAAACCAGACTAAAACTAAGTTCTGCTTTTTGTATGAAATACGCAAAATTACTTCTCCTCAAGAATCAGGATTCGAAAGATGCAGTGACCCGTGCAAACAAGCCAGCTATGCTTTCATCTTAGAGGACTCTTTACGAGAAAATTTCAGGGCCACATGCCTCTTACTAGAAGTGCATATGAATTCCCTCTATACATATATGCACATATATGTGTGTAGCTAGAAGGGAATACCAATGTAACCTCATTAGCATAAGTAGTGGTATTACAAAAGACTCAGTTCCTCCTAACATCCTCTTGCTACGCTGTTCGTATGTTGCCTTTTCCAGTGAAGATGCAGGATGCGATGAACGATTCACATGTCTGCCTCAGGAGATAATATCTAGTGGCATTCGTCTAGGATGCTGGGCCTCACAGTTTAATTGTGAGTGTTACTGTCATAACCAATGTGGGAGTGTGAGAAAGAGCATGAGGACATCAAGTGCTAATTAACTCTTCATCCCTGTGGCAGGGTACTGAGTCAGTCAGCTTCCAGTGAGGAAGGATTTATTTTGGCTCCCGGCTGCAGAGGTCTTAGCTCCTGGTTGACTCACCTCTTGTGTTTTGGCAGCACCTCATGGTAGAAAGTAAACGACGGAGCAAGCTGCTCACCCTGTGGCGTCCAGAAAAGGAAGGGCCAGGGTCTGAGCCCCTATATACCCCCATGTAGGACATCCTCCAGTCACCTAGCTCCTTCCCCAGAGCTCCCATCACCTCCCAATAGTGCCTCAGGCTGGCAAGCAAAACCTTTAGGGGCTCCTTACATCTGAAAAAAAGGTATCTTAGAATATGACAGATACATAAACTTCTAAGCACGTACCACAAACTAGGAGGTCTTAAAAATAAGAGAAGCACATCCTCTTGCATTTCTGGGGAACAGGAGTTAGAGACCAGGTTTGGAAAAGGTCATTCCATGTGGGGTTTGACAGGAAAATATATCTCATGCTTCTCTCCCCTCTTTGGTACCCTTTGCTTTTCTCCTCTATGAACACCTGGTGTTGGATTTATGGTCCATCCCGATCCTCGATGACCTCATCTCAAGACGTTTTATTTATTTCTATGTAGATAATGGATGTGTGTGCACGTGTGTACACGAGGATGAAGATGCACACGAGTGTGTGTAGACACAATTGGGATAATTCCGCCATCTTACCAGTCTCACTTACTCTTAATTCTCGGTTCCTCCTTTCTTCCTTCATTCAGAATAACCACACATATTTTAGTAATAGTTAGCCTCCTTTGTTATCTGTTGATGGACAGCTCTTTGGATTGTGTGTATACTTTCATGTTTTTTTCCAGGTATGGATCACCAATCCTTCATTTACTAGACTATGTTAAATTGATATAGACACTCTTAACCTACTATGACATCACCTTAAAATGATGCAAACCTCCCACTCTTCATGTTATTCTTGTCCTGCCATGCTGCAATTCACTACTATTATTTTGAGTTTAGAATTCAACAATTTAAAAAAATATATTAGTAAAAAATAAGTATTTTATTTACATAGCTGCTATTTCCAATGTTTTTATCTTCTACCACAATATACTTTTTAGCTGGTATTATGCTCTTCAAATTCAGAACTATAAATGGGTATTCTCTACTTTCCTTGATCTGAAACCCTCATTAATTATTGTTAATTAATTTTTTTTGCAGTGATGGATGCTGAACCCAGTTCCTTTGACACATTAAATATACCATCACTGGGGTGTACTGTCAGTCCCAAGTTTACCTTCTGAAAGAGATTATTAGTGAATTAATGTACTTTGAGTGGTACTTCTTTCCTTTCAAAATTTAAAACTACTGTACCGTTGTCACCTGGTCTTTATAATTTCTTAGGAGAAGTCAGTCATAATTTTTATCATTTTCATTTATGATTTTTTGCCTTTAATTTCTTTTAAGGTACCTTTCTATAGCTTGAATTTGTGGTCAATTTATAATTTGTGTTTTCCCTTCATTCATCTTTGGGGTTTGTCTACCTTCCTGGGTCAGTGGCTTTTTGTTTGTCATCAGATGTCGGGAAGTTCAAAATAGGTTTCTGCCTTTCTTTCTTTCGACGTTCGTTAGGTTCTAATTATACGAAAGTGCGGTTGACATCATCAAGCAATTGACCGAAGCTTTGTCTTTCATTTTCGCTGCTCTTCTTCTTGTGCTTTGATTGTTTAGTGTGGCTTCTGAGCTGCTGCTCAGCCTTCCAATAAGCCCATTTGTGTTTAGTTTTCAGTAGCAAGATTTTCAAATTGTTCTTTGCAGGATTGTCATCGTTCTCTGAAACTCCCCACTTCTGAAGTACCAAGCCAATGTTTTTCTTAAATTCCTTAACACACTTGCTGAAAAGAATTTAAGGCTTTTTATCACCGCATTTGTGTCCTGTGGGAGTCATCTTCCAAAGACTATATCTTCTTTTGACAGAAAGGTCATTTTCTTGTGTGGATGTGTGTGTGTGTGTGTGTGGTTTTATGGTAAATCACTTCTTATCTTAAGCTTTACTTTAAAAGATGCTCCATAGATGCACATGCTGGTGCATGCCGGTTCCTGGAGAGGGAGGAACAGGAATATTGCAAACTCAGGGTCATCCTGGGCACTGGTGAGACCATTTCTCAAAATTAGAAAATGAAGACTAGGACCTAGGAGTGCCCCTCAGAGTTTGAGAGCTTGTCTGGCATCCACAATTGCCTGGGTTCAGTCACTAGCATCTATGGAAAAAGATGACTTGCTATAGATGTTCTGGGTTTTGTCATTTTTTTTCCCCTTTAGAGTGTTGAGTTTTAGCAAATGCTAAATGACTGGCAGATTATCTCACTTCTATAGAGGCTTGGTGCTAGGCCTTTATCCAGAAAGGCGTATTTCGTTCTGCTTTTACTCAAAATGATACAGCCATTAGTTCTGGGAGATAGTTCTTAGATTGAAGTCAGCAGGCCTTTAACAGAAAGCAAGACTCTGACTTGGTAGGACTTAACCCCACCGTCTCCTCCCCAGCAATTTACCCACACGCTCCTCTGTGCTCTCTTCTGGTTCCTCCTCGGAGTCTGGCCCAGCTCAGTGCATTTGAGTCAACCAAGAGTCTGAGGAGACTTTTTGTTCAGATGTGCACCCTCTTTTCTCCGTGACTACCTCCCTTCCAGCACACACCTCCTCCAGTGTCCTTGTCAGTCATGCTGGCCGTCTAGAGTTCAGTGTTTGGCTCCTCAGTCCATACTTGCCTTTTCTGCCTCAGACACGTTCCTTCCTCCCGGGTGAACTGTGGTGCCCTAGGGGAGAAGACAGGAAGAGTCAAACACTGAAAAGTCTTCCCAGAGAGATCCTGGACTCCTGGAGACAGATCCCATGCCCACGGCTCTCTACACGTAGAGCACTCGCTACCCCACAAAGCCCTTGGAGATGATGTTATCTCTTCTTTCTCAGGAAGTCTCATCCTATCTAGAACCTTCATTTTTTTAGGTCAAGAGAGGTGAGACTGCTGCTGGAAAGTTCAGTTTAACTCCGTGCCATCCCAAAGAGAGCAAGTAGGATGAAAACCTACTTTTTGCGGGGGAGGTGGCTGAACACGTGTTTCAGCGGCAATCTGCTTCGCTGCACAAGCTGTATGAGTTTGGAATTTCCAGGGGCCTTGAGCCACGAAACTATCCGTCACCAAGGCAGGAGCGCCGGCTTTGCCCCTAGTCATGCATTCGTCATTACGACCAAGAAGGGGGGCATGAAGATTCAAGTCTTCCTCTCTAGCTCGCGACTGACTGTGGTCACCCTGCTATTTCACTTGAGCCCATGGAGCTACACTGTGCTGTTTGTTATGTGTTTGATGATCACCCCTCAGACCCCTCATTCTCTCCCCTATTTGTCATCTGTACACATGGACTGTGCCAGAACCTCTTGGGCGTTCACACTGCCTACTCAGAGTTTATAAGCTGTTCTGCTGGATTTCAGATGTGTCCAAGGTTTTTTTTTTTTTTAAAGATTTACTTATTTACCTGTTGCTATTTTATCTATTTACTTATTTACTCATGCTACTTGTTTATTCTTTCTCAGGGAGTTTCATTTCTACCCAGGAGGTATTTGATGTGCAGAGGTATTTTGCCTACACTGATGTGTGTGTACCACGTGTGTGCCGTGCCAGCGAAGGTCAGAAGCAGCATCAGATCCTCTAGAAATTGAGTTAAAGACAGTTGTTAACTATCATGTAGGTGCTGGGGACTGAACCTGGGTCCTCTGCAAGAGCAACAAGATCTCTTGAAAAGCCAAACCGTCTTCCCAGCCTGCCATCTTATTTCGTCTCAGGAGCTGAGATGGCAATGAAGCTGTTTTCCTTGGGATGGTTAGACTCAGACTTCCCAATGTAGTTTATGTGACGTATCTCTGTGACGTGTCTCCTTAATCATGTGCATTACCTGGATACTGGGAGTAAAATAAAATTCTTACAGCCCTTGATAATCGTAAGGTAATGTAAAAGAAGCAAATGTAAACAAATAGGAGACAAAACCACAGTGGGCAGCTCTTTAGCTGAGACCACGGAAGAGGAAGTTTAGGAAGCTGGGCGAGTGTGGAAAAGAAGCCAAAGCAAAGACCTTGCATCAGTGAGGTCTGAGGTATTCACAGAAACAGGCTGGGAACGGGAAAACAAGTTCAGAAGTGCCCAGCAGGAGCAAGGTGGCTTCCCCTGGAGGCAGAAAACAGGGAGAGAATGGGAGAGCAAGCAGGGACCGTACGGGGTCTGGGGTTACTGGGACGGACCGTTAGAGACTGAAACAGACAGCATCATTGCATTCCCATCCCTTGGACACATTCGAACTACTTTTTCCATCTCAAGCAGCAATTGTTCAGGCATCCCTGCTCCAGGATGAGGGTGTTGTGTGGTTACACCATATGTCTTCCTTCAGCTCGGCCTGGTGAATCTGAGAACTAGGCATGCAAACAGGAACGCTGACTGCTTTTACCCATCAGAAATGGATTTGCCAAGCGTCTTTGAGAGAGATAAAATTGTACAAGGAGCTAATAGCCTGAAGAAATGTGCTTTCAAATGTTTCCTTACCCTTCTCATTTACTTCCAAGCTCTCATCTTCCAAATAGAAGAACTGGGAAAATATCTCTCCGGACTGTAGGATTGCCCTAAGACACAGTCGTTCAGGCTCGGCCACCTTTTGTCTGTTTGTGCTCACATTGTCCATAAAGTCATCTGCCCTTTGCCACAACTGCATGACTGAGCTGGACCTTTCGACTTGCTCCCTTCCCAGAAGTGTGGCCTCAGCTGGGATCAAGGTCCAGAATAAATGTTGTCATAGGCTCTCTCTTCGAGTCTCATCCTTTCCCCTGCTTAGAAGCTAATAAATTCTGAAAGTGGTGCCAGAGCGGCTACCGAAATCAGCTTGGCAGAGCGCCTGTGTGAGCATGGCTTCTTGCTGATTGTTGGGATCTAGACAGGAAAGACCCCAGAGGAAGCAAGCTCTCTGCTTGACTCCAGCTCTTTTTTCCTGACTTTCTAATATTTCTTTTCATCTTTTCATCTTCTAGTTTGTCCTTTCTCCCTCTCCACTTCCTGCACCCTCCCTCTCTCTCTGTCTCTTTCTCATCATTTTAAGTGTTACATACCAAGAGGATTTGTTTATTTGAAATTAATTTCATTGCTCACGGTGTGCCAAGCTCTCATTAGCACTGGGAAAAAAGAAAGACAAACAAACAAACAAACACAGAGCAAAAAGATCTCAGAGTTGCTCTCCCTGTTCCCAGCTTACCCCAAGGAAGCTATAAATCAGTGCGCATCTGTGTGACGAGAGACTGACGCTCTGCGGAGTGAGGAGGGCATCACGTGATTTTAGCCTGACGTTGTGAGAGTTATCCATCATGTAAATTCACATACTGCAAATTCTGATTCCATCCTGCCTGCACTTGAATATCACTTCTGTCTAGCCATTAAAATAATGAATGAGGGGTCATCTTCAAAGGGTAAGGTGTTTCTAAATGTATTGCATTTTCTACATTTTATTTTGTTGATTTTTATTCCATGTGCATTGGTTTTTGCTTGCATGTATCTCTGTGTGAGGGTATCAGATGCCCTGGAACAAGAATTAGACAGTATGAGCTGCCATGTGGGTGATGGGAATTAAAATCCCATCCTCTGGAAGAGCAGTCAGTGCTCTTAATGATGATGCTGAGTCATCTCTCCAGACTCCTAAGTTTTATTCTATATTTATTTTTAATATTGTATAAATCATAATAAGTGGCTTCAATGTTCACAATAAAGTTTCTTTTCTCACTGTGAAATCTAATGGGAATTTTCTTATAGTAAAATTTCATAAAATACATCTTCTCTCTCCTTAAAAGTGTATTTCTTAAAAATTTGACAATAACTAAAACATTTTGCAACATAAAACATTAATGATATTTAAAATGTATTTAAAGCATTGCAGTATACATTCAATAATGAGCAGAGGGTTCGCCTCTCCCACATGTCAAGACAGGGCCTCTGGTTTCCACTGTCTTGCTGTGTACTCACGACTGCTTGTCCCACAAGCTTCTGGCTAATTATCCTGTCTCTGCAGAATTAATTATTAAATATGTATAAATTTATTTTGCATTAACATCCCCCAAACTGGAATTTAGAGTTCAGGGGGAATGCTAGATTTTTTTATTCATGTTTAAAAATGTTTTTATTTTTCAGAATAATCTGTTGGAGTTTAGGTGGCTCACCAATCTTCTTAAAGTGACAATATTCAGTATGTCTTAATAAAATTTAAGTGACATATATTTACTTAGAACTTAATAATTCAGATTCAGTAGGCAACATGTGTAAAACATAAGCACTCATAAATGTTAATTGGTATTATTATTGTTATTATAGAAAACCCAAGCTGATATATTCCCTTCACAGAACTATTTTCAGAGTTGGATGGGTTGTGCCAAAACTAATCATTTAAAATGGCTTTTAGGACCACCCTTATTGTTCATTGTCAACCTGCCCATTTAAAATACTTCAACAATGGAAATTTAAAAACTGTAAAAGCTTGTCAATTTTATTCCCAGAGAGGGCTGTTTGCTCTAAGGTATTCAGCAAAATCATTGGTTACAATCGCAGGTTAGCCACAAATGACCCGGGCTCCGATCTCAGAGCCTTGTCTCTTTCTGCCTCTCTAATTCCTGCCTCTGGCTTTCGTCTCTCTTACTGCAACCTATAAGATTTTACAACGCTTTCTTGAAGCAAATCCTTGGGCATGGCGCCAATGACATCTGCTGTGGTTTGCATCTACAGTGTCTCCCAAAAGTTTACATACTGAAGACTTAGTTTCCAGCTGATGGGGCTATTTCCAGGTGGAGGATCCATTCAGAAAGAGAAGCTGGTTGGCTAACAGGTTATTTGGAGAGCATTTTCCAGAGAGGTCTTTGGGACCCAGCTCCTTCCTTCCCCACCTCCCTCCACCCATGCTCCTGTAGCCAAGTTGTGAGCAGCTTTGGTCTGAGTGGAGCGCTGGCTGTCACTATGCTCAAAGGTTGCCAAACAATGGAGTCGCCTGATCATGAACGGGATCCTCCGAAACTAGGAATCAAGGTCAAATTTTCTGTTTATGAGATTTATCCTGGGGAATTTAGTCATTGCGATGGATATCTAATTAAGGCATTCCGGTTGCCACCTTCTGGGATTCCTGCTAAATAGGTGCATGGTGTATTACCAAGACATTGATGACGTGAGAAACCCAAGTTATAACGAAGTAGTAATAAGTATATCTGCAGGAACTTTTACAAAATGGTCTAAAAGTTGAGTCGAAGGGGTGGAGAAACGGTCAGAGGACCCAGGTTTGGTTCCCAGCGCTCGCATGGTATTTCACAGTCGGCTGCAATTCTAGTCCCAGGGGATCTGAGGCCCTCCCTGGGCCTCTGTGGACATCAGGGCCATACACGCATGCAGGCAAAACACCGAGACACATAAAATACAAGAATAAAACTTTTAATTAAAAAAATTGAGTCTAATTGTTGCTAATTTGTCCCTTAAAAGTAAGGATGCATTTTTTTAATGAGAAAAAAAATTAGACAATCTATAAACAAAAAACAAAGGAATGAGATCTTAGGGTTCTTCTACAACGTGCAAAGAATCTCACTTGCTACTTGCTAAGATGTCTTCACCACTTAGAAACTTTTCCGTTATGAATTGCAAGGTCAGTACTCCACCTGGCCTTTTATTATATATTAACATGTTTCATTATATATAATATATGTTAATATAATATTAAATTAACACAATAATCTACAATTTAAAATTTCTTTTATTAACTTTACAGTTTCTTAAATTTTAATTATAAAAAGGATCATCTGATTTTTTTAAGTAATTGAGACCACGGACCTGGCTTTACCCCTTGGAGTTCCAGATATGACCTGAAAGACGATGACCTGATGATCTACACAGAGTTATCAAAATATAGAAGGCTTGTGCATGAGAGGAGAGGCTTTGGAGATGGACTTTGTGAAGGGATGCAAACTCTTCAGAATGAGAAGGAAAGAGGTGGCCTTTCCAGCCGGCAGAGGAAGGAGTGAGGGAAAAGAGAGCTGGGCCCCTCATGAGCTGTCGTGGTTGCTCTTCTCTGTGGCCATTTCTGGTCCCCCATCTCCCTCATTTTAGGGCCCCAAATATCACTGGGCTAAATGTTTCACCGCTTTCTTAAGTGGTGGTGGTGTTCCGCAGAGGCAGCCTTAATTAAAGCTTACATGTGGTGAGTGGGAAAGCGAAGGACGTTTAAACTCACCGAGTCCGGCCCTTCGAGGGGGGAAAACTCAACAGTGTCGTTCTGACACCAGCAAGAGGAGGTGCAAAAAGCCATTTGGTTTGCGCTCCACTAACTCAGGCCAGAGAGGAGGTAATGCAGAGGCCCAAGGCGGGTGAGTTAAGGACAGGCCTTCTGACTTAACTCTCAATATGCTCGGTTTTATTAGCTTAGGCCAGGCAGCTGCTGACATTATTTTAGCATCTACTTTGTGAGCGATTATGCTGTAGGCATGGGCAGGAGGGCGGGGAGCAGGGGTCAAGTCTTTCTGCCACAGACCGACTCTGGCTCTGTGTGAGTCTTTTCCTCACATCTCACCGAAACTTGCCACCTGTAAAAGCAGACAACCTAAGGCTAAAGAGCACAGCACTTAGAAATGCCTTTTCCCTCCACCGCTCTCTAGTGTAAAGACTGTTGGAAAAATATTTCAAACCGCTTTTTTTTTTTTGGTTGTTTTCATTGCGTTAACCCTTCGTTCGACCGTCCTCACGATTTTCCCACAAACTTTCCTTTCCATAACCAGAGATGTTTTGGAGAAACTGCGTATTCTGCCTGCGAACAGAGGGAAGCAGCCCGAGCGACCCGAGGGAGCCACGCTAGGGCTCTGCTAACGTCACTGCACCTGTCCTCGCGCACGTGATGGCCACAGCTTTGGAACCTGGACAAGTCTGGATGTTTTGGAGAGACTCTTACTCATTCGCGTTTGAATGAAACAGCCATGAAATATGGACCGGCTCCAAAGATAATGTTTTGCATAGCCGACACCCAAAAGAAGAAGGGATGTATGTGGTCCAGATCAGGATTTTAATTTCAGGCCCAATTGCTTGTATGACTTTGGCTGGTCATTAGGCTTCAGGGCCTCGGTTTGTGTTCACGGGAGCCTACATGCTTCATGGTTTGGAAGATGGCATCCTTTACTTAGGTGACTCACAGTGCTGGTCTCTTAGTCAGGTGTCATGGGCCCTCGACTGGAGGGGGGTAGGCGTGTGAGTTTCTCCATACCTTGGTTTAGCACATTGAAAGCAAGCCATTAGCTTTACTTGTTTCTAGATTGGATGCGGGCCCTCAGGGGTATTTGTGGATATCATCTATGCTCCAGTTACTGCGATGCGGTGCCCCAGGAATGGACGTCAGATTCCCATTCTCATGAACCTTAAACTTAGGGACCTGACAATATATAATAAACAAATGCACAGATATCCATGTGTCAAGTGCACTGGAATATTTAGTAAGGAGATTGGAGGAGATTGCCAGTTCTTATGAAGAGACTAACAGTCATCTGGGGGAGATTTCAAGGGTCCGTATGAGAAGCAGAACACGACTTTTCAAGGAAGAGCTAATTCCTAGAAGATAAAGGGCTGGTTTCATGTAGGCCAGAGAAGTGAGCCAAACCTGAAAGTCCCTGCCGGCTGTATCTCCTGCCACACTCTCCTCATCCCTTATTGATTACTCCGGGAGGGGGGGGGTGGCAGAGAAGAATGGGAGTCAGAGCTGAGAACAGGTAGGAGATCTAGGCAGCAGTTTGATCTTCTGCTAAAGAGAGGCCTCAGCAGGGAAACAGGCCATAGCATAGATCACACAGGATGGGTCCGCATCCAAGAGGATTCAGGCAAAAGGCTAAAGAACACGGAGTTCTTTCTTCCTTTTCTTCCCTTCTCTTCTCTTTTCTTTCTTCCTTACATTCTCTTCTCTCTCCCCTTTCTTTACCCTCTTCATCCACTGCCTTCAAATATTCAACAAACCTTTATTCGACGCCTGCTGTGTCCCGGTCACTATGCCAGGTATTTAGGACACCTAGGGAAAAATGTGAGCTTGACTTTTCTGAAGCTAAACAGTTTGGTGGGGGTGGAAGCAGCTCCTCACATTGCCTCCCCGGGCAGTAGGACAGACAGGAGTCCAGGGCAGGGGCCACATAGGTTACCTGACCACACGCACACTTGTAATCGGGTATCAATGTCGAGTCTGAAACCACCCTGCTCTAGACTTTCTCTGCTTCCTTCTATGTTTCCGTGCAGTGAGTGGCACCTCCTTCATAGCTTTTCATCTGATCGTGTGAATTCCACTTTCACACCAAAAGAAGCTGGATTGTTATATAAAAGGGTGTGATTGTTGGATTAATATTGCACAAGAAACCATCTCTTCCTATTGTTGATAAACTTGTAAGTTTTTGAGACAGGATCCCTTGGTGAACCAGGAGAGAAGGTTCAGCTAGGCTGGCTGTCTAGCAAGCCCAGGGGATCCTCCTTTCTCTGAACCCCAATTCTGCAGTTATATCCAGACTTTTAAACCTTTAAACCTTGCCTGCATTGCAAGGGCTTTACAGATTCTGCCACAGCCTAGCCTCTAGAGATCAGAGTTTTGTTGCCTCCCTCTGTAAGAAAACACAGTGGTTAAAGTTCTCAAGTCAGGCCAAACGTAGGCTGAATCTTGGTTCCATCATCTAACAGCTGTGTGACCTTGGAAAGTTTACTTGGATTTCCCCCCAGCCTTAATATATCCATCTGTGAAATGGTAATAGTAATGAGGTCTAGCTCAGTGTTGTTATAGATAGTAAATAAGAGGATGAAATGTTCGGTGCATAATTAACACTCATGAAGAAATCGTGACAAATGATCAGATACCAAATCCACAAGTGCAGTGTTTCGTGGATCTCTCTGTCTCTTTCCCCTCAGCATATTTGACTACTTTCCGTGACTCCATAAACTTATTCTGTGTCCCCATTGTCTTGAACACAGCCTTGTAGAACAATTATTCAGGGGAAAATACCTGAGGTGAAAGTAGAAAACCACACTATGCAGCTGATTCTAAATCAGTACCAATTACAGAATTCTCATTAAAGTAGTACTTTGGGAAAGGCTATCAGTTTTCTCAAAAGTGAAACTCTGGCTAGGTATGTTGGCACAAGCCTTTAGTCTCAACACTCAGAGGGCAGAAACAGTAGATTTGGAGGCCAGTCTGGTCTACTTAGTGAGTACAAGGACAGCTAGGAGCTACACAGTGAGACTCTTCCTCAATGACAGAGAGAGAGAGAGAGAGAGAGAGAGAGAGAAGATAAAAGAATAAAACTCAGGAAAGTTAAAAATGACTCTATAGACATTAAAAGATGTCAAATTCTCAAAGAAGAATAAGACCAATTTAAGGACAGATACCCTCAAAATTTCACCGAGACTGAAAAATTTCCCATCACTTATTTGGGTATTGCTAAACAACAACAAATGCCATGATCAATTTTCAATAGCAATTGTATTTCTTGACATTAACTGATTTTAGTTGCTTAACAGTAGCTGGCAATTGAGCTCTGATAAAGGCAAATGCAATTTGACATTAGAAATGCCTTGTGTGAACGGGCAAAGCACAGGGGGTGTTGATACTGACCGTGCTGATACTGATGTTGATAGTGCATCCCATGTTCTCTTCCTAAGCACCATGATGTAAATTCAGAGACAGCTGCAGCTTCAGCACTGCCTAAGATAAAACACATGAATCTGGTTACCCTAATATCTTGAGAAGTTTTATTTCTCTATTACTTATTTGATCATTCATTATTCTACAGACTTACCCCTTTAAGATAAGGGACTATAGAATCTGTGTACCACTGAAATCTAGGATTAATTTAATTCAGAGAAACACACAAGTGTGTTATGAGTAGATCTTTGATCTGTACAGATGGAGCAAAGTGGTTATTCAAGAACAACGAGTTGGTGTTCAGTGGAGAGAAGCTGGAAGTGAAAGGGCAGATTTGGGGTGCTTCTAGATGTGCAAGGCATGCAACAACCACAGCCATCCAACTCAGGGCGACCCCTCTCCCCAGAGGAGTAATGAGTACATTTGGAGAGAAACCATTAAAACAAAGCCCAAAACCTAACAACAGGCACTTCATTGAGACAGAAAGAAACAAATTTGAGTTCCCCTGAAAACACTTACTAAATTTAGTCTTGGCTAGTGTATATTCATGATCTTTTTCATATTTTTGAACTGATGAGCCAGAACACTGACAGCAAACACCCCATTAAAGGAATTAGCCAAGGCTGAATTGTTGAAACATTGAGCAGGTATGTGACTTTCTGTAACAAACAAACAAACATTTACAAAGAGAAACTCGCAGTGAAGTCCAAAAAGCCCTAGAGAACTCCTTTATTTAATTGCTTTAGCTGTACTTGCCCAACACGACTGAACATAAACTGGGTAAACATTTGGCTAGGACATCATCTAGTAACAGCTAACAAGGGAAAATTCTTGCTGTTCTTGAGCATTTACAGTGGGGCTGGAGAGACGACTCAGTGGTTAAGTGCACTGACTGTTCTTTCAGAAGACCCAAGTTCAATTCCCAGCACCCACGTGACAGCTCACAACTCTCTGTGATTCCCCTGGAACCAACACCCATGGCAAAACACCAATGCACATAAAATTAAAAAAAAATAATTAAAGTGATAAGACTGTGCTTCCAGGCAGGGCCTGCTTCATTGAAGACATCCTCTGCACCTGTGAGTCTGCACGTTTATCTCTGTCCCTCAGAGGAAGTCAGTGAAGTTGGTGTTAGACCATCTACCTGAAGATAAGGCCAAGAAGACTGCGAAAGCTTAAGTGTGTGTGTGTGTGTGTGTGTGTGTGTGTCTGTGTGCGTGCGCGCGCGTGAGCGCTGAGCTTCCAACCTCAGTAACTGAATCTTGTGGAGTTTTAACTCAGCAATACTATGCCAGCTTTTTCTTGGAGTCCTTAAAGCTAAAAGGACAACCCATAGTGGTGTGAACTGTAGGGAAAAAGAATGATTCTCGTTTAGTGCCCTGTCGTAGCCTCAGGGCTCTAGGTGAAAGTGATGGCTGTCATGGCTGAACAAACGATTGCCAAATGGGTATATTGGGAAGAACCATGTTCCATGTTATCACAGTGCTCAACTCTGGGGAAAGTAAGTACCCATTGCCACTTTGGTACCCCTATGAGGTGCATCATGGCTCTCCGATTTTCTGTCTCTGAAGTTTCCCATTAAGAACGTAAGAAAACTTCTTCAAAATACTACCAGAGCTGATCAGACCATGGAGGAATGATCCATTAAAACCATGCATGCACCCGATTCTTTAGGATTTTTTTCTTTGACATTAAAGACTTCAACTGATTGGTTGATGGATATGCAGATTTATAAAACTGTAGTCTGATATCTCTTTTTAACCCTGCAATTTAATCTGTAGTAGCAGGTACACAGCTATTGTTAGAGCATGCACCTCAATAAAACACAATGGTGCCTTAAACAGAGAGCTGATTTTAAAGTTGTGTTTGCTGGGGAGAAGTAAAGGACTTGGTAAACAGTTCCATATATAGCTTTAAACACACTCAACCCTCTCCAAGTAGCCTCTCCCCCACCTTGATTCCATAGTGGCTTTGGAAGGAATTTAAATCTGATACCAAATCACAGTATTAAATTTCCCAAGTCCCCAAATTCACCTTTAAATTCCTTTCATCCTTCTCTGTTGGATTACGACTTCCATCCAAAAGTTCCCCCACAGTTCTGTGGTCCCTGAACCAAGAGAATTCCTCTTTACCTTGGACTAAACTTCTGACCAATAAATAAGATCTGCTTAGACATTTTCTTCATTCACCCTGTTGTACTCAGTCTGAGAAGTAAAGGCCCACGTTTCCTTGGATTATAAAAGAAATGTTTTCCTAAAAACAAACAAACAAAAAAATCAAAGAATAGCCGGTAACTGAACTTCAGGCCTTCATTGCAGACACAAAGACAAACACTGCAAATTGGGGCTGAGGGCTAGGTGGGGAACAGTTTATGAATTTTGCTTAAAAATTGCCAAAAATTGATGGGCATGCCTATTAAGTGAAATTTTTACCTTTATTTAGGTTCAGTTGTGGTAATAAGATATTTTAGAGCACCAAGGAATTTTATTTTCTGCTAGACAAAACAGTGGACACAAACTTTTTATTTGCTAAACGCTGAGCTCCCAGGGTGTTTCAGAAATATACTGGGGTCAGCCTGTGGATATTTTGATGAAGTCAGAGCTCTCTACATTGTGGGGACACCTAAACGTTTTTTTTTTCCTACAGTCTACTGTCTTGTGGTTTTTGTTTTTGCTGTTGTTTTGTTGTCTTGATTTTTTGCTGTTGTTTTTTTTTTGATACAGTATTTTGCAGTGCATCCCTGAATGGCCTAGGACATGCTAGATCAAGCCAGCATCAAACTTGTATTTCTCTTGCACTTGCCTCCAGGATTCTGGAATCAATAGGCACGCACCATGTCTTTCTAATGGTGTTTTCTTTTCATTGTTCTTTTTGTTTTCTTGTGACAGACTCCTATTCTGTAACCTAGGCTAGCCTAGGAACCCATTGCAATCCTTCTGCCTTACCCTCCTGTACGCTAGAACTGCAGGCCTCAAACACCATATACCGCCTGTGTTGTGGTTTTTTGTTTTGTTTTGATTTTTCGAGACAGTGTTTCTCTGTGTAGCCCTGGCTGTCCTGGAACTGGCTTTATAGATAAGCTGTCCTTGAACTCAGTGAAATCTACTTGTCATTGTCTCCTAAGTGCTGGGATTAAAGAGACTGCCCAGCATGTTTTTTTTTTTAAATACTAAGTATTTTCCATAAATAGTAACAGACTTTTAAGATCTAGTAATATAGTTTTACCGAGGTGTAACAATGTATATCTTACTCCCAGCTAAAGTGGAAGAGTTACAAATTCCAGGCTAGCCTGAACTACGCAGTGCTTACAAGATCACTCTGGGCTTATAGTGAAAAACTGCCTCGATAGCAACACTGCTCAGGTTCAAATCTACATGATGTATAATAATGATACGGCTAGTGCTTTGCTGGAGCAGTCGAGTTCAGAGCCACCTGCTCATGAGCCCATCCCATAGTATCACAGGCAACAACCTCTAACTAGCACAGAAGGAGACCATCTGAGGAGGGGCTGGTAAGATGGCAGGTGACCGAGGTGGCGCGTCTTCTGCTTTTGTGCTTTCAATTACCTATGCTCAGTTTTAGCTTGGGAAACTTATTTGAATTGGAATAAATAAATATAGCCACATTTGCGCCGTGACTTGAGAAGGGGCTCGTCACCTGATTGTTTCCTTTCCTGTTCCTTCTCCCACTAACCCCCACAGCAGCATGTCTGACCAGCATCACCATGGGGCAAGCCCATCTTCCCTTGGCTGAAAACCAACTGCCCACATGCAAACTTACCAGCAGGAAAACACTGCCCAAACTTCCGGATGTCAGAGGCTTGCTGTGCAAGCAAAGGAAACAGACAGGTTATTGGGTTAGCAGATTGAAATTAAGCAAATTAGTTCTGAGAATTTATTAGTAGCTACCCAAGATGTTGCAAAGCCAGGAGGAAGGCCCATACTTTTACAAGCAGTGCTTACTACAACAGAAACAATCCTGCAGCGGGAGACAAATTGCTTGTGAGTTCCTGGGTTCTAAAGGTCTCCGTAAAAGGTGTTTCCAAAAGCCTTTCACTCTTTGGAAAGTCCAGATTGGGTATTGGGAAGAAATACAAGTCTGAAATAATATTTACAGGAGAGTTGGTCATGACAATGGTGCTGACTTCTCTGTCGGAGTCAGTGCTAAATCTCCCAGGTCTGTTTGCGCTCCTTCTACCCAACACTGCCACTGTTCGTGGGTATTCTCTAGGAGAAATCGTTCTCATACAGTCAGTGTGTAATTCCATCCATGAAGAATCCTACTCCCCGCAGAAGCCTGGCTTCACCCGTGCTAGAGAGACACTGATGATACTTCAGATTGTACTTTCTCTTGATTGAAAGCAGAAGGGGGCCCGTCCTTCTCGGCTTTCTTACTCATGGCCAGCGTTGATCCATTTCCTGTCCCCCTCTGTTAATTAAGACCAGGGCGGACACAGATCAGAATGAGGGACCCTGCGTTTCGCCACCTCCTTGGGGCAGTGGTGATGGGGGTAAGTGTTTGCAGACTGGGCTACCGGAGGGTGACTTTTCTATTCCTAGTTAACCAGTTCCAGGTCAGAAACGGAGCCACTGTACATCGGCCCTGTTCAGTATTGTGTTTTTCCTCTTTTCTTTTGAAACAGTGACCACCCAACCATTTTCACTCCCAGCTTAAAAAGAAATAGGGAATGTCTCATCTGGGTTTCAAATGAGAGGCCATTGTCCCTCTGTTCTGCTAAAATCAGTCAGAATCTTACCCAGATGGGGGTTTCAGGTTACCACAAGGAATGTGTTTGCAGAGGTGTTTGCACTGAAATTAAAAAAAAAAAAACACAAAAAACAATACGTGATAATCATTGCACAGAGAGCCAATAATTAGAAGCACTTCCTTTTTGTAATCACAGAGAAGTAAAAATACAAGGGTCATATCAACTTCAAGAAAAGAAAATAAATTGAATTTTGTCTGGTTTTGCTAAGCCACCTGGTCGAGGCCTCAGTTATGCTACTTTTGGTTGCTACTGCATTTTGGCTTCTTTGTAACCCTGATTGAATCTGCTGCACTGTTCTCCTAAAAGTGCAGCTAGATTTGTCATTTTTTCCCCTTAGAGTAAAACACTCTGGAAGACACACATTTCCTTCTTTCTTAAGAAAAGAAACTGGACATGGGAACGCTGCTATAATTCAGCATTATCATGTGGAATAATTGTTGAGGCTCTGTGGGAATAGCAGTGGCACTAAGAGCCCTGGGCTCTTATTTGCTTTTTTTTTTAAATACATTCCAGTAAATTACGTTGCATCAAATTAATTTATATTATAATTTATTTTCCTTCTTTTGAGACTCCATCTTTTTGCTTATGTCTTACTTGCATTTGTTGCTATCTTGTTTTTTTAAGATAATACTTCATAGCTGACTTATTGGGTTTATTGTTAAAAATGCTGCAAGATCCCCGGCTGCAGTAGGCAGCGGGCCCACAGAGCAGCTNGTTACCACAAGGAATGTGTTTGCAGAGGTGTTTGCACTGAAATTAAAAAAAAAATCAAACGTGATAATCATTATACGGAGAGCTAATAATTATAAGTACTTCCTTTTGTAATCACAGAGAAGTAAAAATATAAGGGGCATATCAACTTCAAGAAAAGAAAATAAATTGAATTTTGTCTGGTTGTGCTAAGCCACCTGGTTGAGACCTACAGTTATGCTCCGTTTGGTTGCTGCTGCATCTTGACTTCTTTGCAACCCTGATTGAATCTGCTGCACTGTTCTCCTAAAAGTGCAGCTAGATTTGCCATTTTTTTCTTTAGAGTAAAACACTCTGGAAGACACACAGCTGAAACTGCTGTATCATATGTGACAATCAAGAGCCCTTAAATGTGGACATATTTCCACCTGGTCTGCCAGTCAGGGAGTTGGAGGTTGCTCTCAGTGACTGACAAGCATATTGCATGTGTCAACTCAGGATGTGATTGCTTTATTCTTTTGACATTAAGATGGCTCCATTCGATCCTGACGGGTGGTCAGGATATGCAAATGTGCTTCTGTTCCTTCTTTTGTAACTACGAGGTCACCTGAGGAGTGGCTGCCTTCGGGCCTAGAGTAGCTTCACTACCTAAACAACAGAATCCTAATGATTTGATGTCTCAAAGTGTTAAAGCGATTGACTGAGTCATCATTTGTATCATGTTAACAAAGTCTTTTGCTATCCCCCCCTCTACATTGGGTATAAAAGCTATGGAAAAATAAATGCGAGCAATTTTAGTATTCACTGGAATGCTCTCCAGTACTGTTCTATGGTTTCTGTCTTATTTTTCACGCATCTTTATATTCTTTACGAATATTTCTAAATTCTCACACCCCTACCCTGACAAGAGATATTTTTGTTGAGTCTGGTCCTCCACAGTGGTCATGGAATCTAGTTCCAAGGAAAACCCAAGATTCAGTAAAAATGAGATACCATGGGCCAGTGCAGGCCCCTTCAACAGTCATGTGACATGCAACTGTAATCCAAACTACACTAAAGATGCACATGGCTGTTGCTTCAGGAAACAAAGAAGAGGAAACAATTCAAACTTAGCAGGTTCTGCTCCATTCCAAATTCTTGTGTGACTCTATTTTCTGTGAATGGGAAGCAGATCAAACTGCTTTCACCCGTCAACTCAGAATTACCCACTAGCTCCCCTTGACACTTCCCCCACACTTTAGAGATGCAGGGAGATTTCCTAAGGGAAGGCCGTTTTCATGCCAAGTTAGGGTGCTCTGAAGTTCTGCTAGGACCCATCTTCAGGCTTCATTTCTGGAATCTCTGTCTCCCTCAAATCCAGAAGGATTTGTCAAGCAACACAGATGAGGTGGGAGCAGCTTTGAGCCGCCCTGGTGAGGAGTGTAATGCAGTGACCCCCCCCACAGCTGTTTCCCTTTGCATCTCTAAAGGCTCCAATTTCTAAACTGAACCTCCAACTCCCATGTGGCTCTGCTCTGTCATTACCACTGCATACCTTACATCTTCTAAAGCCGCACCCAGGAGTATCCTCTAGAGGGTGATTAGTTCTGCTGGAGAACCCACAGAGATGAAAAGCAAAGGCAGACACTAGTTTGGTCCAGGGCTAGCACTCCTGTTTACAGGACACCTTATGAAAACTCCAAGATTTCAATATTTCTACTCTGAAGGTGTAAAAAATGATTAGTGAAGGTGATCCCCCTCCCAAATCTCTTCATTATTGTAACACACACACACACACACGCACATGCACTCACGCAGGCACACATGCACGCACATACACACACATGTGAAATATAATCTACTGAGTCGATTTACCCTTGCTCATATATGTATGTGTCTAGAGATGACCACTCGGGACTGGACAATCTATGTAGGAATTCATTGAAAAGTCACTGATTCTCCCTCTCTCAATAGCTCTCCATCTTTTGTAGTCTTCATCTAGGTACAGGACCATATGGCATTTCCCTTGTCTGCATTGGCAGTTCAGCTCTTGTTACCCTTAGGCTGGCCTTGGGCAGGCGACCACACTGTTGAGAGTTCACTAGGGCAACCCATATATGTAAGCCTGGCAGTGACGCAGAGGAGACAACTGAAAATGAGACCAAGGAGAAACGGCTGGTGCGTTCTGAGGGTCTGGTAGCTGGAAGACAGGAATGTTGTCCATCATTCGGGATGGTAGGCAACAGGTGGGCTAGCGGACTGATGGGTTCAAGGTAAGGCCCAGGAAGACACCGTAGGCCCAGGGAGAGGCCCATGAACTTCAGAGCTCTTCAATGCACAAGTTGGTAATAGGAAACAACCAAGCAGTCCTGTTTTCTCTAAGTATCTCCTCAGGCAATGGTGTTCCCATGCTTTGCAGGAATGGGACAGTTGATATCTATCTGCTCTGTCCCCCAGCAGGAGCTGCATCACAACCCGCAGTGAAATCCCTCATTCAACTGTCAGAGATTCCTTTTCCTTTATGAGGCTAGCGGGTTGGTGTCACTATGGAAGAATTCCTGAAGAGCCTGAAAAAAGACTGAAAGAGATACCACGTTGTCAGCTGGATGTGTCCTTTGCATTGTTCCTTTTAATCTTCATAGTTCTGTCAGGTGGTGGATTATTCTGGAATTTACAGAAGATAGACTCTATCCCATGGGGTAGATTACATTGCCCCAACTCTCACATTTGCATTTGATTCCCCACTCCAAATCTAAACCCTCCCTTCCAGAAGGGAGTCTCTGCCCTGACCTCTCTCTTCGTTTTTACATTCTGACCGCCTATTCTTAAGAAGTCTCTAGGGAGCCAAGATAGAGACTATTCTATTTCTCTGCTTCTGAACTGTGTGTGCATCTGGGGTTAGTCTGGGCTTTCCCAGTCACCCTGCATGTATGAACCCCTCTCTTCCAACTCTTCCCTACCCATCTAACACCTTTAGCCAGCCCTTCTGATGACATGCAGAAGAATACGTAGTTAGCCCAATCTTTAAGTAGCACATAGTGGGGCTAATAAGTAGGTGGCCTTGCAGCATGAAGCTCACAGTGAAGCCAAAAGCTTGTAGTTATTCTGATGGGCAGATGTGACAGAGGTTAGCTTGGTGTTTTGTGGGACTCCTAACAGTGGGAAGGGGTATGTCTGGCTCTTTTGCCTGCTCTTGGGACTCTTTTCCTCCTAATGGGTTACCTTGTCCAGCCTGGATACAAGGGCTTTTGTCTTGTTTTACTGTACTTTGCTTTGTTGTGTTTGGTTGTTGTCTCTTGGGGGGTTGTTCTTTTCTGGAAGAAGATGGGGGAGTGGATCTGGTGGAAAAGGGAGATGGGGGGATCTGGGAGGAATGGAGGGAGGAGAAACTATCGTCAGGATGTACTGTATGGGAAAAAGAGTTGGTTTTCAATTTACAAAACAAAATGAAGCCTCACGGTTAATAGTTGTTCTCTGCCTGAATCAGAAGCACTAGCCCCTTACCCTCCTATCCCATCTATAACAGGAGTGCAAGTCCCTGCCAGGCAGTGTTCCTTACCCTCTTATAACAGAGGTGCTGGTCCCTGCCAGTCAATATCCCCTACCCTCCTATCCCATCTATAATAGGAGTGCAAGTCCCTGCCAGGCAGTGTTCCTTACCCTCTTATAACAGGGGTGCTGGTCCCTGCCAGTCAATATCCCCTACCCTCCGATCCCATCTATAATAGGGGTCCTGGTTTCTGCCAGGCCATGTCCCCTACCCTTCTATCCCATCTATAACAGGGGTGCTGGTCCTTGCTAGGCAACATTGCTGGAGAATTATAAAACACACACAATAGAAGCTCAATTTGTGATCACGTCTCAACCTCTTGTGCTCCTCGGAACACAGGTCCAGGACTACAGTGAGATGAGGTCCTGAAAGGTCATAAAGATAATCTAAACACATTGCCGCCCATTTTCTTTCCTTTAGGGGTTTCTAGAAATATCCACCACTAACAGAGACTTGACGACAGCATCTTTTTGTTCCAGCGGAGGCTTGGCAAAGTTGGTTGTTGAAGCAGATCCCAGGCCCCTGGCTTCCCATAAGGCTTTCGGATTGCCCAGCGACAATAGGAAATTCACCCAAGAAATCGGAGCTGAATGTGTCTCAAGCGGGTTCCCCCACTAAATTCTCCTTGCGCTGTTTACTAAAAGTGATACAGCTGGGTAGAAATCAAGGAGGAGCCTACTTCTAAGAAGTAACCAAAGCTGGCCACCCACCCTTCCAGGCCCTGAGCCTGGTCTTCCCAGGGGACGCCAAATGCAGTCAGGTGTGAGGCTTGGACACGTAGGGGTACCCAAATATTTTCTTGGAAAGTAATCTCGGCTTATTAGAGTTTCGTGTCTCAATTCAGAGTATAGATTTGTGAATGGGTTTGCTGACAGATTGACCTGGTCTGCGTGTTCCCATTCTGCAGAGATCGATCGATCTTTATCATGAGGATTTGTTGACTGACGGGCTTTCACGGTTCTAATGTGCTGTTTGATACTTTTAAAAGACATATGCCCCTTTGTATAACAGAATTATCTGATGGAAGCGGGAGCGAAGCTCGGGTTTTCAGAAGCACCTCAGTGCTGGGCTCCTCAGATGCCTGCCAGGGAATTTTGTTTTTATTTGCCTGAGAGGGAAACCTGACAACTCCCGCTGAAGTTGTTTTTGAATATTCCAATTTCTAGATCATATACGGCCCTTGTAGGCCTAAGGGCCCAAACCAAACCAAGATTGTGTTTCCCCAGGTAAGTACTTCCAGACACTCTATCCTACTGTCTTTCCAGCCCCCTTCTCCTCATTCCTGTACCATGTAACACGAGATGTGCATTATATCCCACATAAAAAGCCATTTCTGAAGCATCTTGTCATTGTTTCACGGATGCCACTTTGAAGCCGTGTTGAGTTCTGAACCCAGAGCCCGACAGCAACGGCTCAAATGCACTGCATCGTATTATTTACCCAGATGGGGTTAATTGTTAAATCAAAGAATGGTCCCTTTCAGGTGACCTTTTTTTTTGTAATCTCTCTCACACTGGTTATGGAAGACAGGGAAGTCCATGATAAATATCAAACTTTCTAATCAGAAACGAGTCCAGTTGTATTGGAAATCTTGAACTTAATCCAGAATCAGGAAATGTAGCCACTTGTGTTCCTGTTACTGAAGGGAAGAAAATGACCTTTTGATTGTAGCTTACACACACTATTGTGCTGGGGAGCTGCGAGGAAGGGAGAGGGGATACTAGCCTGGAGCGAATTCTTCTGTGAACAGAAAGACTCCAACCTGAGGAGATGAAACCACGGTCCTTCCCATTTCCCAGGGACTTTTACTTAGAGCGAAGCCCACCCTAAACCATGATCATGTAAAGCTTTATTGTGGCATCCTTAGATTTCCAAATGAGTCAATGCTGGCTTTATTGACGGGTGGAGATACAGCCAGAGATACAACGTGGAAGGAAGGAATTTTGTAAGTCTAAAGTGTAAGGGTCGACAGACTTTCATATTCAATCATACACAGTTGTTCATATTCCTGGATATGTCCACTTTGCTGCCCAGGATGAGAACATTCTATAATGAGAATATTCTAGTAACTACAAATTTGTTCAAGCTTCTCCCAGAGAAATCCCCCAGAAGCAGCCTCTCCTGCAGTTTCTATCACTAAAAATCAATGTCGTCCATTTTAAAGCTTTATGTAGTGTAACCGCACAACACACACTCCTGTCCGGCTGCCTTATTTTAACCAGAGCGAAGACTTGGAGTGTTTACTCCTGGTACTTCATGAAACATACCCTTTTCTTGGTAGACATTATCTTATTTTGGAGAATAGTTGCTAACATGTCAAAAAAGGGCTCTGAAAACAATGACATATAAAAAGCAAATTCACATACACGCAAACAACACACACACACACACTCCTCTTTTATTTTTACTATGATAATATCACACAAAGAAATGTCAGGGATGATTTCTATGCCTTCATACATCTAAAAACTGAACATTTATTTATTTACATATATGTGCACATATGTATAATATATTTGCATTTAAAATATCATCAAAGTGATTTCCAATTAAAATCAAATTTAGAACTAATCAGTGGATGTTATAGGGCTGGCTACCTATAGAAAAATCTCTCCTAGACTTAACCAAAATGACAGAATCAAACTTTGGATATGACCCGCCTACCAAGAAAGGTGTATAGAGAGAGAATGCCAAAGAAAGGAAGATACACTGAAGGCCACAGTAATTCTGAACAAATATAGCATGCACATGGAGGATTGTGAATTGCAGGAGATGAAGCTTCAAAGGAGTGGTGTGTTAGGGCACATGTGTGTTATGGCACATGTGTGATATGGCACATGGTGTGTTAGGGCACATGTGTGTTATGCCGAAAAGGCTGGCAGTCTACCTTGGTGATGGGGGAAGTCCTAGTTGTAAGATAGGAAGGGTGTTAGAACAGAACTGGATTTGAATCTAGAGCGAACACAGTTCAAATCCAGGCTCTGCTGTGTATTAGCTTGGTGGCATTTGCTTAGCCTCTTAGTTTCTACATCTGGAAAATGGGAAAAATGACAAGCACATGGCAGGATTGCAGTGAGTATTGAATACAATAATTTGAACACTTATAGTGTGTAGGGAAAATAAGGGTAGTGATTGTTTTTCTGTTATAGTTACTATGATTAAGAGACAGAATTTTTATAGTTTCTTTGATAGGTGATTTAGATAATTATGAGACCAAACTTTACTATATTAATGTGGATAAAATGGAAGCCCCTTATAGGTGGAGAGGAGGGTATAGAAGTCATAGTTTTTTAACTGAATTTCTGGAGGAGTCTTTAGTGACTGTCAGGTTTCTCCACTACCTTATTGAGTAAGGTTATGGAGTGGTCTTCAAAAATAGAGAATATAAGTATGCTTTACATGGATGGCAATGGGCTCATTTATATAATATGGCTTTGCAAGATTTGTGAAACTTATTTTATGTCTGTGGAGCACATGGATATAATGCAGATCTGGATGCGCGCGGCTAAGTGCGACAAGGGAAAACACACTGACCAAGAAGGAAAGAGAGAGCCGTACCAGAACCCTGGAAGACATGGAAATGTAGGAACACAAGAAGTACCAGTGCTGGAAATGAACAGGAAGCAGGCAGACTCAGAGCAAGAGAGCCAAAGGACAGTTCTGAGGCACGGTCTCATCCTGCTCACAATAGGCTGGCTGCTCTTGCAAACCGGTCCTCCATGCATTTGCCACTTCTTAAAGAAGAAAGTAGTATCTGCCCCTACTTCCTGCCTCAAGCACGATTCAGATTTAAGAGAGAAAGGCTGAACAGTAGCAAAATTCATAAAGAGTTTGGTCCTACTCAAACCTCTTTTCAGTGCCTTGCTTTGGTCCAATATATCCACTGCTTTCTCTACTGGGCCAAAGAACTGTAGAACTGAGAACAGACAGGAACCTTACCAGTCACCTAATTGAAACCCTGCACTAGGGTGCAGCTCATGGCAAAGGAGTTGCCCAGCATATGCAATGCCCCAGACTTGATCCCCAGCAGTACAAAAAAGAAAGAGAAAGAAAACTGTTTCTTTCTCATCACTTCAAACCAACCAATGAAAAGAGAGAGACAGACCCACACCAAACTAAAGGCTGAGAAAATGTCTTAGTGGATGAAGCATTTGTCTTGCCTGTGTAAAGACTCGGGTTCCATCTGCAGAGACCACAGATAAAGCTGGACGTGGCGGTGCATCCTTGTAATCCTGGCGATAGCTGAGATGGGAGCTGAAGGTTCATGGATTCCTAGAATCTAGCTACCTAGCTAACCTGGCCTATCTGGTGAAATTCCAGGCCAGTGAGAAACCTTTCTCAAAGAAAAAATGGGAGACACCTGAGGTACAACACCCAAGACCCAAGATTAGCTTTATACTCATGCACCCATACCCACGAGCACACACACCCTCACCCTGCCACACCAGCATACCCCCTGCCAAACCCCCAAACAAGAAACAACTTTGGCATCAATTCTCACACATCCTAATAAAAGATAAAGTGCTTGGTGATGGTGGCACACACCTTTGATCCCAGCACTCAGAAGGCAGAGGTAGGCAGATCTCTGGATTCAAGGCACTCAGAAGGCAGAGGTAGGCAGATCTCTGGATTCAAGGCCAGTCTGGTCTACAAAGTGGGTTCCAGGACAGTCAGGGCTACACAGATAAACCCCCTGTCTCAAAAAAACAAAACAAAAAACAATAAACAGATAGATAGATAGATAGATAGATAGATAGATAGATAGATAGATAGATAGACGATAAGGAAAATAAGGCCCATAGAAGGTAATATGCACAATCAATTAACATTCTAGCTTAGTGTAATGAGAGCAATGTCCCACAATTAAATGAGTTTGCTCTGCTCTGCATGTGATGCTCCTGAGTGAATGTCTCACCTGCATTTGGATCCTGCCAGACCCAAATCCAGTACTAGCAATGTATGCATCAGGGTCAAGGGGCCCGCCTCCAGTGACATCCTCCTCAAATCAGTCCCGAGATACACCTAACAGCATGCACAGGAGGAGAGGATGACTTCCTAGGGCCACCAGCAGGGGAAAACAGCTCGGTAAAGACCCTGGGTGAAATTCTGAATAAAGAAACAGAAACCCAAAATGGTTTTGGTTTCGCTGTCCTTGGTTCTAGGACACAAAACCCAAAGAAGTCTGTCCCATTCAGCACTGAACAAACTCTCTGTTCATTCTCCTGAACATCAGACTGAGAAGTGGGAAAAAAGACAACGGCTTGAATTACACAGTGGGTGACCAGAGTTCATTTTGTGTTAGTTTAGACAGTTCTCATGGCACTGTGGCTAGCTGCCTATCACATGCATGCCTACCTATTTTCCCCTTCACCACTGGAAACAGTCTTTAGCTGTATATCTCCCCACATGGCCAAAAAGAACCCATTTTCAGACTATCACTAGTATAATAGACACACAAATGAAGTGTTCCCAACAGGAAATGTATCCATTCTTCGTTTTTGACCAAGCTTCCTTCAACATGGATATGATCCCCTCATTCTGGAACCATGTGGATCCATGAAAACGGGAACCAGAAAGGAAGCACTCATAGGTACTGTGAGTTTCACATTTGAGTTTCTCTTAAAGAGAACTAAAACTCCATTGATTTTTAAACCCCATTGTCAATTAACAGGACACATTCCTTCTTAACCCTTTCTGATGAACTTGCTTTCTTCTTCTGGACTTTGAACACTTATTAGAGTCAAAGCCATTGGTGGTTTTAGCTTAAAAATTATGATCAACAAGTAATATAGATGATTATGAATTTGTTGTATAAAAATGTGCTTTAAATTTGAGGACTGTTTCATACTTCTTGACATAATTCTTAAAATTCGTGTTTTCTTTCAAGCTGAGTTGTTTAAAATAAGCAAATATGTATTTGCATGGCTGGTAATTTGTAGCTTTGAGATTTCTCATATATGTCCTGGAGGATAGTCTTAGCATATAGCAGCTTCATTTTCCTCAGTACCCAAGCATACATGGTGATTTATTTATGCAATCACATCAAATAGGAGGTGACAGAGAAAACTTGTCAGAGATACCAAGCTTCCTTGATTTACAAAGAGTCATGCATTCTCAAGTAAATTATGTATCTGAGCTTTGAATTGTCTGCCTATAAGTGGGGTGGAAAGAGCACACACCATTCAAAGGTTTTGTGAGAAATACGTGAAACAACCCACAGGAGGTACTCCATAGAGTTACTGACAGGCAGTAGAGGCTGAAGGAGTCTTAGATGTTTTTTTTTTCAAACTTTCTCAGGTTGGGTACACTCAAAATACTATTGGATGCACTGAGCAGTGTCCTCTACCACTCTAAGAAATCCCAGGGCAACATTTTCACTGCCATGAGCACTGAGTTCTTGAAAATTTTGGCTCCATTTAATGGTGTTGAGAAAAAGCTCAGAGGCTCAAGGATGGAATTAGAAGAGAAAACTGGCCATGTGCCACACCCCTCTTCTGGGCCACTGAGGAGGTCTTGGGTCCTGAGCCAGCAAAAAGAGCTTTGCAAAACAGCAGATGAGAAACCATTTTAGTTTGCATCCTTCATGCTCTCCAAGTGTTCCAGAATCACAGGCTCAATCTATTCTTCAGGACTGAGCTAGCCTCCAGGAGCCTTCTGAGTAAATGATGAAGGCTTGGGGAGAGTCTCTAGGAGCAAGCAGGCCAATCATGCTGGACTGCCAGGGTGCAAGCACAATCCAGGGCAGAAGGAGTGAGAGGGTGAGTGGTAGGAAGGCTCCCACTGGGGTAACAAGACTCCATAGAAGTTCATGCAAAGAACCAGTAAAGGCAAAGAAGAAAACTAACTCCAGACAATGACAGGGATGAAGATTGCATGCTTAGTGCCAGAGATAGAGCTTGTTGGCAAGGATCTGGTGAGACTCCTGCAGCTATCTGTGAATTCTCAAGGACATCTCTTGCCTAGGAGTCCCCTACCCCAGTAGAACAGTCTTCAATGGTCATGGAGTACCATTGGGTCTTGTGGCTCAGATCCAAGCTCGGATCTAAGTCCCTAACTCTTCTGCCTTTACGCAGCAAGTTACATAACCAACCCAAACCTCCATTTTCTCTTCCTTACTGTAGGTACTTTGATGGGCGTGGTTTACCGGTAAATTAGGATTAACCAGACCAGTTCAATATAACAGATTTAGTTTAATAATTGGAAAACAGTGAACTCACATTACCAGGGTCCAGCGCGCGAAAGGGAGAAACAAGAAGAGAGAGCGAACACCTGGATCTCCAAGTTTATCTTCCCTGGCTCCAGGAGGCCACGCCCTAGCCAAATGTGATTGGCTGAACTTCCCCATCAGTGCTTTAATGACTGTACCTATCTTCAGTGTTATTCAAGGGCAGGACTGGCCAACAGAGTATTGGGTGATGGCGATAACGTCCCATATCTGTATAGTAGAAAACAGTAGTCACTGGATACACTTAGTCACTGAATACTTGAAATGCTGCTAATACAACCCATGGACTGAACTTTAAATTCTATTCTATTTGGCTTCGTGTAATTTTAAATATCTGCATGTGATTAGTAGTTATTTTACTGAAGAACTCCAGGGACTAAATGAGAATATATTTTAAACCCCTGTGCCTGTCATCAGGCCTCAATAACTACTAAGTGGTATTGTTTTGAAATTAATACAGCCTTGCTTCCTTATTTCTGAAGTAAGGTTAAAGACAGTACTTGCCTTGTGAGGCTTTCACGAGAACTAAATACCACGTGTCAGGAATGGAGATGATTCAGCAGTGAGAGTACTCCCTGCTCATTTAGAGTACCAAAGTTTGGCTCCTAACATCTATGTTGGGTGTTTCACAATGTCTTGTAACTCTAACTACAAAGAATTCAGCATCCTCTTCTGTGACTTCCATGGGTACACATACCGAGACACACATATGTATATATCAAGAAAATATCCTACATATTAAAAAAAAACCAGAATATCATTGGTGAGGCAGACATAACACTTGCTGAACAAATGCAATATTTTTCCTCTGTCATTAAGAATTCTATGATTGTACAGAAATAGCTATCCAGTAATGAACAAAGCCACAGCACCTCACACTGAGATTTCCAATAAGCAGTTAGATTGAAATCTGAAAGCTGTTTGCATATTTTTAATGCTGGCTTCGCCTGAGACAACAACATCAGCTTGTTAGGACAAGAAAGAAAAGAATCTTGGCAGTGCTACACTCGGAACAAGAGGTCCACAAATACGCACTTGACAGCAGCCTCGATAGACGGATCGCAAACCATTAGGTAACACACCTGCTAGACACCGGGGAACGTGTGATACTGAGATAAAGGTATGATTTATGAGTCATTTATATCCAAGGCCAAAACTGTCTGGGAGCAGAGCTATTGCCCAGACCGGCCACTGACCCTCCAACTAAGAAAATGACGGCAGTAATGGAAGAGACAGCAGGGGGTGCTGGGATTGAGCAGAAACACTTGACATTGTGGTCCATGGGAGCCTGAGCCCCCAATCAGGAAAAGATGCTGAGTTTAAGCCACATCTCCAGATGTTGCAATGTGTTTGGTGTGAGAGAAAGAGAGAACAAGTGTAGGTGTGTGGGTCTTGGCAGGGGCGGCTGCTGTGGCCTTCTCACAACCAGGGAGATTTTACCCAGTGTTTTTTTCTGAGAGAAATCAGAGAAAGAGAAGATGTATTCAGAAGTGGTCCCTGGACGAGATGTTTTGCTTCCGTCCCAAATTATTGTGCACTAGCTACAAACTGGCTCTGGTGTCATAGTTTTCCTTCTGAGGCTAAGACAATATTTCATTTCAGTGTGATTGCAACTTTTCATTAACTCTGAGATTACACACCTGACAACTTATTTGGTGAGTTTTCATATTCTTTCTGAAAACTAGGGTGAAGTAAGGCAGTGGTCCGAGTGTGTGGTGTTGGTGAAGCAATGGGTGTCATGAAGGAATGGATGACATTTGTTATAGATTAGTAGATAGGTGTGCACCCACAGGAGATGTTTGGAAAATTTCTTGCCAGAGTTGCTCAAACAAACATATATTTTCTTTTGTGAGAGGTGATTCAAAAGCTTGAGTAAATCCTCTTGGGGAATCCCATGTTTTTTTCTCCATCACCAGTATCCTCATCTATTGTGTTTCAGTGTAAAGGTGACTTACCCAGCGTGTAATTTATAACCCTTACTCGTGATGTAGGTACAGTTAGCTCCATTTTATAGATGGACAAGCGAAGGTACAAAGGGTAACCCTTGAATAAATCCACATCATATAGATGGCAAATGAGAGAGCAAAAACTTAATTCTGGACACCTCTCCTCACGTGCCCACCTGAGGGTCTTTCATTAACCAACGGCCTCTTCTAGCAAAGAAGACAAAAGCAAGCTTTCACCTCCTCGTATCTCATCCTTGACTCTGTAGATGCCTAATGTGACTACTTTGAGCAAAAGACCTGATTTTCAATGATATTTAGGGCTAATTAACACAAGTTTTAATGGCCATAGGCAGGCAGTGGCAGCCACCTTGTCCAGGAAAGGCCTGGAAATCAGAACAACAGATGCCCTTAATCAGTGGGTCTTGTGGTTACTCAAGGTACCCCCAACAGAGCTGCTGGGCTCCCAGTGTGTTCTGTTCCCCAAATTCTCCAAGAGATCTGCAAATACTTTCAGCTAACAGACTTATTTCTACAAGGCCACTGAAATCAGACAATGATAAATAAGTTATTCTCTGGACGCTGGTTTAGATTTTTTATTTCTATACAGAAGGCTGTAGAAGGAACAGCTATAAATCCTGGGATGCTAAAACCAATAATATCTTCTAAAATAAAGAGATGCTGTTAAGTAAAGGCATACAGAACTCAACATTGCACATATCAAATCCAAAGCTGAAGATTGGTTGATGACTATTAATGACCTGGATGCCCTCACACATTTTAAAGTATTTTGTACAATGTATTACAAACTCTGCCTAATAAAACACTCACTAACGTTTTTAAACCTCCGTCTCAATGACCTCTCCCAATATCTGTCTTTTATTATAGAATCACTTTAAATACTCAAGACAAACACCCTAACTCTATGTTACAGAAATTGAATGAACCCTCAAATTGAATTTCTAAGAACCTCATTGAAGAAAAGAAAACATCCTAAGATGGGAGAGTGGGGTAACCCCCTCTTGAACTCACTTTGGTAGACAGTCCTGAAACAATACCACTGGCAGTGCATTTTACCCACAAAGCCTCTGCTATCCCAGTTGGCGCACTAACGTGGAAAGACAGTACCCAGGCGGCTACCCACTATGTATATAGAAGAGCTCATTTCTCAGTGTTTTAACACACCATACCCGGCTGGTCCCTGGTAGAACTCCAGTGTTGCCAGTGTTGCAGGCAGCTGGAAATCTACAGATGTGTTGGCTGCTGTGCTACATGGTGTGTTGTCTGCCCCAAAAGAATGACTTGTTTGTTTTAATTTACAAAGGGGTGGAAAATGTTCTGCCTCTCTGACTCCGGTTGGTTTTTGTTTGTTTGTTTTGTTTTTGTCTTTTCTTGCCTTAGGTTCTCTACTCCAAGCACTTTCCATTGTAAATGCAAAGGACTCTTTGGCACCTCATCTCGTCAGGTTTCTCAGAAACCCGTCAAGGATTGACAGCGATCTACCACTTTTAGATAAAGACACTTAATTCATTCCCACTCACCTATTCAATGAGAACATAATATTGACCCACCATGTTCCAGGCACCAGCCTCCTTGCCTGCTCTGCATTTTCTTCCTTGATCTACAGACCCAATATGAAAAGTTGATATTATCATCTATGTTATAGAAACTGACACTAAAGGGATTTCAAAATTTAAATAGCACTTGCAATGTATTAATCACACTTAGTTAGGATTTAAGAATTCCAGAATTCCTGTGACCTGTGTCTGTCTAACTGCAGAAACCACAGTCTATTTGTGCTTCCAGATATGAAGTAAAAGATGTATAATCACCATTTTCTCCAGTTCTTTTACTTAAATAGTCTGCCTAAAACTTGCAATGTAGGACTTTTTCTCCTCCTGTGGAGCCACAGTCTGATTCTATTCTATGATAATTACAGAGTAACTAGTTGCTTCTTAATGATTATTTTAATTCATTTCAATATTTCAGCCACCATTCTACTCCTGTTTCCAGTGTGGAAACTGCATCAGGCTGAGAATAAGCATGCTCTATATTGTATTATTGAGACCGCATGGCTCAAATCGTGCCGGATGAAAGCAAAGATAGGCATTGCTATGTGGAATGCTTGGAACACCATCCAGCTGCCTGACAGAGATAAGATTCTCGCGCCTTCCACCAAGGGAAACTCTGTACAGATAACAAACTTGACAGCCACGCTACCCTTTAAACTCATGGCAGCCCTGTTTACTTTTCCCCACTTCGGCCATGTCCTCATTCTCTCACCCCTGAGTCACAGCAGGAAATTTAGGGTCCCAGGGGCCTGGTATCTGCCCAGCTTTCATGCAGACTTTGTTCTTGACTTTTTCGATGAAAACTTACAAAGCCAAACCTTCAGGTAGTACAACTCCAGTGGCTACCAGCCGCCTTCTTAGAGAAAGGGAAGGGGGTACTGAGGCCTTGACCCTTGCTCCTAACAGAACCACAGTCATTTCATCTGCAAAACAAATTATGTGAGAGTATCAACCTCCTGTACTGTGTTTGAACACCCTCATGGCCTGAATGACACCTCCCTACTAAAATCCTTTTCCAGTCAATAGTTATAACCTGGTAATAAGACTGCTAATTCTTTGTTACTCACGTGAATTATGTGTAATGCCTTGTCTGTCATATGGTCAACCAAGAAATTATCTACTCAACAGCAAGGCAAGTGCTTAACGGTCAGTGAACTACCATGATAGGCCCATGTCAGAGCCTTTGCTAGGTCAGAACCTCCTCACCTTGTAGATGTTGAAGCACCAACTTTCAGCTTTTCCCTTTATTATCAGTAACTTACTCTTCTATATACCTGGCTTAAATTCCCCACAAAAGTTAATTGGAGGTACCTGATCTATTGCATTCTGAAGTTGTGGGTCATATTCTACTCTGTTCTAAACTTGTTTGGCCATCAGAAAAAAAAGATGACATGGATATGACATCTAGGTTTGTTCCTTTAACGGCTGCACTGAAGAAGGATAGCTCCCAGACTAGGACGTTACTACAATATAGATATTCCAGACAATTTGTTTATGAAACAATACAACCCAACTACCAGTATGCTAGTGTGTCTCTTCAGTGTGCTCAGCATGTCTTTAAGAGTGTGCAGCTTGGGCTGGAGAGATGATGGATGGCTCAGCTGCTAAAGGCTAGGCTCACAATCACAAATAGAAGAGTGTGCAGCTTGTTGGTGTTCTGATCCTCAGTATCCATGAAGTCTAAACACATGTAACTAAACACATGAACTCTTGAGCCAGACTGCCGAGGTTCAGTCAGATTTTGACTCCATTGTCACTAGTCGTGTGCTGGAGCCAAAATTCCCACCCTGTCTAAGCATGATTCAAAGCCAGTGTAATAATGATGTCAACCCCACAAACTCTCTGTGACAAATTAAAAGGTACTGATCTACAGAAAACACTTGCCCCAGTACATAGCACATGGGAACTGCTCAATCAACCATTGTTATCATTGTTACTGCATTACTGTTATAGACAGGAGAAATCTGAAGGCTGAAAGCCTACCTTCAGGCAAAAGAAAAAGGAGTCAGCTAGTCTAGCCAATCAGTCAGTTCTAGGTTCAGGGAAAAATTTTAAAAAAATACAAGCATGTCTCAAAAAATTGTAGAAACAATTAAGGAAGATGTCTAATATAGAAATCTTGCTTACACACACACACACACACACACACACACACACACACACACACCAAAGAAAAGCTGATAATGACCTAATTGCACAAGACATCGCAGCTGACATCATTATTGTTTGTCTCTTGTTTCATGTTGATGCCCATCTGTATTTCCGAGGGATTTCTGAGTGTATGGTACTTGTTAATGCAGAGAGTTACGAATGTCGAGTATCAATTGGGAGGGAATTTGTTTGGAAGACAGTGCATTTGCTTTGGAAGCTGGGTGGTTCCAATTTGCTGAGCCACAGCGTTCATTGCCTTGTCACCATGGCCACTGGACATTGTTCAGTCTGTCAGAACTGAGAGGGCCAGAAACGGAGCCCTCTCTCTAGCTGCTGTGTAAGAGTTGCGGTATGGACCTATTCCAGCCCAAGCGAAGGAACCTCTTGCCTTTGTTATTAGGTCTGCCCAGAGGGGGCGTCTTTCTGCATCCCCCCAGGGGGACCATCTTTTTCTAATTAGTGCAGATGCCCATCAGTGTGGCAGTCACCCCGCTGCCCTATTTGAAACCTTGGGAGATTTTAAACCAATTGCAAGATAAGTTGGTTTTCAGGAAGAGGAGAGATTAATGGGGCCACAGAAAGATGGATCTGAGCTCAGGGCTGCCTCCTCCGCTCCCTTCACACATGCTGGGGCTAGCAGTGGGGCCAGCAGGGATGACCCTGAGTAGAGTTACATATTTTTCACACCTCCTACTAAAACTCAGCAAATGCTTCACTGGCTGTTCCCAGCACAATTTTTCTTCTTACAGAACGTGTTGGGATTATCGCTTTTAGTCACATATGGGCTGGAAGTGCTTTGTAGGAGCCCCAAGGGCTGCAACTGTTCAAATCCCCATGGTTGGGAAGCGGCTTTGGGGAAGCAGAGACCCAAAGAGCCTTTCAGAGAACTCCACATCGAGAGCTGGCTCCCTTTAATTAAGTCCAGTTCCCAAGACTGAATCAAAGCTGCCACTTCAATGGTTTTGAAAGTCAGGAGGTAAAATACAAGTTTGAACCCCAACACCTTCCCCTTATCCATCTCCTTATACCACTTCAGGCCATTGGGTAACGTATGACTTACCCTTCGTCAGGCCTAGATATTATCTGCTGAAATAGTTGTGCTGGTAAGGGAGGAAGGTTTCAAAATATGTAACAGATGCGCGGCTGCCACCTGAGAATGAATCCAGAGCTGTCATCACCTCCCCGCCACCCCTACCCTTACTCCCAAGCACATATTTGTTCATGTGGTTTACACCTGTGGGACTGTGGGATGCGAGACAGGAATCTGATTACTGTTTGGGAGACAACTCTGTCTCTAAAACTGATCCATGTATCTTTCCTTCCCCGGAGAAGCCTGGGAACTCTTGCCAACTCTTCATGTGCTCCAGCTGGTTTGGAGCTCTAGCCCAATGTTTTTGGAATTCGGTACCAATGACTAACTCTGAGGCTGTCACAAAATGAGCCTTGTAACGTCTGTCCTTGACCTCTGAGCTTCTGTCCCGTGATGGGGCAGAGCAAGTGTTTTAATTCCTCTATTGAGGTGCTGTTGGGATGAAATGGAGAGCTCCCATCCCAGGATTGTAGGAGGCAAAAGGCTTTGTCTGTTTGTGTTTAGCAAGAGAGCTCTTGCCCATGCTCTGAAGAGAAATATTCTAGGTAGGAACCAGTAGGGGAGCAACAATAGACAAACATTATGAGGCGAGGGAGAAAACCAGAAGGGAATGGAAGAGAGACACATTGCACGCAATGAGAGAGGCCATTTTGCAAAAGCACGGATTAATAAGATTTCTGCTCACTCATGGTTTCAATTACATGTAGAAATATTCATTCAACATTGACTTATCCTTTTTAAAAAACAACTCTTTATTAGTTCTTTAGAAATTTCACATCTTGTACCCCAATCGTGTTTACCTCCCAGTCCCTCGGTATCTGTTCCTCACCCCTCTAGTGTGCGCCCTCAAAATTAATTAAAAACGAAACAAATAAACAAAACCCCTTATCTTGCTCCTCCATCTTTCCAGCCACTCTTCATTCATCCTAGTGGCATCGGGAGCTGTAGTATGGAAACAGTATACCCTACTTACTAGATTACAAATTCAGAAAGGACTTTGTGCATTACTATATTATTTATGTCTACAATCATACTTAACACATAGTAGGTACTCAATAAGTTTTTGATTTCTTTTTCCTGACAGTAAGATCCTGTTTAGATCCAAGTTGCACATTGGAATTCTGATCACTAGTGTAACTTCCCCTTTATCCTAGGGGTGACTCCACCTGCAGACGTGAATGGGGAGCAAACTTGGGTGTGTTGATGTGTGCATTTGCTAGTTTACATGCTGGCCTATGAATGATTCTGATCACTGTGAAATATGCTGACCATTTTGGGCTCCAATGTCGCCATTTCTTTGTCCGGGAGGGAATCTCATCCTGTACCACACTGGAGCTGAAGATCCTGCGGGCTTCTCTCTCCGCTGCTGGAAGAGAGGCAGAGACCCTCCCGCATCTTTGGTATCTTATCCTTGGATATCTAAGCAGTTGTTTGCTATCATCAATGGGGCAATTTTGTGTCTCTGCTTGGCTAGACCAGCTGAGCCCCAAGGCATGCTGCTTGGTCTTACAGAGAGTACCCAGGCATGAAATCACACTCGCTGCCTCCCTGAAGCACACTGAGGAATAGACGTGGTCTCAGCCTTTGCCAGTACCTCATATCCTTAACCAGTCCGTAAGCCTTCTATTTGGTTCATGTCTTCTGATTCATGCTCCCAGCTTCCTGTGCCCGTGTATGAAGGCACCAAAAGACAAAATCATTGCAGGTTCAACCTTTCTTTTTATACACTGGTGAGGTCAGACTTGGGGGATTTGGATTGGAATGTTATAAGTCAAAGGGTCAGAAGTTAACTAGTTCTGTGAATTAGATGCTCAGTTGTGGAGGCAAAAAGAAATGAGCCTTTCAGCATTGCAAATATACTGAACACTCCTATTCTATACCAACATGGCTCCACCCACTCATTAGCCATTCTAGGGACAGATTTCAAGGAAGATGCTAGGAAATGGGTGTTTCTATTGAAATCCCAGGGCAGAGGATGGACTTATAACTGACCCTCTGTCCTTAAGGACAAACCTTGCTTCTCTATTCTGACTTCCCAGTTACCTTAAATTTGGACCTACGAAGGAAAACATCTCACACTGGCCATGACGGTTAGAACACTGGAGGATGGAACATTGAAAGCCGTGTTTTAGGCCAAGCTCTTCAGAGTTGAGAGCGTTTAGTCGACAGTCTTCTGACTGCTTTCCGGTTTTTCAAAGTAGCAGCTGATACTCAAAGGGAAATATCAGAACCTCATACCTGCTTCCTAGTGAGCACACTGGACAATGTTACCTTCACCTTGACCATCTCCTAACTCCCACTCTCAATAAAATGTTGGGATTTAAGCACTTGCAGCTAATATCTCCATTGCATGGCAAAAATCTCCATCCTTCATGCCATGTGTCCAACAACAGATCCACGTAAAAGACTCAATAACTTTAAAGTGATATTTACACAAAGGACACACAACCTTAAGGAACACCTAAGTCCTCAAACCTTTGCTTAGTGTCAACTGATGTAATGGACAGGGGTCATGCGACCTGGTCATTAGTCACATTACGCACATATCAACATATCCCACTCAGGTGAGTCAAAAACCAAAAGTTACAACGTATCTGAAGACTATCACTAGAGTAGCCAATCCTCAAGTCTTCTCACATTTTATTCATGAATTGGATGGATATGAGACAATTAATCCCATTGTTTAGCTGTGCAAGGAGTTACTCAGTCCTTTCCAGACCCAAGAGCTGAAACCACACACATTTCCAAAAGTCGCTCTGTAGTTGCTGCTGCAAAAATAGACTCTGTGTTTATTAGAGCCACAGAAACATGATAGTAAATATTTTTGCTTCTGATACTCTAGGAATATTTTAAAGTATAAAACAGAGCTATTAAAAGAAGAGCCTTAATTTAAAGTGTAATATGGAGCAAGAACTGAAAATTAAAGTATTTAGGGGGAAGTAAACTTTTTTCAGTTATTGAAAACTTAAGTTATTCTTTTTAAAAAAACTTTATTGTTTTTATTGAACTATACATTTTTCTCTGCTTCCCTCCTTTCCTCTATCTCCCCTTCTACCCTTTCCCATGACCCCCACACTCCCAATTTACTCAGAAGATCTTGTCTTCTTCTCCTTCCTATGTAGATCCATGCATGTCTCTCTCAGGGTCCTCTTTGCTGTCTAGGTGATCCTGTTCTGCTAGCAATTGCCTGGTTTCTCCTGAACTTAAGGATATCGTTATTCATTTTAGTTAAAGTCTTTCAAATAACTGAACTACCTGGGCAGACCTGAAAGATATCAGAACAGCTGGGGCCAGAAAGCAGGCCCAAAGCTCTCCTCGCTCTCCTTCCCTCAGGGCCATCAGTACTCCTGTGACTGCCCAGGAGACTGCAGCAGCAAAGCCCCCACTCCTAGATCACTTACTGTCTTCTGCAGCACCAGGCTGTGCCTTCTCCCCTCAGCACCTTGACTAGTAGTTCCCTCCTCACCACACAGAAATGGCCCCTCCTTGTTTACTGAGGACACTTTCCTAGGCTCGCTAGCATGTGGAATTAACATGTGGTGTCCATAGCAACAGACTCTTAGTCGTGAAAGATAGAAAACTGTTCTCTTCTCGGAAGAGCACTCCTGCTTAAGTGCCATTTTAAATTTAGGTGGAAACAATTTAACCCATTAAANCACCACACAGAAATGGCCCCTCCTTGTTTACTGAGGACACTTTCCTAGGCTCGCCAGCATGTGGAATTAACATGTGGTGTCCATAGCAACAGACCCTTAGTCATGAAAGATAGAAAACTGTTCTCTTCCTGGAAGAGAACTCCTGCTTAAGTGCCATTTTAAATTTAGGTGGAAACAATTTAACCCATTAAATCCCGGTATGGCAGGGTCAGGGTTCCAGCAATCAAGCAACTGGCCCCCCTAAACCAACTTTTGCTCGTTTTAGCGCAGTGTGTGTGTGTGTGTGTGTGTGTGTGTGTGTGTAAGAGGTGGATGGTACTAGATGATTCTCAGTTTTCTCATGGATGCCATGAGGGGTGTGGGGGTAACTAGTGAACTTCCCACAGTGTTTCTGGAGCTGTAGTCAGTTACAAGTACACCCGTAGCATTCAGTCAACAGGAATCTGGGGAGAGGATCGGCAGAAGCTGTGGTCCATGCCCCTAATTTGCCCAGAGATACTGGGCAATTAATACCCAGAGATACTGGGCTAGGTTTACCAAAACTCAGTGCTTAGAGACTTAAACATTTCTCTGAAAACAACTGGCCCGTATTATCTCCAAATTTTTGCTTTTCTGTACTAAGCCTTGTAGTTTGCTGGTACTGCTCTGGATAAATTGGGGCAGTGGAATAAAGAGTTATGGGGTTTAAAAAAATGGAGATCTAAAAGAGGTAAGCTTCAGAGTCCCCAAGTGTGGTCTATAAAATAGTGATAGTTACTATTTATATTCAAAACACTTTTAGTTGTTGGGAGAAATCTTGCTTAAGATAACTCCCTCAGCTCCCTCAGTCAGATTATTGTTGTTGTTATTGTTACTATTACAGTTAATTCTGGGATCCAAGACTCTCTGGAACTTCTAAATGAAAATGCCTACAATTGAAACATTCTTGGACCTAAAAGAAATAATCAAAATGTCTATTCTGTGGTTGCACACAGTGGCTATGCCAATTAAAATAACCAAGCATGTAGATTTAAAAAAAAAAAAGCAATTGCTGGTGGCGGTGAATCTTGAATGTCTTCTTCCAGTGACCCATTTGTCTGGATAGCTCAAGCCTTCCATTCTTGCTCTCCATTTGACTCACAGCTCAGTTCATCCTCACAGAGGTCTCTTGCTAATTGGCCCCTCATACTTAGTCTGTCCTCAATAGTAATAACTGAACCCTGACCTCTAGTGGTAGGAAAGAATTAGCAAGAATTGTGGAGTAAGACCAGGGAATTCTTAAGAGGTTCACTGGTCCTCAATGGCTCAGTGGTAGAGCTATCTAATCAGAAAAAAATGAGTAAGGACAGCAATGTGGGTAACGGGAGAGCCCACTCTAAGGAGCCCCATGCCACAAACCTCACCAAGTTCTCTCTGTAACTCCTACCTCCGGCAACCTATAACACCCCTAGCTCCATCTACAACCCCTCCTCCTCCATCTGCACCTCCCTAGCTCAGTCAACAGGCAGAAGGACACAGCCCAGGAAACTTCTTTATCCTCACTAAGTAGTGTTGGCTCGCCCACATGAAATTGCCACATGTCAATTGTGGGTAGATGGACCACCTTGAACTGACCTTCTACAGAAGACAACCTAATTTGGTTAATAATTATTGGAGGGAAAATTATTCCTCTTTAATATAAAAAACTTCATTTGACACAATAGTACCTGCTACCCACAGCAGCGTAGATGACTCTCACAAATGTATGAAACATAATATTGAACAAAACACTTAGCTATGAAGAATACTTAGAGGATTCTTAATCACAATGGAGTTTAAGATTTATCAAAAATTTTGTCACAATAGTGAAAAATTCTGGAGGCCAAAATAGTAATTGACTTTGGAGAGGAAGGATAAGACAAAGGCACCAAGGAAACTGGGGATATCTTTTGTCTTAACTTGGTGTCAACTAATCAGGCATGCACACTCATAGAGTCCTTGAAGCCGGATAAGAAAGGGTGTACATTTTGAGTTTTGTAAATTATGTCTTAGCAAAAACATCATGAGTGAAAATGTGCTTGGTCCATAGTGTGAAGTTCCTAAATACTACAAAACTAATTAAATAACTGATTAATACTTTAGCCTCCAAACTATTCCCCCACCAAAAAAAA
>LOEQ01000561.1:195218-227314 GCA_001685075.1 Bramus lutescens | reverse complement strand
TGTGTTTGTTTCCAGATAACCCCAAAGAATCTAATATAGTTTATTGGAAGCAAAATTTGGAAATTTAAGGTGAGAGACTCAGGTGGAAGGTTTAGTCCAGCTGGTAGAGCATTTGTTTAGCATGCATGAAGCCTCTGGTTTCAGCCCCAGGACTCCATAGACAAGGTGTGGTAGAGCCCGCCTGTAAAGCCAGCACTGAGGAGGTGGAGCAGGAGGATGAAAAGTTCAAGGTCATTCTCTGCTGCAAAGCAAGGCCCAGACCAGCTTAGACTGTGTGAGATCCTGTCTCAGAAATAAAAAACAAACAAACCAAAAACCAAAAAAAAAAAAAACCCAACAAAAAACCAATGAGTGCAGAAGGCTAGAGAGGTGCTTTAGCAATTAAGGGCACTGGATGCTCTTGCAGAGGACTGAAACTTAATTCCCAGTGCCCATATTAGGCAGCTCACAATCACCTATAACTCCAGTTCCAGGGGATCATATACCCTCTTTTGGCTTCTATGGACACCTGCATCTATGTGTGAACATAGGCATGCACAAGAGCACACGTGCACACACACGGGCACATGGGTGTGTATACACACAAATAAAAATAAGATAAATAATTTAAACATAGAAATGATTTTACTTTCTTCTTTTGAGAACACTCTGTTCAGATTCCTAGAACAATTCTTAATTGAGTCATTGTTTTATTGGTTCTTTGTGTTTTGAGTTCCTTGTATATTCTGGATGTTAATCCTTTATTAGATGTATAGCTGGTAAAGAGTGGTTTCCACTCTCTGGGCCTTCTCTTCACTTTCTTTCCTTAGCTGTGCAGAAGCTTTTTGGTCTCATGAGATCCCACTTGTCAACTGTTGGCCTTAATTCCTTGGCAAATAGATTTCTATTCAGGAAGTCTTTTCCCTATATCTTGTAGGGTACTGCCTATATTTTCTTATGCAATTTCCCATGTTTCAGCTTTTATATTTGAGGTCTTTGGTCCATTTGAAGTGGATTTGTGTGTATGTGTGTGTGTGTGTGTGTGTGCATGTGCGTGCAGAGTGATAGACAGGCTCTAATTTGATTCTTTCACATGTAGCATCTTTAAAAAGACATCCAAAATCTTCAGCAAATAGGGAAATGCAGACTAAAACTATGTGAGCTTTCATCTTACCCCAGCCAGAATGACTAAGATCAAGAAAACAACTGACAGCAAATGCTGGCAAGGATGTGGGGAACCGGGACCCCCATTCTCTGTTGATAGGATTTCAAGTGGATACAGCCACTATGGAAGTCAACATGGATAATGCTCAAAAAGCCACACAGCCATTTACCATATGACCCAGCAATAACACTCCTTGGTTTATGGTCAAACGTCTTGTACCATACTCTACAGATACTTTCTCAGCCATGTGCAGTGCTCCTGTGTTGACAATAGCTAGGAAGTAGAAGCAGCCTAAATATCATTCAACTTATGAATGGGTGATAAAAATATGTTTTGTATTCACAATGAAAATACAGTCCACTTTAAAATAGTAAAATCATGAAATTTGCAGGTAAGTGGACAAAACTAGAAAATATGATACTGAGTCCACTACCCAGACCCAGAAAGACAAATGTCACATGTTCTCTCTAATTTGTGGATCCTGCATCTGAATATTTAGATGGGGTTGACAATGCTCCCCCTAACGAAAATGCCAGAGTCAGGAATAGGACACTTCCCTTTGACTCATAGGTTCATGGAGTCCAAGAGACTCCCCAAATGACATAGGCTACTGCATTGTCTTTCGTGGCACCCTAGAACTTGTAAGTAAGGCCTGTTGCTGAAGACACCACCTACTTTGGACACAGGACTTGGAGGAATCAGTCTGGACCTGACATGGAAGCCTCTTCCCTGAGAAATTGTTCTCACAGTATTTCAAGATGCTGTATGAGCTTCCAGGGGAGAAAGTCAATTATGAATCCTGTAGCTGTAAAGCCTAAAACTACAATTACTAGCACAGTGAGATAGGCCCAAGGGTGCTATGGTGACCCTCGTATCTTGAAGGCAGCCAACAGCCACTTAATTAATTAGACTTAAGGCCTGGTTAATAGAAGGGTATTTATGCTTGGTATTGTAATCCTAGCTACCTGTGGCCTATGAGATAGAGCCAACTATGCCCATGTTCCTAAACTAGTATAATTCTCAACTGTGTCTTAAATATTTATTCTTATCTACAGATAAATACAGTTTGAATTCTTTATCAAAGAAGTTTCTTCCCCCAGTAGCAGTAGATGGAGACCATCACAAAAATCCACAACTACTCATAATGTAGAAAACAACTATGGTATGCATATGCCCAGTCAATACATCCACAACACAACCCCTACACCTAAGACTCAGATAACATTGTTGAAGAGCAGGTGAAAAGATTGGAAGAGCCAGAAGATCAGACATCTGCTACAGACAGTATCTTCTGTAGAAAGCAGGGAGTGGCATCTACGAAATCTTAACAATGCAGTCTCCTAAACAAGACCTCTTCAATGACAACACCAGTCAACATCTCAATGTGGATGGGGAAAGCCTCACAAAACCCCAGCCCTAGATAAAGAGATAAAGGCATTTGGTGGCTGCTAAAAGGGGGGTACTCAGTCTTTCTAGGGACAAGCCCTTGAAAGGTTGTCTAATTCCAAATGGTCAACCCTAAACACATACACATGTGAGGAAAACTAAATGGACTCATACATACATATATATGTATGTGTGCATGCATGTATGTGTATGCTTGTGTAACAATAGTAATTAATAAATGTCAGAAGTTTAGAGGGAATGTGGAGATATGGGAGAAGATGGAGAAATGGGAGAGTGGAGTAGCAATTATGAAAATATAGTATGAAAATTTCAAAGAGGAATAATAAGTGTATTATATATAAATCATTAATGTTTTCATGTATAAAAACAGAAGTCAGTTATTAAAAAATTTCACCATTTCAAAACTTAGTGCACTCCTACAGCAACATAAAGAGTTTGGAAATCACATAAGAGCAGACATTTAGACTGGTGGGATAGATTTAAGAGTCCAGAAATTATTCAAGATAAAAGTATATTGTCTACTCAATGATAAAAGCAATTGCTTTAACTGGTGTCTTTGGATTTCTATTGTTGTGACAAAACAGCATTATCAAGATAACTTGAAGTTGAAAAAGTTTATTAATTATTTCATTTTACAGTTTACAGTCTGTCATCAAATAAAGTCAAGAAAGAAACTCAAGGCAGGTACTTGAAAGTAGGAACTTGACAACAAAAACAAAGAGAAGTCATGGAGAAGTGCTATTTGTTGGCTCCTTCCCTTTGATAACTCAACCTGCTTTCTTAAAGCACCCAGGACCATCAGCTCACTGTAGATGGAAGTTTCTGTCCCAAAGAAACACACAGAGGCTTGTATTAATTATAAACTGTTTGATCTATTAGCGCAGACTTACTATTAACTAGCTCTTGCAACTTAAATTAACCCATAATTCTTATCTGTGTTTAGCCATGTGGCTTATTACCTTTTCTCAGTAAAGTATTCTCATCTTACTTCCTTTGCTTCTGGATGCATGACTGTGCCTGTGCCCTTCCTCTTCCCAGGATTCTCCTAGTCTGGTTGCCCCACCTACGCTTCCTGTCTGGCTACTGGCCAATCAGTGTTTTATTAAACCAATACAAGTGACAAATCTTTACAGTGTACAAGAACGTTATCCCACAGTAGCCCCTGAGTGACACTGTGTACAGTGAGCTGGGCCCTTTCATATCTCCAATCAAGAAAATGCCCTAAAGACCTGCATACAAGCCAGTCTTATAGAGGTATTTTCTCAATTAAGATTCCTTCTTCACAGGTTGCCCTAATTTTTGTCAAGTTGACATAAAAACTGCCAGAACAATTTACCTCTTGTCAACTTGACACTCAAACATACCGCTTATTAAGCCATACCAAAAGTTTTTTTTCCTTTTCATCCTCAAGCTGTTGTGCTAATAGTATTATGACAATATTCAACATTCCAACCTTGATAATTTCAGGAACTTTCAAACTTCCCTAGCTAGGCCTCCATTGTTCACACTACTCTCAGCATTCTCTCCTTTCAGACTCCCACAAAGCAGCCCACCCAGTTCTGAATACTCGATGGCTTTTCCAGGTTTTTTTTTCTGCTTATTTGTCTTTTAAAGAGATAGAAAGGGCATGCGGTTGGGTGGCTAGAGAGGTGGGGAGTGTCTGAGAGGAGTCAGAGGAGGGGAAAACCATGATCACAATGAAATCGATGAAATTTTTTCAATAAAAAGAAAACCAGAAATTCTTCCCATGTATTTCATTTGAGGAATCATATGAATGGTGTTGCTAGCAAAGAGGAAGGCCACACCTTGCTTTGGAAATTGGAATATGTTTATTCATTAACCACTACACTGGCAACTCTATGTCAACCTGGCACAGCTAGAGTCTGTCAAATGAGACATGAGAAAACAAAACTGAGAAAATGCCTTCTTAATTAGCAGTTGACGGGAAGGTCCCAGTTCAACATGGGGAGGTCTACCCCTGGGCTGGTGGTCCTAGGTTATATAACAAAGCAGGCTGAGCAAGCCATGGGGAGTAAGCCAGTAAGCCGCTGCCTCCATTGCCTCTGCCTGATGTCCTGCCTCCAGGTTCCTGTCCTGCTTGAGTCCTTACCTTCCTCAATGGACTGTGTCTCGGGGTATGTAAACCAAACAGCCCTCTCCTCCTCAACTGGCTTTTGGTCATGGAGTTCCATCAGCAATCGTCATCCTGACTAGGACAACCACTTACCCTGCAAACTTGTTCTAGCTTCCTTGTTGCTTCAGGCATTTCTCTTGTTCTTTACGGTTTTCTGCAGAGGGTCGTGTCATCTCTGGATTACGTATTTCATTGAACTAACTTGCTTCAGTACAGTGTGGGAAAGGAGAGGTTACAAGCGACATCCTTACCTTAGTCACAGTTTTAGTGAGGAAACTTCAAGTTTTAAGTGCAATGGCTCTAAGTATTAAACTGCAATAGCAGTTTAGAAATTCACATCATTCGTTTTTCATGCCCTGGGAGCCTTTATCCACAAATAAAGGAAAGGACTAGAAAAGGAGAGACCATGGCTGCTCCTAGGTCTGTGGGAGAAAGTTTGTAACAGATCTATGGGAGCGCAGAGTCATCTGGGAGGGTCCAGAGCAGACATGAGCAGTTGAGCTGGGCCATGTGGGGAGAGGGGAAGAGAACGGGACAGAGGGGAATCAGGTGCAGCAGCCAAGAGGCCAAAGGCACAAAAGGGGCGGGAAACCAAAATGCCTGGATGATATAGGAAAGAGCCTCTGAGAGAAAGGGCAGCCCAGCCCCTGGGCAGCAGAGTTCAGGGTAGCACAGTGGCAGGGTATGCTCGTCATACCCTGTAACAAACAGCTGGGGACTAAGGCATTCAGGGAGAACCTGGAGGTCAGGTCCACTTCGATAGGTTAAGTAGCCAAATCAGCCATTTGCCCCAGGTTTGAAATTTAACAATCCAGGGTCGCAGAACCTTGGTATTTATATTTCTGGGGGAGAAAGAGGTCGATTTTCAGGAAACTTTTATATGTTTGATAGTGTTTTTAAAAAGGAGAATTGCATTTACTTTAAAAGAGGATAATAGAATCTTAAATAATTTTAAAAAACTAGTAATCAAGAGTTTTTGGTCTTTATTTTGACAAGAAAAAGCAGGGTTGGGAAAAGTTATTTCTAGGTTTTATTCAACAGTGCAAATAAACTTTCTAAGACATCTACAGCAGGGACTGTATCAAAACATAAATGACCATCAGCCAGAATACTCTGCACCCTTCCGCGAGGGCTGGAGATTTTAGTCTCTAAGCCATGTTTAAGTCAGCTGCACTATCACAGAGTGAAGCCGCTGTGAGCTATGCTTGTCATGTCTCTTTGCAGAGGGTAACTGGATACTTACCCATTTTAAACGTCTGTCTGGGAGCTGTGAGGATGCAGTTGAGCACAGCTACCTCCAGGACTGTAGGCCTCTCCTTTCAAGAGAGACTTGGAGTCACAAAGCTTTGGGCTTTGAATATCACCATTTCATTGCGTTTGTGTGTGGAATAGCGCCAAGTTCCTTGTGCTGATGAAGCGAGTGTCCGAGAAACCTACTGCACATCTGTTGCCTGAGATGAGTGTTTGCACCTCTGGATCCTGCTGACACTGGAACAGTGGAAGAAAGGCACATTGATTCCAGTAGATTGAGTTCTGTAACGCCGATTTTGTTTTTATACTACGAGAACAATATCCATCAACAGCTTAGCATAACCAACCCTGGAAAGACAGAAGAGGAACAAATTTTATGTCATAAATAATAATCATGAAATGATCTTCCTATCCTTTTTTCCTTTATAAACAATCATACCACCAAGCCATACTAAGCTGATGAGAATGTAAGTTTATATTATGAAAAATTTTACAGAGGTTCTCATAAAATTAAAAATACAACTATCCTATGATCTAACAATCCTCTTTGGAAATATATGCAAAGGAAATAAAATTGATCCGACCATTCCATGATCAGTGTCGCACTGCTCACAGTAGCCAAGACATGGAAGCAACCTAAGTGTCCACTGAGGGATGATATTTATACTTAGAATGGAATATTAGTCTTGCTGAAGAGGGAAATAGTTTTGTGAAACTGTGGATGAGACTGTAGAGCATGATGCTAAGTGAAACACTCCATGCATAGAAAAAATTATGATCGTTTTACCTATACAACCTGAAAAGGTTCAACTCACAGCATGGAGAAGAATGGCTACTAGAGCTTGGGGGAAATGGAAAGACGTTTAAAGACACAATATTGTAGTGACACAGAATAAGTTCAGAAGATCTGCGACAGAGTGTGTCAACTAAGTGATACCATGTTAGAACATTTGGTGTGAGAGCAGCTTTTAAATGTTCTCATTCAACAGAATTACCTATGTGAGGTGATAAATATGTAAATTAGCTTGATAATGGTAATCCTTTTGAAATGTTTACGTACACATATAACAACATATGCTATACAGCTTGAATATATGCCATCATATTGCAAACTGATTTCAATAAGACAAAAATGTAAAATATCAAGTTAGATGTGTCATCTTTATTGAAGTGTAAAGTAATAGGACAATGTTTACAGATCTGGCTATTCATTATGCTGAGATAATTGCAATTATGACATGGTCCAAATAATTTTAAGGATTTTTTTAATTTACGTAAAATCATGTTAACCTTGAATGTGACCCAAGACCAAGTGTCCAGAGGCCATTTATTTTTCTCCAGAACTGAAGTGTGCTAGCTCTGGCTTTGTCACTGCATTGCTAGTGAGGAAAATGTAAATTGTCCCCTAGAGCCAGAGGCATGGCATTTACCTGTGACCATGAAGAGTGTTCTAACTCCTTGTGGTGCCTCTAGGCTTTGTCATCAGCCAGAGTGCTGGGCATTGATTAGCCAATAATAATTTAACAGCTAACACAGACAGACTTATTAGGCTTTGTCAGAAACTCAAAAAATTACCATACACAAATTCAAACCATCTGGACTGTAACGGAGTACGCTCTTCCATAGGTTTTATCTCATTTTGTTCAGCCATAAATTATTCTATCACATTCCCAATGAAGTACTGGAGAGCCAAGGTCAGGTGGCCCTGAAGCCTCCGATTCAATCCAGTCTCTGCAGCTCCTCACGCTGTCACCGTCTCCAGGGCGGAGGGTTGTTTCTTCTTCTCCTCCTGGCTGACAAGCAGGAATTGCTATTAGCTGAGTTATAGTGCGAGCATTATTCAGAGCCTGTCCATAGAGACAGGTGGCAGGAAGGAGGGAAGGGAGTGTCGATGCTGCAGCAGAGTGGCTCCCAAACATGACGTTATCAGGAGCACCCCGAGAGTTGAGGGAAGACAGATGCTTCAGTCTCAAAGTACGTGGGAAGACGTGACTCCTAGCATAGTTGTGCTGAACTGGCATACCACCTGGGCTTCTCAGCAGCTTGTACAAACACTTGTGCTCACATTTTGTGAAGGCTGTGGTCTGTGGTAGCTCTGCTGGGCTTGCCTGGGCTTGACCTGGAGGCATGTGTACTTTCATCCCAGAATCCCGGGCTGAGGAGTATATATAAGTAGGGCATGCCGTTCCCATAACTGAGGGCAGAAGCTTCAGGGATGCCAGGCCAAAGCATGCCAACTCATCTCGGGTTTCTACACCGATGTGTGATGTGTCATGCGTCATATCCTGTAGTAATAAAGGGAGCGGGCCTGCTTTTTATCTGGCCCAGCTCCCGCACGGCTAGCTCATACCCGGAAATAACAACACACAAANTCTTTATTAACCAATGAAAGTAACACAGACAGATGACCCTCCTACATCAATATCCACTTAGACTTCATTGACTAAGGCAAATCCCTGGACACACCCAGTGTTTTTGGAGAGAGGACTAACCTCTGTCTACAGGAAACGAAGACATATATGGCAGGTTTTAGGGTACTAAGGGGGACAGATAATTTTAAACCATCACTATTGCTCATTATAGTTGAGTATACAGTTTAAAAACTCCCTATTAGAAGGTGATGAGCCCCCTGCTCTCAGAAGCTTTTACGCTTCTGTGACAATGAGCATCTATTAGGGGACGCTTCAGCAGACAGAGCGAGCTCAGGGCTCAGTGCACCTCAATCTCTATGCCACTAGTAGGCCCGTGTGCCCCACATCCGGTGCAGTATGGTTCTTCTTAGAGTTTTCACAAATTCCTTTACAGCCTTCATCTCATGGCATCATTGTAACTATCTATGAGGTGATTCTTGAAGATGCTCAGCCATGTTCGATGGTTCAGTGCTAGGAAGGTCAATATGTCCAGGGAAGAGTGGACTTAAATTGTTCTAAAGCCTGTCCGTTTCCAGACCTCTTTCTTCATGAAGGGTTATGTCCTGGACACCATCCCCATCTTTAACACGGCAGCCATTATGATCTGTGATGTGACTTTTAATCAGTTCATCCGTTTATCAAATACTTACTAAACACTCATCACATTCCAGAACTAGTCTAGGCTCTGGGTGTGCAACGTGAACTAAGCTGACAACTCCTGCTTGCAATCTATCCGAGAGACATGGATATCAAATAGTTTAACAAACAAACAACAAACCCACACCTGTGCCACCAGGAAAAATTATAGGCTTTTAGCATGGTCATATGTAGCCATTCATGGTTACACACTGTAGCAAGGAAAGCTTTTAGTGTGATGAGGAAGAATGCTTAAACTCTTTTGGTAAATATCTGAGGCAAAATATTTCTAGAATCTTCATCAAATCACTTCCATGTTTCAAAATATAAACAGTAATCTTTTGGATTTTGTGAGATTAAACCACATTTTTTGACATATCATTTACTAAAGTGGCTCATGTAGCTTCTCCAAGTCAGTCAGTGGATACAATTAGCAAAATTAAACAAAGCAAAAAGCACATTATTCTTTATCTTTAATGATATTTTATAACTTGATAAAGATAATAAATCACTGCACTACAACCTAACCTTAGAATAAAGAACACTTTTTTATATTGGCAAGACAAGCATCTCCATGTGCCTCATATTTCCATAAGGAAAAGTTACACACGAGGTATATTTACTATTTTTTATTTCACGTGTGTGCTTGTGTGTATGTGTGCGTCCATGTGCTTCTGGAAACCTGAGATTTCCTTGTGTCTTTCTCCATCATTCTCTATCAAGAGAATTTGATACTGAATCAGGGTTTCTTCTTGAGCACAGAGCTCACCAGCTTGGCTAGTCTAAGTCATGAACATGCTCTAAGCAGCTTCTGTCTTCACCTCCTGTGTTCTGTATCGGCCACCGTACACCCGGGTTTGCATGGGTTCTGCTGATTCAGATTTTGACCCTCACACCTGAACAGCAAGCACTCTACTGGATAAACCCTCTCTCTAGCCTTCTTTTACTTCTGATGGACATGCAATTGTATATTCTGGAGTTTCAGTTATCATCTGATCATTTCTATTAGGATTCCTTTTCCCTTGAGAAAGACCAAGGAGAAACCACATTATATCGTTGCCCGATTCATTTGACAAATATAAATTAAGCACTTGTCATAGGCCAAGGGCACACATAGGGAGGAGCTGCACTTACAGGAACAGACACCATTTCCTTGTCCTGTGGAGCATGTCCTCCAGCTAAATAGGGACAAATAATTAGCCACGTGCTTGGCTTGTGTGAGGGTTGTGTGTGGTGTTTTAGAAATGAAGACGCAAATGGGCTTTTTGCTCTGAAGTTTAGAGGCCGCAGGCAGTCGGGAGGCTGCTGAGTGTCCAGGCACACTGACATGGTTGTTAGGTGTGGGCCCTGTGCACATTCGGCACTGGCAAGTCGTCTGGGAGATGTTGCATTTCAAGTCTTCTGGCCCCAACAAGTATAATCTGTCAGTCAACATTTCTGTCCAGCTCTCAAATGTGGTTACAGGCCCTCTAAAGGGAGCAAGACACGATCGATCATTGCAGGATAATTTGTCTGAGGAGGCATTGCGGGTCGCAGCTGGAAGTGAGCACATTAAGAGTGACAGGATCTTGGCAGTCGGAAGCTGGAACGCTGAGTCTTGCTTTTCAACCACAGCAAGTAGGACGGTGGGGGCACTCCTTAGACAGCCATGCTTCTCTGTCCGGGCTTTCCCGCATTGCATCAGCTCCTCACCCCCTAGAGCCGAGTCAGGTAGGATACCCTTAAGGGTTCATTCCACCACACGGCTTGATCAACTTCCATTACAAAGGTAGCATTTATTTTCCGTGTCTGAAGATTATAGAATAAATCACTATTAGTTCTGGAGTATTTATTTTGAGTAGCTTTGGTCATTCCATAAAAAAATATATAAACAGAAAAAAATCCTATTAAAAAAATCAACAAACTTTGACCAAGTGCTTATTCCGCAAACTCTGCGCCTGAAGTCCTGCCATTAACTCAGAGAAAGAACTAATAAGAATGTGAATTCTGGAACCCGCCTCAGCAGCTGGTAGTTTCACATCGCAGACAGAAATTTCCTCATGTCTGGAGTGCCTGTGTGTGATATTCAATTGGACATGGTTATCCAATGCCTACTTTGTGCTTTGTGTGCATTATGCTGCGAGATTTCCATAGATGAATACCCTGTAAGCTTCTCTCTACCTGGAGAATCAGTGCTGTCGTGGCACGTAGCACCTAGGATTCAGAGAATTTAGAAGACGCCCCCAGGTCAGAGATGAGAGTCGTGGTCAGGTTTGCGGGCTCTTTTCACTATTATAGTTTAGAGCCCTTGGGCTACAGCGCAGTAGCAGAGAGTAATGAATGTCACAGCCACTCCACTCTCCATTTTTAAAGGAAGACGTAGATGGTTACTGTGTAATATGAGGGGAACTCTCCCTGTATTTCATACCTGTAGGGCAAGACTCAGTGCCCCAGCCCTACGCAGCGTCTCTTATCCTTTTATCTCGCTCTGTCTGTTGCTGTCTTCTCACCTGGGTTGGACAGAGGATTCACGCATGGTTCATTCACCAGCAGATTGCAGCTCTGACAAAGTCTTGGGCTGTACACGGAAATGTAACGTCAATGTCTTTCGGAGGGGCTAGGTAGATGGTTCAGGAGGCAAGAGAACTTGGTGCAGAGGTGTCGCGTCCGCCCTCCACCAGCAAGGAATGACACAACACCGGAACTCTTCTTGCAAACAGTTTATTCACCTGGAACAATTATTACCTGAGAGAGAGGGGCCCGTTCGGAGACCCAGCCCTTACATAGGCCTGGGCTACCAACCCTGGATCGCCATGTGGGCACTGTCCATAGGTCCACGCATACACAAGCAGCTTACGACCATCGCATGATCTGGCCTTAGCCATATATGGAGTTGTTTATCACAGAGAGCACTTGCTTTCGAGATCACGAGGGGCGGAAGCCAGCGCCATCTTTAAGGTGCAGCTCCACGCAGCTCTCTACACAGAGGCATAAACTGGAACCCCTAGCACCAGAGTAGAAAGCCAGGCAAGACTTCATGTGTTGTGCTTGCTTACAGCCAGCCTAGCTCCAGGTTCAGTGAGAAACCCCGGCTCAATGGGGCGGGGGTGAATGCCAGGTTCTTCTGGCCTCTAACTCATGCAAACACAGCCTGCATCCCCACACGCATGTGCACACACGCTATACACATGAAGGAAAAGAAATCCAGTTTACCAAGGAGTTCTGCTGAGACGGGCCGTGCCAGGGCATGGGTAGAGCTTCTTTACCTAGAAATTCTGAGACAAGAGGTACCTCACTTCATAGTTGAGGAAGTCTCTCAAGGTGCTTGACCAAATGATTCCTTATCTGGAAATTGGAGGTATTTCAAGACTCAGAATTCTAGTAAATATTAAATGACCTATCCATATGGAATTATTAATGGCGTGTCTGCCACACAGTAGGAGCTCAACTCATGTCTTCCTGTCATCAGCCAGTGGATTATGACAGTCAAGGAAACCTTTCTGAGAGAAGATACCTGTTAGATTCAAAGACTTCCATCCCCACGCATCCCTGCAGCTTGTAATTGTGTCAAACTGAATTTATTGGAAAATGTAACTATTCCGAGTTAAAATTTCATCAGGCTAAGAAAAGCCACAGATGAGGAAGGGCAGGGCATGGCACAACCTGCTAGTCCATGCCCTGCATATGGACCCTGAACTGGCTCGGTTTGAACCTCTCTTCCTATTTTCCAAGACTTTATCCATTACTAAATGCTCAGAAATGTCACTGAAGCAGGATTATTTTTGTGTGTGTGAAAAATCTCAAAGCAAGGATAGTTCATATTTCCAAATGGAGCCCTTATGATTCGTACAAACACTTCAGGTCATTCCAATTAGCTATTTACTTCAAGTTCCACACCTTCTCTCTGTGACTATAGATGGTCTCTGGGGAGCATGACTTGCTTTTTCCTTACGGTTTATTATATTAGGTTACTCGAGTTAACGTACTGCACCAGGAATGTTCCACTTGCTTAGCTCCTACGGGTTTCTGCCACTCACCAGCATAGTCATCCACACACTGCGAAGGCCTCCTCCAAGCTTCGTCTCCCCACTTCAGGTTCCTTAATTATTCTAAAGTGTAAACGGCATGTCTAATGTGTAATACTGTCAGGTCCTTTCGGGACACCTGTAACTTTTTTCACAGAGATGTTTGCTGCGCTCTCAGGCAGTTCCGTTCCGTTTTCCTTCTACCTGCCAAAGGGCTCACATGAAAGCCGTTCTGAGGCAGGGTGTCCATCTGGGGCATTTTTTGTCTGCAAAGAAGTAAGAAAAGGAGTCAAGAAGCAGGGGGAAAAAGAGAATAGCGGGGAGAGAAGCGTCAAGCAAGAAAAAAGAGACGGAGAAAGGACGAGCAGAAAAGAAGGCTGAGTCTAGAAATGCGCATGCGTTGGCATGATCTCAGGTGGACTTCCAACCCCCTTCGTTTGTCCGCCATAGCCTTACTGAGCCCCATGGCCTAGGAGTAGCAGCGTCCCAAAATCTCTCATACAACACGTGAAGACAGTTAGCTACTTTATATATATGATCTGGTCTTTTTCTCTCCAAATTAGCCCTCCACCCGATTTAAGAGAAAAAAAATAAATAAAAAGAAGCAGTAACTACTTAGTCTACTTCAATTTAAAACTGCAAACCCAATCTTTCATTTAGAATCTTTGGGTTCAGTGATTTCTCAGCTCAGTGCTTCAGGGCCCACTTCTCCTTTTCTCGCCCCTCCCTCCTGGTCCTACGGTCCGTGGGGTTGGGGGAAGGGAGCCCCTGGACGTCCTGGACGTGCACTTGTGCTTGGGTGTGAGGTGCCTGGTGTCTGCGGAGGAATGCCTGGCACCGCCCTATGGCTGGCGTCCACAGCTGGCGCCTGCAGCTGACATCTGTGGCTGATGTACTTTCGGTCTATTTCTGCTTGGCTCGCTCTATCCAGGGGCTCCTCCCTGAAGACTTGCCCACTCTACCAACCCACTCTTGTGGTGAAGACCCCCCAACACCACCCCCTCCCCACACGCGCATGCAAACCTTTGCCATTTCTGAAACTTTGAGCACTAGATTTCTGCCCTGGTTTGGAGGGTGACGGTCCTAGAAGTTGGTGGCCAGTATGTGACTCCTCACACCAGCGTCCATACTGCCAGAGTGCAAGGAGGCTTCCGGTACAGAAACCTGTCCTGTCTCAGTGTCTGCACCAGTGCTGAGCTTCACAGACTTCTGTGGGCTTCCAGGTCCAGTTGTCCTAACCAAAGAGGAGGCCCAACAGCCCCTGTGCTGCCCGTAGTCCCTACCCATCCACTGCCTCTTATTCCCTCTAGGGGCTTTGGAGACCCAGAGAAGACATACTCAGATATTTTAGGGGCCTCTCTTGGTCCTCTGCTCCATTCTCTTTTCTTCACCATTATGTTCCCCCTTTTTAATTAGTGTAAAATTGCATGTATTCCTTCAAGACTACTCTTAACATATTAAATAGACAGTAACATAATTCAAGGAGTTCTTTCTTAGCATGCTGGCTTTCAAAACTATTGCTTTGCTGCAAAGTGTGTGTGTATGTGTGTATGTTGTGTATTGTGGTACATGTGTATATGCATTTCTATGAGTGTACAAATGTGCATTGGCTATACGTCTTTATTTCTTTCCGCATTATTTCTTAGGACAGGGTCTCTCATGGAACTTGAGTCTTACTGATATGTTGGCACAAGCTAGCCATCAAGCCCCAGGGAACATCTTGTGTCCACTTCCACCACACTGGAATTATAGATATGTTCCACAAGTCTACCTTTTATACGGGGTGTTGAACTCTGTTCCTTATGCTTGCCCACTAAGCTCTTTATTGACCGAGTCACCTTTTTGGACCCCCAAAGCCTCTTAAATGCCAAAACCTGGTAATGGAGGCTGGAGAAATGTCTTGGAGGTTGAAAGTACTCACTGGCTGCTTTTCCATAGGACTTGGTTTAATTTCCAGCCCCTACCCAGTGGTTTGCAACTATCTGTAACTTCAGTTTAGGGGATTTGATGCCCTCTTCTGGCTCCCACAGGCACCAGGCATGCACACGGCTCACAGCCTTATTGCTGGCCAATGCCCATACATATAAAATTATAAAATAAGTTAAGATTGTTTTAACCCAGTAGTGATTTCCCTTTATTTTCCTATTACGCTGCAATACTATTGCTATAAATTTACTGGAAAACTTATCATGGATATAGAAATAGATAGCAAAAAATATTAGCCTTATTTCAAATGTGATGATAATATGGTATGGCATGATAATATAAAGATGACTGAAATATTATGCTCATGGTATGTGACTGAATCACCAGAGTCTTTGTAAGAGGACAGAGCTGTCCCCACCTAAGCTCCTTTCTCAGTGGAGCATCCAAAGGGCTAATGCCTCTGATGGGCATTGGGGCTTTGGGGCTCCCAATTCTTGCAGAATTATCTGTCACTGCCTATCCAGGCTCTGGATCGGAGAGTTACCTTCTCCCAGGGTGCCACCAAGCTCCTGCAGCTCAAAAAGAAACCCTTTGATCTCTCCTCCATTTGTGAGATATTTCCTAAGCCCTTAGAGAGCCAAGTGCTTCATGGCCCAGAAACGAGGAGGATGAGACCAAGCAAGTCTGCCAAGATATTTTAGCTAAGGATGTGAGCATCTCTTCCAGAGCCATTTATCCAGAGCAGTTCAAACTGGTGGAAATAATTGATTTTCATGTCCTTTTCCTGGATTTATAAAGACTGAGAATTAATTAAGCCTTGTTTATTCATTGGCCTTTTCAAGGGCTGTATTTTTGCTATTTGTTGTACATCAGGGACTTTGCTAGGTTCTGGGGAAGCCTAAGATGAGGTGTGCTTTCTTCCTCAAAGGGTATTAGATTGTAAGGGACATAGAACTCTCTATGACAGGAATAGAGTTGAGCTCTGAGGCTCATTTTATCCCCCAGAGTCGGATGCAGGTGTAATGGGCACCAGGAAGGCATGGACAGCTGTGCATTTTGTTGAAATGTCAGATGCTCCATGAGACTACAGGAGGAAGACGATGCCTTGAGATGCTCAGTTTGTTCTCTTTCTGTTTGTTTCCGGGCAGAGGGAGGAGCAAGAGCAACGGGCAGATGAAGCATACAGAGAGATATAAGCAGGCACACGACAGTCAGAAGGCTTGATTGGGAGACTTCTTAGACACATGGTAGCCATGGGAAGTAGGACTATTTCTGGTGTCAGATTCCATGGTTCTTTTCACATCATACACCATAGAAAACCATCAGCACATGAAGTTAGTCGCCACCAGGGACTTCAAAGCCAGGCCACGGGCAGATGGCTGGGGGCGGGAGGGATTAATGCTCTGCTACAGACAGTCATGCCTCAGAACCTGAAAAATCTGGCAGGGGCATTTTCTTCAACTGGATGCTAAGTCCCAGAGCTGTGTCTCCTTGTTTGTGGGCTTGAATGCCAACAGGGCAGCTTTCCAGGTCCCTGTCCTCCAGTACTTGCTTTAGAGGAAATGCCACGGTGCAGAAGAAAGGTCTAGGGAGTGACAACTGGGTTACACATGCCTGAGTGCACTATGAAGTCACCACTGAAGGCTGTGAGCTCTGTGGCAGGCGAGTCAGCCTTTCATCCTGCGCCGTGTCACTGGGGTGATCTTGGAGGTTGACAAAGGCAGGGTAATGATATTCAAACATTCTTAGATGTCGGCTTACTTCTGTCACTGGGGTGTGATGCATGCAGCAAAGCAGCCAGGAACAGCCCCATCTTTCCTTCTCTAACTGCAGTATTCAAACCAAAAAGGAAGAGTACAGTCGCCAACAAACCAGAGCCAGTGCTCATGGTGCCTGGGCCCGTAGGCACATCATCTGTGTGTGCCCGCCATTTCCCTGTGTATGTGGGAACTAAATGAGAGCAACTCCAGAGACTCAGTCATTTTAGGTAAAATATGTGTAAGCAGAAGGGTTCATCCTATAAACTAACAGGGAAGAAGGCTCGCTTGAGTGCTGGCATCATCTCTCACTGTAGTGTGGACATGAAAATAAGGTCTGTTCTATAGAAGTATTGCTAAGTTGAATGCTATATTAAAAATGCTGGGACCATTACACGATGAGAACTAAAGACTCTCAAATCATTGATTTTTTATGAGTCAATAAGTCTTTATCTCGTGTATCAACAAAGGACTTCTGCTTCAGTAGGAAGCACTAGAAACAATACTCAAGCCAGATTACTGGCGTACATTAAAGACAATATCTGGAATTCATGAAAACAGACACACATATCCCCCAAATATAGCACAAAGCAAAATACTGGTATTTGGGGGGCAAAGTCTTATGATTAGTAAACTCCAGAGGAAAGCAGCACCGTGGCCAAGGAGACTGAAGATACATTTTTGTGAAAGAGATGGGCACTGAGAGTTGAATGGGCAAAACACACAGGGTGTTGAAGCAATGTCTTAGAAACTGGTTGGAAACCTCTGACTTGGATTTCATTTCTCAACCAACCCTGAGTTTCAGTCAAGAGTCTTCTGTTTTCAGACCAAGAGTCTTCTGTTTTCAGACCAAAAAGCATTCACTGAAAATCTGTGTGGCTTCCTTACATGTCCTCAGGGGATCTTCTATCCTAACGGGTGCTGGGCCGAACTCTTTATTAAAGACACAAGACAACCCTTGGAGCACAAGAAGAGGTTGGGATTGGGTGCTGCTGAGGATAGAACAAGATTCAAGCGGATCTTGGGTCTCTAGCTGTAATCTAGCTAGCAAGATAAGACAGAGGGTTAGAGAAAGTTTGAGAACAAAGAGAAGTTAGAATGTGAAAGAGTCAAGCTCTCTCTAGGCACTTATTTAACTTTCTTCTTGATTGACGCTGTTTTTTTTTCCAACGTATTTGTGAATTTAATTCTGTACAGATCCCCTCCTTTCATTCAACCTCAGACACGTGCACACACACAGAGCACAGAGGAAATACATAAAATGTAATTACGTGAGGCAATGACTATGTTAATCAGCTTGAGAGTATTGTAACCATTTTTGTAATATCTCTGTATATCAAAAGGCAAATGCTACATTGGAACTTCTAATATGCAGAATTCTATGTTGCACTTTAGCAAAATCTTAAAAAAAATAGGTTAACGAAGCTTTGACTTTTAAAGCAAGGGCACTGTCTCATGAAGGAGTCATCAGATCAGAAGAAAATGTTGGTGTGCACACCTGCTCTTCACAAGAAGCTAGGAAACCCCTATTTCCTGGATATGGGGAAATGTTGTTTTTGGCTAGTAAGCATTTTCTGGGACTCACTCTTTGTACCGTCCTTGCTAGCAGAGACCTTTTGGGACAGTCAAATCATCCCAGAGTCCACAGATGCAGAGGTGGTTGTGGGTCGGTCTTAGGATGATGGGTTTCCAGGTTGGGTACCAGGTATATATTCTATGGTTAAGCTGTATGGGAACAAACATGAAGCCCTTATTTACAAATGCTGGGGCTTTAAACAAGTCACATTACCTACCTGGGCCCCAGTTTCATCATCAGCAAAATTATCTTAGTGATAAAATCTGCTTTATAAAATTGTTGCTGAGGCTTCAACAAGCAATTATGTTTAAAGTTTTCAGTTGTGCTTGGCATGAGACTGTGTGTAGGCAGAAGAATAACGATAGCTCAGAGCAGTCAAGGCTATTACAAAGCTACTAGTCTGTTTTACTCTTCTATACACACAAGCTGGTTTTCTGGTATTTTAGAACCAATGGAGGAATGGGTGCTTAATACGCCCTTTTCCCTACACCGAGTCTGACAGTTGGCCATTTGAAAAGCCTCCCAAGAGCCTCTCAGAACCTGGTGAGCATCTCCATTATGTGCCTCTGTGCCTCATGTGCTTGCCGTAGCAGTGTGGCTCAGGGTGTGCTGTGCGGAATGACAGCTTCTGTCTGTTTATCTGTTTCTGCTCCATTCTCTACTGCCTCTTCTCCAGAGAGCAAGGACCACATCTTGTTTGTCTATGTTTCCTGAGACTCTCACATGGTGCCTGACATAATATTCAATACAAGTGTGCTAACGGAAAGGGAAGGAAGGGAGGGAGGAAGGGAGGAAAATGAAAAGGAGAATGGAGGGTGAGGGAGAAGAGGGAAGGGAGAAGAGGAAGGAAAAGGAGGAGAGGTGAGCAGAGACGCTGCAGTCCTGGCAACATAACCTTTCTCTGAGCTTGTACACACTCTTCCCTCCCCCTCCCTGTCCCTCCTGCCCCATAAAGTGGAGGGAAGTTTGAGCAACGGGAGTGTTTTACTTACCCCAAGTCACCGCTGGAGAAATCCACCGCATTACTGAGTACTGGTAATGGGTTGGCCCTGGTTCAGAATATAAGGTTTTTCTGGCCCTGCCAAGTAGGCTCCTGTACACGGAGCTCAGAGGCTGTCTTTGCCCACACCTGTCTGGCTCAGGGAGTTTGCTGGGCTGTCAAGGGGAGAGCTGGGCATTGAGAAAGTCTGATGGGCTTGGACAAGAAAAGGGAACCGGGCACACAGGTCTCATTTATAATCCACCCCAGCTGCTCCTCTGTTGGGGGAAACTGGCATTTTGTTTTGTTGGCCCCTTTTCCGTCAGGACAGCTGTGAAACCCTACTCAGTGAAGTAATCGCAATAACAACCACTCTGCATGTTGATGCCTTTCTTCCAAGGAACTCGAAGTTCTTTGGAGACATAACCTCATTAATCCATCTTGCATGAAGTGGCTGGTGGGGAGGGGTAGCAATTCTTACTCCCATTTCCAGGGCTAGGGGATTTAGGGAAAGAGACATCACAGCTCGGGAAGATAAGGGACCCCACTCTGGGTCAAAAAATACTTCCTGGGACGATGCTCAGTGAATGTGTGAATAAGTGGCCCACGCTGTACATTCGTCACCCTCCCAAAAGGAAGAGAATTATAGATGAGGATGTAGGACAGCTGATTTCTAGCCCTAATAGTGACACCAAGTAACTGTTTGACCACGAACCAGCTCCACCCATACATCAATAGCCTCATATTAGATCATGTGACTTGGGACAACATACAAACAGCCTCTCCTGCCTCTCCTGCGGCACTCTGAATTAGGGTTTTTTTTTTTTGTCTGTGAGATGGTGATATCAGGCTGTGTTATCTCTAAGGTTCTTTTCAATTCTAGTTACATCCATGGTTCCAGAATGGCAGGCTGAAGAACCTCAATCCTAATTGTGTTTCTACCTTGGGAAAACCAACATCCACTTGATTTCTGGTACTGCTATCTCCAAATGCATTACTCCCTAGAAGCAATCTATGCAGCTCCTTACAGCGCTGTGGTTTGCCTGGGAAGCAGGGTGACTTCACGGAGGTCTTGTCAGATGAGTAGATTCAGCATAAGGATGGGCTGAGGGTTGCCCAGATGGACCACCAATTTTGTGGTTCTTTCTAAGCCACATTTGTGGCTATAGGTTGGATCTTACCTGTCCTCTGTAGGGATGTGTGTGGCCTTGTCTGCAGTGTGCCAGGATTGAGAGAGTTGGGAAGTTATAGATTATTGGGGTGTATCCTCAAAGGGTATTGTGAGATTCCAGACCCGTTCTCACTTCTCTGCCTCTGTTGCTTGTTCTCAGAATGCTGGGTTCTCACTACAGACCCAAAGCTGTTGGGCCAACTGATCATGGACTGGGATCTCCAGAACCCAAACAACCTTTTGACCTATGAGTTTATTGTCTCAGTTGACTTCCTACGGGCCTTTCCTGGGTCAGTCCACTGCTTTATTTGGTAATAATGACTTTTCTGATATAGTCTAGTCAAGGTGACACTGTACTGGAGTGAAGCAGGCTCCTAAGTATGACCTTAATAGAACAGGGAAGAGGACACTGCCGCAGCAGGGACACCTGGAACATCCAGAAGCGGACAAAAGTAGATCTTGCCTGGGAGCCTGGCCTTTCCTTTTATTTCATACTTATAGCCCTCAGGACTACAAGAGAATGTTTGTTTGTTTGTTTGCTTTAAGCTCAATTTGAAGGACTCTGTTTCAAAAGTCATAGATAAACAATACAGGTATGAACACTGAGAAGCTTGCTTCCTTGGGGATAATTAGCCCACTAGTCTGCTGTACTCTCTTTCTGATCAAAAAGGCATTGTTCTGGGGTTATTATCCAAAATCTAAGAAAATGCAAGTGATGGATTGAAGGAGAACGCGAATAAATTAATTCCACACTTACTCAGAATTAAGTATAATAAGGGGTTCTTTAAGGCCGACTTGCAGACCATGGTCCTCTGCACGAACGGGGAACAGGAACTGAATCCAGCATCCAGGTTAGAGAGGAGAAAGAGAGGATGTGCGAGTGCACACCTATTTGGTACCCAAGGCCAAGCCCAACCTCGTCCAGCCTCTCAAAGGCCATTGGCTGAAGGATGTTCCCCATCAATAAATTACAAAAGTGGTCCTGAAGTTTTTACTCTATTCTACGTCCACATCTTACGCCAAATGACTTTATTTGCCCCATACCCATTAAGGCAGCCATGTCAGTTGCCCCATTCCCGCTGGGTAGCCATGTTTTTTATCAACAGGTCAGGGAAGCCATGCCTTTTTTGTGTGTGAATTTCTTAAGAGGTTTCTCTTTCCGCAACTAGCTGTCTGCTGTAGTGCTATTTAGGTCCTTTGGTAGGCAAGCAAGCAGCGTGCTGACTCCAGAGTGGTCCTTCCATGGGTGTAAATGCGGTGGACTGTGCCTCATTCCCATCGTGTTCAGGGCATTGGCTCAAAGGCAACAGCTAAGCCCAACAAGGGCTGGTTAAGGTTCTAGTTTCTGCTTCTTCCTGTTCCTTTCCCTCTATGGTCCCTCACACTTCTCCTGAGTCCCCTTTTCTCGGACACTGAGCAGGCATGCCAACAAACATGGAATACAGGTTTTCTGCCCTGGCACACACATGCAGATGTCTTTATTACCTAGAAGGAAACATCCTACACTGAGTGACTCTGAAACCTGCCCTTTTTTATTTAATATCATAACAACAGCGTGTTCCATTACTGTAAACACGATTTTAAGTCAGTACCTTTAATATCTGTATATATTTACATATGTACATAGAGCCTTATTTTATTGAAGTAATTCCATTGCTGAATATTCTGTTTATTTCCATTTTTACTCAAATAATATTGCAATAAACCTGCTTTTGCATCAGTCTTTGTCTGCTTGTTTAGTTATTTCTTCCAGATAAATTCATAAAGATAGAATTGCATGTACTAAATGCTCTTAAGGTCTTTGATACATATTTCCAAAGTACCCTCCAGAAACACTGTATCAGTTTATACTCGTAGCTCATAAGACTGTTAATGTTTTTATTTCTAACTAACATTGTTGCAACCTTTGCCAAGTGATAGAAGCAAAAGTTCACATACAGTATATTCTTTAGCTCATCCTGTTTCTTCATCTGCTTTGTAAATAGCTCTATTGCTTTCAAATGTATTTTTAAAGTTGGACAAAACAGCTACAGCAAGAATAGAGAGCCCAGTAAAACCAGAAATGAGCTCATAAAAAGAAACAGAAAGATGGGGGGAGGGGGAGATGCAGTGCTGGGGCACATTTAGTAATGGTATTGTCCCTTGGGATTTTATTTGGCACATTCAAGTGTTCAAGTGGGTCTAAATGAATAAATTCACACAGAAAGTCAGCATGCTCAGAGGGGTTGGGAATGCAGGTGGAAATATCAAATAAAAGCAGGTCCAAGGAAAAGCAGAATATTCCAGGAATAAAACTACCCCAACAAGATTCTAAAGGGAAGGAAGCATGGTGCTCAAGAGATGGACAAGTACTTCCAACAGTTTGGAAGTCAAGTATTGGCTGCTACTGATAGAACAGTTTTGATTTTTGAATGGAGTCATGCCACAGGGCTCCAACACAGGGCTGGCCTCTGCAAACTGCAGGTGGCTTACGTGACTTCATACTCTGTGCTACCTACAATGGGTGGTGGTAGTGTAAAAAAGGACAGGACTGAAACTTAGGATGTAGCTCAGTTGGTAAAGTACTTGTCTATCCTACAGAAATCTCAGGGTCCTGTCACCAACACCACATAAATTGGACGTGGTAATGCATACTGCAATCATAGCACTTGGGAGGTAGAACCTAGAGAGTCAGGAATTCAAGAGCATCCTTAGCTACATGATGAGTTTGAGGACAACCTGGGCTACATAGACCCTGTCACAAAAGCAAGAAAAACACAACAAGAAAGGGATTCTCGACTCAGAATGGTTGGGAAAAGTCATAAGACCTTTTAAAATAACATTTTAAGCAGGTCACTTATTCAGCGCTGGCAAAGTAGATTCAGTCTCTCTGAAGGGTTTACTTCATATATGTATGATACAAGTTATTGTTCTTAATCAAATACAGACCACGGGGTCCACAGTCCCACTTCTCAGGGTTCATCCTTATGGAATTATTTAGCAGTATCAAAAAATGTAATTTCAACTTTCTTTTCCATTCTTCTATTTTTTGGATACTATGCTGGTTTTTGTAGCTTAGCTATCATAAATAGTGCTAAATTAATGTCACTGTTCAAGTATTTTTGTGATATGTTGACTTGGAGTTTAGAGGTAAAATCCAGGGATGGTGTCACTGATAACACAGCAAATCTATTTTTAGTTTTTGATGCTGGAGGAAAGAATGCTCAAGCCACAAAGTGTTCTTGTCTGTGGAGTTTTGTTTTGCTTTTTTTTTTTAACTGAACTAATTCTATTTAATTTAATATCATGGCTGTTCACTGAACTATCACTTGTTTTAAGAAAAGTTGGTAAAACTTAAATTCTGAAAGTAATTTAAATGATATTACAGAAATGTGTTTATGGATACCAATCATAGTGTGTTGGACTTTAGATTACATCAGCTTGGGAGTGCCATGGAGCTCCCAAGAAACAGTTGATGTCAACAGTCTGCAGAGGCTTTGTAAAGAACAATTAGCATGAATGGTTGTTTTCCAAGTCTTGATTCCCTCTAAATGTTCAGGTAAAAGAGATCTACTATAAGGTTATTTAGAATTTCATGTTTTATTTTTCAGATTTATTCTTAAATATTTGCATTCATTATTTATAAATTTTATGCAATGTATTTCAGTCACCCCTGCCCCAAGACTTCCCAGATCTGTCCCCTCTTACATTACTTTTTGTCCTTTTTAAAAACACAAACTGTTTTACCTATAGACTCCCCTGGAGCATTGTTGACCTCCTAGGGACCATACCCTTACAAAATATCTATTCTCTGTCTCCCAAGAGATGTCAGGTGCCAATAGTGCCTCAGCTAGGGATGGGAGCCAATGCCTACCTCTTGCTGCATGCTGGAATTGTGTCTATGTTGAGTTTTATGCATGTGCTGACAAACCACTGTGGAGTTTCTTCATCTTCCTTCTCTGACTCTTCATATTTTTCTTACCCCTCTTTCATTGTGGTCTCTGAGCCTTGAGATGGGGTATGTGATACAAGTGCTCCATTTACCCTGGAGTACTTCTTAGTCTTTTATTCTCTGTATCTTGACCAGTTATGGGTCTCTGTGGTAATGGCCATTGACCTCAAATGTTTCTCTGATGAGGGCTGAGAACTGCACTAATCCATGGGTATAGCAATAAGTTATTAGGAGTCAGTACCTATTTGGCAGAATAATAGTATATTCTCCCCTAGGGCCCTTGACCTACATAACCATAGGTTCTTGGCCCTAATAACCAAGCATAGATTCCATCGTATGGAGCAAGTCATAGGGTCAATCAAAATGTGGTTGAATGCTCCAATTCCATTTGTGACACTATTATACCAGTGGAACGATTGTGTTAGGCCAGTCATTATAGTGTTGTGGAATAGAATATTTGTTTAACTATGTAAATATGTTGCATTTGTTTGTGTTATAGAATAATTGTTTAACTATGTAAAGATGTATTGCTGTTTCACCTTGCCTGCCTAAGGCATCTGATTAGTCTAATAAAAATCTAATTGGTAATACCTTGGCAGAGGAGAGATAGGTAGGGCTGGTTGATAGAGAGAAAATGGGAGCCAATCAGTCAGCCAGGACCATACCGGCAAGATGCCAGCGTGCCAGGAGCCAGGCAGGTAGACATGGAGGAACAAGAAAAGCAGGATGGATAGTATGTAGAAGAGATAAATGAGCCTCAGGGTAGTAATAGACTAATAGAAATGAGTTAATCTAAGTTAGGAAAAAACATAGCTAGAAACAAGCCTAAGCTAAGGCTGAACATTTATAATTAATAATAAGTCTCATGTCATGAGTTGGGGACTGGTAGTTCAAGAAAGCCTGCTATATATGGCACCCAACTTGGGGCACATATTTCTATGCAGGGCCCAACTAAGCTAAAAAAAAAAAGGAAAAAGAAAAAAAGATAAGGCTTCCAAGCATTCCAGTGCTCATAGCATACGGAGGTGTGACTCTGCCATACAGCAAGCACTTAAGTAGCCAGCATTGTAACATGAGGGCCTGCTTGTTGGGGTTTCTGTCCTACCCAGTTCCTACAGCTTGTAAGCCCCAATGAAAATCACACAGAGGTCTCCATAAGTTATAAATTGATTGGCCTATTAGCTCAGGCTCCTTGTTAACTCTTACAACTTATGCTAACCCATTATTCTTATCTACGTTAGCCACATGGCTCAGTACCTTTTTCAGTGGGGTGGTCACATCCTGTTTCGTCAGTGTCTGGACAGGACTGCAGAGAGAGCTTTCTTCTTCCCAGAATTCTCCTGTTCTCATTGCCCCGCCTTTACTTCCTGTCCTGTTGTCCCACCTATACTTCCTGCCTGGCTACTGGCCAATCAGCATTTATTTAAAACATAATTGACAGAATACAGAATTGTCTCACACCACAGCATGTTAAGTAGAAACAACAAACTAAATAAAAACAGCTACTATAATGTGGGCTCCAATTTCTTAGTGCTGGGGCTGTTAAATGCAGCTTCCAGTTAAACACAGCTCCCAGTTAAATGGAGCTCTTGGCCAGGCCTGCAGGGGTATAATGCAACCTTATGCAACTCTTATGTAACCTAGCAGGACTGAGCCAGTTGCCAGCACAATGTCATGCTGAGTGTTTAAGGTTGACTCCCACGCTCAGAGAATACTACACATGCACAGTAAAGCAGGTCTAAACCAAAAAAGCTCTAAACATGTTAAAGTGTGTTAAAAAATGTGTGTGTAGGTATTTATGAAAGAGCCAAAGATGGATACAGACAGTCATAGGAAAAAATAAATAGTTTAAAAATAATAAAGTAGTGTTTTTAAAGAGAAAATAAAGTAATATAAAGGGAAAAGACAGGTAAAGATGGGAAATACACAGGGAGTCTATATCTTATAGGGTGCTGTGCTGATTTTGAATTTTTGAATGCTGATCAGCAAATGATTTTAGCTGAGACACATGGGACTGGAAAAGAAATTGCTGTATTTCTCAGCCTAGATACTTTCGGAATGTTTTAACTTTAAAATGGAATTTAGAAAGTATACTGCATTGGAGGAGACGTTATATTTTGTTTCCACAGAAAATGAAAGGCTGTGGATTTCTTTATGGTTAATAGAGATCAGGTTTGATTGGGAAGACCCCATGAAAATCTTGGTTACAGACAAAGAAATAAACCAAGAAAAATTATAATACAGGTGATGTATATACTGATTTCTCTGCATGGAAACAGTTCTAAGACTGGATAATAAAAGTTACAACTACTTTTCTTAGGACTTGACCATATCTTATTTTTTTTCAAGATCCTCTGGGGTTGCTGTTGCCACCAGACAATGGGAAACAGTCTAGAGAACACAACACACACATTCCCAAAAGGTGCAGTGGGTGGTTTTTGTCATTTAGTGGCTTATGAATGTTTGTTATTATTTAAGGGTAATATAGGAGTATAGGTAAAAAGACAATTATTAATCTCAAATATTTTACATTTGGTATGAATTTTGGTATACTAATACAAATTTAGAGTTACTTTTTCTATACTATATGTATGAATCTCCTCTTGTTTGAGGTATTGTGCTTATGGAACTCATTAAAAATGTAATGTAGCTGGGCAGTGGTGGCACATGTCTTTGATCCCAGTACTCAGGAGGCAGAGGCAGGTGTATCTCTGTGAGTCTGAGGCCAGTCTGGACTACAGAACTAGTTCCAGGATATCTAAGGCTGTTCTATAGAGAAAGTCTATCTCCAAAAAACCAATAAATAAATAAATAATAAATAAGTAATGTATAATTAAGAAATGCGGGTTAGTAGTTAGTCATCTATAATAAACAAACTTGTAGCCATAGTAGGTATGTTTTCAAGATTAAGCAGATACATTTTAGATGGATAGGTGATCTTCAAATGCTTCAGAGACCTACAGAATAAGATGTTTAATAACCTAAGTCTTTTTATGACAGTAAAACATTTCTGCTTCTGGTAATACTAATCTACTTCATAAAAGGATGACAGGCATCAAAGAACCTCCATATGGAGTTTGCTTTTATTGTTACAAAATTAGCCATTTTGGTCAAGAAACTGTCCTGACCTTGACTATTGACAATATTCCATCTAAACAGGACATGCAGGAGACAAAGGAGAATGACTGCCAAACTTTGCCAAGACAAGGTAAGATATTCCTTTAAAATTCCTGCTTTATAGAAAATTTCAGATATTCTTGGCTTGGATGCTAAATATGGATGCCTCAGTGTTGCAGAAGAATCTTGAGTGACAATCCAGGCAGCAAGATGTCTTTGTCATTTTTACAGTATTGGAAGTGACTTGCATTGCATTTTCTGTTTACTAAGGCAATATTCTATCCTTCTGTGGTCTTTGATTGAGATAGTTTTAATTACAGTTTTCCTTATTAATGGTAGAAGGTAAATTAGTTGCAAAATTTGGGACTCACCAAGATATAATATATAATGGTGTATTTTCTCTGAATTTACCAAATACAAATGAATTGAATACTATAAACATAATTCTTACATGATAAATGTTATTATTTTATATAGTTTCCCTATATTAAAGTTAAAACATTTCCTTTTTATTTAGCCAAAAAGGGAGAGATGTTGTGGAATAGGATATTTGTTCAACTATGTAAAGATGTGTTGCTTATGTTGATGCTGCGTTTGTTTAACTATGTAAATATGTTTGGGTATTTCACCTTGCTTACCTAAGGCACCTGATTGGTCTAATAAAAAGCTAAAGGGTCACACCTAGGCAGAGGAGGGATAGGTAGGGCTGGTTGGCAGAGAGAAATGGGAAGCCAGACATCCAGGGTCACTGCAGCCAGGGCCATGCCAGCCAGGGGTAGTCTGCCAGGGGTCAGTCAGACAGACATGGATGAAGTAAGAAAGCAAGACAGATAGTATGTAGATGAGGTAAATGAATCTCAGGACAGAACACAGATGAATAGAGATGGGTTAATATACGTTAGAAAAAAGTTAGCTAGAAACAAATCTAAGTTAAAACTGAGCATTCATAATTAATAAGTCTCCATGTCATGATTTGGGGGCTTCATCTGGGAGTGGGACCCCATGAGCTTTTTCCTTTTCTATGGTCGCATGTCTATCAGTATTGCCATCATTCCGGTCTTAGTTACGCCACAATACCATTGAGGTATTTTAGCTCTAGATCCCTATCGTTTCTTGAAGACACAATCTTGCAGCAGACTTCCTGGACCTCTGGCTTTTGAAATCTTTCTGCCCCCTCTTCCATTGTGTTCTCTGAGCCTTAGCTGTGGAGGTTGTCGTACTGGTTCTTGATGTCTGTGCTACCAGCTAAGGATTTTTGCATCATATAGCAATCATGTTTTTAAGAATCCAATCCATCCTTTCCCAGTAAATCCACAGAGAATCTGTTTACTTGGTATGGATAATTTGGCTGAGTAATATGGAAAAAATAGGCAAGATATCCAGTTTGAAAAAAAAAGAGAAACTTTCCCATAGACGCGTCCAGAAATGTTTCAGAAATCAGTTAAATATCATTGTAGGATCATGGTAGTAGGGATCTTCCTATTATCATGTTATTGCTGAACAAACTTGGGGTTGCCAAACACGCTGGAGGTTTCTGAACAAGCTGGAAGGTTTGTAATGTTATGGAAATGGCCAGACTTATAATCAAGAGACTGGATTAAAGTCTGGGAGATGAAATAAAATATGATTGTACGCAGAGAACACATTCAGACGCCACTGAAGGCAAGTGGGGTGGGGTAAAAACGATAAGGGCAGATTCCAAATTCACCATAGAAGACAAGGAGGAGACACTTGGCAGCAAGGTTGGGTTGACTCCTTCAGTGTCTGGTCAATTTTCCCCAGTATTGCAGAACATTTTATGTGGTGCCCAGTGAGCTGCCTCACCCAGCAGATACATTTAGCCTGGATCTCAGGAGCAATCTCTGTTTAAGAAACATTCTGCTCCTCTTTGGTACGGGCTCAATTCCACTCAAAGACGGAGCATACCAAAGTCCTTTCGCAAATATTTTAGCGAGAATTTGAGTCACTCTCTTGCTTAAGAGGATGCTCTATGCATTTTTAGACATATGACTAACTTGGGCAAAAGTTTAAGAAATACAATTCAGAGTAACAGTGCTCAGTAGGAAAACTGTTCTTTGCTCTTCATGTTGCTTTGGGGCTGAGGACGGAATAGGACTGGGTTGAACTACAGAATGTCAGAAAGAGACAGATAGACGGGGATTCAAAGTCCCTGAGTGGCGTTCGATTCCACGTTGCTGTTTTTCCAGGCCTGGTTTCAGAGATCATCTGACAGTGGGACTGTTTGCTATGCAGTCATTCTGCTGTTCTCGTTTTCCTGACAATCAACAGGCACTGCCTAATTTCACACTCAGATGAGGGCTGGGGGAAGGAGAAAGCTGACTATAATGTCAAATCTACACTTAGTTTAATGACATTCGCCATCAGTTTCAAAATAACTCGTCAGTAGCAAAAGCAGCATACACGGGATTGGAAGACATTTAAGTAGATCTGGGTCCTTTCGCCAAAACAGCTTGCAATAACTGGATTTAAGAATAAAGGCCTAATTGGAGGCTTTCACATTAGGTTCTGAAGCACATTTTTTGGTTCCCTCGTGCCTTGTTTCCAAGATGGTAGCACCTGGAAAAACATGCAGCTTGATTTTCGTAATAGATCTGAGCTCAGATAGAAGGCCCACATTACACCAGCTCCTTTGAAATGGGTGGCAGCGGTTCCCGCTGGCTCCGAGTGGCTGAATCGCAGGCTTGGACATCAGAGCATGCCCATCTGTTTGTGAAATTCACCAGGCATAGACCGTTTCCACCCAATACACCGTAGAAACTCAGAAGCCTCCTGTTAAGCGGCGAATTCCACAGCCAAGGCTGGGCGAGAGCAAAGCCAAATCATCACGGCTGTTTTCCTTCAGCCTGCGCTTTGAAGGCCGGACTTTGCATGATTGTCAGCTCTTTACAAAGGGAGACTCTTGCCAGACCAATGACAGTGCCTTCCAAAAGGCTGTAGCAATTTCCACCCAATCTTTGACCAGAGGAAGTGGCTAATGTATGTTCATTTTTCATGACCGCTTGATTCATTGCTCCAGGAAACCTCATCCAATTCTGGTTGCTCCAATGAGAATGATTAGAGTCCTCTTTGACCTTTTCCTTTGAACTCCGTTTACTTTAAAATGAACTGTATGGTGCAATGAGTTAATTTTTAGGAACAGGTTTCCATGCCCAGAGCAAGTATCTCCTGTTTGACCTGCTCTCCATATATAGGAGCTTGGTATTATTTAGCTAAGAATCTGACATTTGGCCTTTCCATCAGATGGAACAAAAAACAACTGTCCTCATATGACTCCAGCACCCTACTAAGAAGGCATACTGTCCTGTCCCTTACCTTAACAATAGTTGCAATCATCTACTACTAATTGGAGCTAAAAGTGCCACAGGGCTTGTCTTAGTTCAGATGAGATGTCTCCTATACTTTACTCTCCATCATTCGAATACTTGGTCCATAGTTGGTAGCCCTATCTGGGGGAAGTTTAGGAGGTGTGGCCTTGCAGGAGGAAGTGTGCTGCTGGGGTCAGGTTCTGAGGTTTCAAAAATTTCACTCCCTCTTGGGTTTTCTACCTCTATTTCCTGTTTGGGATTTGAGATCTAAGTTCTCAGCTGTTTCCACTGCCATGCCTGGTGCCTGCTGCTATGTTTCTATCACATGAGAGTGATGGACGCTTAGCCCTCTGGGACTGTAAGTCCAAAGCAAACCTGCTCTTCTACAGGTTGTCTTGATCATGGTGTTTTACCACAGCAATGGAGAAGTAGAATGGACATGTGATTAGTGTCACTTGCAAAGAGGGTAAAAGTATATACAGCGGCAAACACACAAACACCCAAAGGCTTCTATTTTCGATGCTTTCAGAACATTTGAAACAATCTGCATGACTGTGGGTTGGCTACATGAAGATATCTCATTAACCTAAAAGGGGAAGTTTGTAGATTTTCATTAATAAATTGGTTAGGTTACATGGCAGTTCATGTGGACTGCTGAAGACTAGGAAACAAGCAAACAAAACTGAAAACACAAAGAAAAGCAAATCTAGAACTAGTTTCCTTGTTATATACCTATATTGATACATATTTTATAAAACACCATTTATATGCTACAACAAGCTTCAAATCTTTTAGTTGACCCTTAATCATGAAGATTTTCTTGTGTCATTAAACATGTGCCCCAAACTCGATTCGAGTGTGTATACATACAAAGGATTCATAACACAGGGATCTGGAGTAGGCTGCATTCTTGCCAAAATACAGTGGCTAAAGACCACTGTGTACTTATCAAGATGCTCCTGTTCCTAGATACGAGTATGTGATGGTAAATTTTAATTGTCAACTTGACACAACCAAGAATTACCTGAGAGGGGAGTTTCACTGATGGTTGTGTATAATGTGTTGGCTTGGCCAATCGATGGTGTGGCAAAATTCAACCTGTCTAGTGTGTGTGGCGCTATTCCCTAGGTGCAGGGTCCTTCATGGTGTAAGAGCAGAGAGACCAAGGACCCTCTTCTATGTTCAGGGCCCTTCCTAGTGTAGGAGCAGAGAGAGCAAGGACCCTCTCTAGGCTCAGGGCCCTTCCTAGTGTAGGAGCAGAGAGACCAAGGACCCTCTCTAGGCTCAGGGCCCTTCCTAGTGTAGGAGCAGAGAGAGCAAGAACCC
>LOEQ01000561.1:174238-195187 GCA_001685075.1 Bramus lutescens | reverse complement strand
CTCTCTAGGCTCAGGGCCCTTCCTAGTGTAGGAGCAGAGAGAGCAAGAACCCTCTCTCTAGGCTCAGGGCCCTTCCTAGTGTAGGAGCAGAGAGAGCAAGGACCCTCTCTCTGGGCTCAGGGCCCTTCCTAGTGTAGGAGCAGAGAGACCAAGGACCCTCTCTAGGCTCAGGGTCCTTCCTAGTGTAGGAGCAGAGAGAGCAAGCTGAGCATGACCATGCACATGAGTATGAAAATGCAAGTGAATACACATCAAGCTTTCCTGTTCTTGACTCCAGGTGTAATATGACAAGCAGCTTCCCTGTCCTTGTCACTCTGACTCTCTGCAGTGTTGGGTTGTCACCTGGATATAAGTCAAACAAGCCCTTTCTTCCCTAAATTGCTTGTTGTCAGGGTATTGTATCTCAGCATCCAAAATTAGGACAGAATACAAGCAGTGTGGATTCCTTGGCCTCATGAGTCATTGTTCTCTTCAGGATAGCTTATGTCTAGGGATTCAGCTGCTGCCTTCAGACCTCGCTCTCTCTTTCCCTCTGCTTTCTTCTGTTTCCCCTATACCCTCTGCTCCACTCATTCCCTCTCTCCTCTCTCCTCCTCTGCTCTCTCTTCTCGCCTTTCTCTCTTTACCATTGACATTTTTGAGCCGATAGCCTGTCACACAGACAGAGATAATGAATGCAAAACTCTTGGTGGTTTTATCAGGGCCCCTGACAGTTTCATACCTGCATATAATAAATGTCAGGCATTTTGCCCTCTATTAGGCTCTCTCATTCCTTTCCCGCTTCCACTGAAAGCTTCCTTCTTCCCAATAAGCCCCTACTTGCCTCCTACTTACCTAACTTCCTTTGGGGGTGACCCACAGAGTTCAGCTAGAGTTTCTGACAGGAATATAAGCTACCCTAAACATTGGCACTAGCTGAGCAGTGCAACTCATATCTTGTCTTTCAAGATAGCAGCAAGCAAATACACCAGTGCATCTGCAAAAAAAAAAGTAAAAAGTAAAATTGCCTTCTTTGAGTTCAAAAGAAAAATTAATTTCAGGCTTATATCAACTTGGATTGTCATTAAAATTTTTAAGCAGTCATGTAGGCATGAAATTGAGTCACTAATTTTTGGATGTTGAATGGAAGGCAGCTGTGTTGATCAGATAACTGCGAAGGAAAAGCCAGTCTCTAGAACCACACGTTCACCTCACCGTCACCAACTCAGCACAATGTTATTCTTCTCAGAGGGAAAGTCGAGATGCAGCTCCCTCTGGCCTCTGGGTCAGGATGAGAGAGAGTAGAGACCCTTAGGATCTCAGTCTTTGGAAGTCTGCACATAGGAGTGCTTCTCTGGCCTTAAGGGTCAATATTTGTCTTACTCTTTCTGAATTTAATCTGCAGCGCCTGCCTTGGGAGGGGCTAGATGATACTGCCTGCAACACAAAGTGTCTGTTGTACAGCAGACGGAGTTATCTACAAGGAATTGGTCAGAGACATAGATACTAAAATCCAGCAGGCTCCAGGGAAGTCCCTTGACTTTGTTGAGGTCATCCTCACATTGGGGGCTGAAAAGACTACACAGTAATGGTGAGAACACCACCAGAGTCAGTATTTTTGCTAGGATGCAAGGTTTTGAACTTCAACAAATGCCAAAAAGATATCTGTGCTTTATACTAAGAATGCGTCATCTCTCTGTTTCTTTCTGTGTATCTCTCTCTCCTCTGTCTCTCTCTCCCCCTGTAGGGTGTGTGTATGTGTGTGTGAGAGAGAGAGACACAGAGAGAGAGACAGAGAGAGAGAGAGACAGAGAGAGAGACAGAGACAGAGACAAACAGAGAGACAGAGAGAGAGAGAACTTTCAAGCTATTAAAACACCTTTGCTGGCTTTTCATCTCCTGCCTGCAGTAACAGAACCAGCTGCTTGCCTCACCAAGAGTCTCCCCTGCTCTTTCCAACTCCTCACTCTGCTGAGTCTTGCGGGGCCTCTTTCTGTTTGTAGGAGTGACCCTGACTCCATTCTTCAGAGGCATTCTCTTTGCGGACCTTCCCGTATCTCTCTCCCCAGCCAGTCCTTTCTTAGTCTGTGAATCTCAGACTAAGTTTATCCTCCTGGAGAAGCCTCCCTCACCATTCCATTTTAAGGTAAGCTTGTCTGTCTGCCTCTTTCCTGGCCCCTGCCTTTTTCCTTCATAGTCTCTCAAAATATGAATTATTAAGTCTTATAATTTATTCAATAATTATCTCCTTAACTACTGATTTTCCCTGGGACTAATCATTTACAGTACTAGGCCAGAGATCAGGCTCACTGTACCACCACTCCTAAGTCTCCTGTCATGGCTCTAACGAAGATCCACAAGGCTTCTCATTGCTCTCCACTGACAACAGCTACCCAAAGCCTGTACCACACACCTCTGCTTCCCAACTGCAGACTTCCCTGACCTGCTGGAACCTACCCAATCGAAACAGTCCAAAAGTCAGTGGATTATACACCCATCAAAGGTGCCCACAAGCCTGGGTACCAGCTACATGGTGTGAGCAACTACTCTGCCATTTATTCTCACATTGGCTTCCCTGTTTCCCCTTCCTTGGTCTATTGTCTCTAACCCTTTACTTCTCTCTAAAGCTACTTTCCAAGTGAACCACCACAAACAAGCTGTAGTCACAGTCTCAGGTTTAGGACACCCAAGCTGAGACAACCAACCGCTTCATACTGATTATCTAGCATAGCTCATGGTGCAGAATACTTAACCAATATAAAGTCAAGCACGGAAATAATTATACAGCAGTGGCTAAGAGGGGAAGATGGCCTAAAGCATCTGGTGCAGGGAAATTCAGCACTGCTTGTGCTTTTCAGTTTATCGGAGGTCAACACAGCAGACTGCTGAAGCCAGCTGCATGATTTCACGGTAAGGTGGGTAATTCCCAGTAACACCATTCTAATTCTTCTTCTCTCAGTGCTAGACACCTTGAGAGTGGAGCGGGAATAAGTTTTCAAGGATGTCTGTGGGGCCTGAATCCTCGCGGTACCAGTACTTCCTCTCTGTGTGACTTACCAAAGCCATCACACTCCAACGGCTTGTCTTTGAGATGGGAAGAGAAATGCTTACATATACATCTGTTTTAACAATTTAAAGACAGATCCTCCTTAAAACACTAGTTTCAATATTTATCTTCTTCTCCAGTAAAAAGCATTACAGTTGAGAATTTAATTCTACACTTGAGGCCCATGGCTTGGTGAAAGAATCTTCTGGTTAACTTTTTAAAATCATCTTGGTTTCTTCAGTCACTGAGTATTATTTCCATCACTTGAAAGGAAATCTTCCTCAAGCAAAGAGTTTTACAATGACAAGAAGCTTCTCAGAGGTCTTCTGGTTCTTGGCAGCTTTCCCTGAGGGACGGGGTAGTGTGCACTCCCTGTGTCCTGATGAGGGGTCAATATGTGGGGTCAGGTATCCTGTGAGGCTGCTCTCTTTAGCCATCTCTGGCTAGTTGCACCTTTTGTCTGCCTGAGCTCTCAAAGGTCAGACCCTTGTGAGAAATACTTGCTCTATTAATCATCTTGCAAGTTGGTTCCAGACACATTTTCAGAAGGGAGGCAGTAAGTTTTGTCTGCACAGTGCACCCTGGGAAAAGAGTTTCCCTTCCGAAAAGCATTCTTGCCTTCAGCCAAGTATTTTCTTTTCCGTTTTTTCCCTTACCATTTTTTAAAGCAATGGAATTAGAATGTGTTTTGAAGGTGCCACGAGGAATGGCTACCTCTTAGGGTACACATGTTGTGCACCTAGTTAGTGGGTTTCACGTGACTTCTGCTGTCGGCACACCTACATAGAGATAGTGCTCAGGGCTGGGCTCTCCCGGTTTTATTACTCTTAATAAAAGGCTCGATTATCGATCGAGATGAAATCATACAGTCAGAACCAGAGTGCTATGATGGGAACCTACATGCCCAGGGCTAACGAAAATGGCCAGTTGTTAAGCTGACTCACAGGTTGGATGCTAGCTTCCATACTCACATTGGACTGGAGCAAGGAGGACCAATTCTCCCACTTGTTTAGTAGAAAATCATTTCATGAGTGAACAGTGAAATAGAGAATGAGAGGAAATAAGACGGAAACACCAGGGTTCTGCTTCCGGTAGGGTTTTCATCGCTTGTCTTTTTCATCACTTGAGTCTTCATAGTCCTGACACAATCTACTGTTTCACTCATGGCCAAGTCTGGAAAACAAGGGCAACCTGTTCTAATACATAAGTCATTCATTCATGAGGACACTATCTGTTGTATTTCAGAAACTGTTTTTTTTAAAAAAAAAAAGAAGAAAAGAAAAAGAAAGAAAATCTGTGTTCTCCATGAAGCAGATCCATTTCTTCAGCAGCTCTTGCTGGAGATGAGAAGTAAATAATAAACAGGGCTCCACGGGGAGAGGACCCTTCCAAAGCTCATGTCATGGTCAGTAGACCACCATGTCTGGTGAAAATATTAAACACCTCCATTGATTTCCCTGTAGAATGTAGAGCACACAGCTCAGACTGCTCAGAAGAAGGTCTTCAGGTCTCTGTGAACGACACCTGCAGTGGATGGAGGCTTCTTCCCCCTCAGATTCCCGCTTCTGTTGGTGTGCATGACTTTAAACTGAGTCATATTCTTGAAGAATAAATGTGGGTGTCATAATCTGATGTCTGTGACTTCATAAATAGCTTGTGCCCAAAGTACTCTAGGCACAGCTGAGCTCCGATGATCCCTTGAGTGGCTTACTTCCCAGCCCCCTTTAACACCCCTTTCTTCATTGTTCATACCGCCTCTGCCGCCATTGCGCTGGACAGGACAGTCACAAAGAGAACATTCCTTGAAGAAGCATTTTTGAACAATGGATTAAGGATGGGATTGTGGTGGTTAACTTATAACAGAGGCATTCTAAAAACAGTCCTGGCATAACATTGCCCAAGCCTAACCACAAATGGAAATTTGGTAAGTCAACAACAAACGCTTTTGCCAAGGGACAAATATTAAATGAGAAATGTGAAGAAGGACATGGGATTCCCCCATCCTCATGTCTACACATTACACATTACACATTAGCTTTTTTTTCAATCCATTGACATCTGAGTGACCACCTTAAGTTGATGGCCGGTCCTAAAGAAGGAAAAAGAGTTGGTTTATTAGCAACTAGGCTGCGGACAATCCAAGGAAAGCTCTGATGAGCAAAACCATAGCAGTGTGAAAATCATGGCAGATCAGAGCATTTAGTAACTAGATGTAACAGAGAGGCTCTCAGATGCTGTAGGAATGAATCTTCTCAGGCAGCTGGGACAAAGGGGCATGACCTGGGGCAAAGGCTAAGCCACCTTTTCTCCACCCCCCCTTTCTGGGTTGTGAGGACAGTTTATGTAGCTCAGTTCATTGACAGACATCTCTGAACTGTTCACTTATCCTCTGTTTGGTAGGAAGATACACGCTCACTCCCGGTTCTCTCTGTGTGTTCTGTTACCCTTCAACTTAGACCAAGGCTGGCTTCATGAGCAAAGACCTGAGTGACCAAGTGGCCCACATTTGGTCTGATGCACTGCTGTCATCTTGCAGTTCTGAACAATCTCACTCATCTTGTCCTTTGTAATCAAGTCCAGTGCAATAATGTAATAAATAAATAAGCCGGGATGTCTACAGCGTTTGCTTATTCCATTTGCACACAACATTTTCATGGTATTCTAGGAGCACAAATGTGGTGATTTACAAGCCATGGACAATCAGTGATAGTTAAAGCAAAGACAAAGCAATGGTGCTGGGGCCACCCCTGAAAAAGGTGAGGTAGAGGGGAGCTTCTGGCTCCCTAGAGCCTGAACATGCATTAGCTTTGTCTTCAATGGCTTTATTCGCTCCCCCTGACTGGCTCTTTCTTTGATTATTTTCCCCTCAGCTTCTCTCAAATTCCAGCAACATCAAGGTTCATCGGCAAGCACTACTTCATGATGTGAACTGAAACTTCCCTCCATGTAATAAACTACTTCCCTGGCTAGCAGGACCCCTGATGATCAAAGCTGAGATGATGGTCACCTAGACTACATTGTGACTAAGGTTGATTGACCATCCATATTTCTTTGTCCCAGCCTTTGCTCTTCTTCTGAGGTGTCTTGGCATTTCATTATGTAAATATAGAACTGAGATTCTAGGCTGCTCTTCTTCCCAACATGGTTATGCTGTGGTCATATACTTCCATGTCTCCCACACTTGTTTGAGGGTAAGTGGCTGGACCAGTCCTTCTGGAATTCCATAGAGCCAGGTCTCTGCTCTCATACTCCAGCAACAAAATCATCTCTTTTGTTCAAACCAACGGCAAGAACAAAGGGAACTTTACATACCTTTCTTTTTATAGCATTTCCTCTGATCAGTAAATCACTTAAAATGCAGAAAAGGAAAGAGAACTCTGTAGAGAGATGCATACTTCCCTCTCGTAAATGTTTCTTCAATGTCAACAAGTGATAGATGGAAGGGAAATCCAAACTGTTGTTAGCTTCATGCAACTTTTTCCCTGGTAACACTAAGGATGAAACAAACATGTGGTTATAAACAACAAAATGTGGATTTTTAAATTTTGGAGTTTTGAATGCGGGTTGAATACTCGTCTGTATACAAGGAAAGCTGGTATCTTACAATATAAAGACAAAAAAAGCAGGAGTTTGGATGTATCTCAGTGGTAGGGCACCTACTAATCACACATACAAGGCCATGGATTTGATTCCTCAAACCATATTAAAAAGGCTGAACTCCATACCAACAATTTAAAGCTTTAGTGTGAAAGTTCAGAATGACAGTAGAGAGCAACTAAAGAACTCGGCATCTAGGTGAAAGAAACTCTGCAGTAAAAGATGTTTTCTATGCTTGTGCCCACAGCAGCCCACATTTTTACATCACACTGGGCTCTAGGGTCTGCCAAGTGATCCTTGTAGACTGATTTAGTAACTAAAATGGAACAGGGAACAGGCTGCCTGATGTCATGACATATACTTTCAATTAAGGAGTATAACACCAATCACAAGAAAATCTCATTGTATAACAAAAATCTATTTATATAACAAATAGAACAAATCTTAATAACCCAAATCCCATTGTATAAGGAGTATAACACCAATCACAAGAAAATCTCATTGTCCCAGCATTGTTTGAAGATAATGGTTAGACGGCATGAACAAGAGCACTGACGGAAATCTTGTTTTCTTGGGTGGCAGAGAAAGACTCTCTGAGGAGGTGGTCTTCAGACCAAGTTCTGTATGAACAGTCTCTAGTCTCTTTGCAGGAGTGATCTCTCATTCTCATGACTTCGCACCTCAGCCAGATCAAGAGCCCTTTTCCTTGCTCAATTACAAAGACGGGGGCCAGGTCCTCCGCTGGATTCCCCACTTTCCCAGTGTCCCTCTGGTCCTGGGTGGCCTGCCTCTGCACACCCTACTAACAGAACTTCCAATTTTTTTTTTTCTGGCTGTTTCAATACAAAGGGGAATTACACACATTCCTACCGAAGTCCTAAAACCCTTAAGGAGCTCAGAAGCGCAATCCCCAGTGGAGGAAAGCTCCTTCCCCAGGAACTCCAGGGAAAAGCCACCTGGCCGAACCTCTTGCCTTTCAGTCACGGGTAACCAATCATATGAGAAGGAAGATGATTGGAAAGGCCCAGCCGTCACACTTGAGCCATTTTTAGCTTGCAGGCGTTTCTCTTCATGTCATAGAAATGTTCAAACGAGATCCAGGGAGACAGCATGTCTTAAAAGATGACAATTCCAAATGGCAGTGAAGAGCAATCACAATAATGACTCATCACATTTAACTCGATGCTACAGCAATGGCAGCTGCATAGCAGCAAGCAGATGTCAGCTAGCAGGTAGTGTGTGGGTACCTCAGGGAGACAGGTTGCAAGCAATTTGGAAATGGATTTTAAAAACATACTGCCCATGGTAGCACATGGATGGAAAACAGAGCTGCATGACAGATTTGGAGACGTGAACATTTACTGTTTGAGAGTTTTTAAAGGTACGATTGATGTCTCAATCAAAAGATTTAATGGTTTTGGCAAGAAAAGCAGGATATGATTGCATAGAGTATTTTTTTCTTATCTAGAGTTCTCTCTCTCTCTCTCTCTCTCTCTCAATCTCTCTCTCTCTCTCAAAATGCTGCACTTGGCAGGTGTCTCAATTCCAGTGCACAGAAGTTAGTAAACTGTGAAACAGTGGGAAATTCTTGTAGAAAAGTTAATTATGACATCAATTTCTACCAAGGTCATTTGAAAACAAATCCCTCTATCTTTTGTGTGCTGGTACTGGAAAGAGACTGGGGTTGACAATGGAAAACTCAACAAGAGCAGGATAAATATAGGCATTTGGGCACAGTGCGTTCTCACTAAACATCTGTCTGGTGGATGGAGGGATAACAAGAGCCTGGGTTGTGGGTTATAGGATAACCTGGTGTTGGGCTATAGTGTAGCCTGGATGTGGGTTATAGGATAACCTGAGGTTAGATTATATGGTAGCCTGGGGTTGGGCTATAGGATAGCCTGGGGGTGGGCTGTAAGACAGCTTTCTGAACTATATAGTTTTAGAGTCATGAACTCTTTTTAGAGCCATGAGTCTAGGTTCTAACATAGATATGTACATGCATGTGGGATTATCTGACACGCATGAACTAGTGAGTACTAACTTAGGCTGGCAGCAGACTGGTGCAAACATGGAAAATATGATCTCACTTGCCAGGGGGACACCTGCTATGGAAAGGGTCTTTGACAGCTTCTGACAATTGGTAGCACCGGCTGGCACACAGGCTCTCATTGCATCATCCTGCAAAGGCTGGGACTGCGGCCTCTGAGAGCAGGTCTGCCAGGTGACGTGATGAAGCAAACCCTCCCAGGGGTGACTAGTCTTCAAACCAGTCCACACGGTGTTTGCCAATTTTTTTTTTTTTGAAATTCGAAAGTAGTTGAAGGAGTGTGGGCAGATGGTGTTTGTATTTATGTCACCAGAAGGGGAGAGCTGACGAAAGTAGAAAGCTGTCTCCTCAGATCTGGGACTTCCTTGAGGGCAAGAACTGAGAAACCCAACTTGTCACTGTGCTAGAAGGTCACAGCATGATGGCATGTTGAAACTGTGGCAGACTCCAGGCAGAATTTCAGAGGAAATAAAGAGTACTAGGAATTGAGCGCCGTCATACTACGGATCTGTCACTTTGCCATTTGTGGAAGGGGCTGCTTTTGTCTTCAGTGTTTGTGTTTTCTATCATTTCCACAAACTAGGTAGCTCTGATTGGCTGTTGAACTCCATCTCTGTTTTCTGTCAGTACCATGCTGTTTGTGTTACTGAGACTCTGTAGTATAATTCGACATCAGGCTTTGTGATACTTCAGCCTTGTTCCTTTTGCTCAAGGATGCTTTGGTTATTGAGTTGTTCATGCTTCTGTGTGAATTTTAAGACTGGTTTTCATATTTCTGTGAAGAATGTGGTTGGAATTTTGACCACATACCAGTTTGCTCTTGATTGCTGTGATGAAAACCACGCTAAAAAGCAAATTGGGAAGAAAGGGTTTGTTCTGGTTTCCAGCTTGCAGCCTATCACAACGGAAGGTCAGAGCTGGAACTCAAGGCAGAAGTCTGAGGGAGGGACTAAGGCAGATGTTGTGGAGGAGCACACTTATTGGCTTGCTCTCCATGACTTGCTTTCTTATACAGCTGGGGGACCCTCTGCCCAAAGACGTTGCCATCCGTGGTGGACTGGAACCTCCTAGATAAACCATTAATCAAGAAAGTTCCTTACAGACTTGCCTGTAGGCCAATCTAATAGAAGCATTTGCCCAGTTGCCATTCTCTCCTCCCAGATAACTTTAGCTCGTGTTAAGCTAACAGGACAGCAAGCAGCACAGGTGGGGATGGCATTTGATCTAGAGATTACTATTGGTAATTAATCCATTTTCTCACTATTTGCCAATCTGTGACTATGTGGAGTCTAGTGTCTTCTTCAGTTTCTTTAGCATTTAAAACTTAACATTTGTAGGGACTTTTCATTTATTTGGTGAGGCTTATTACTGTCTTTTCAAAAAGCTATTGTTAATGGGATTGTTTTCCTGATTTCTTCTTCAATAACTGCACTATTAGTCTTGGCCTTTGGGGTCTCTTATAAGTATGATATTATCAACTGCAAATATGTATTATACGACTTCTCTGTTTACTGACTCCTCTTCTCTTCACTTATTTTTTTTCTGTTGTCCTAATCTTTTAGCCTAGATTTCAAGGACTATAGTGACTGAGAGTTGAGGAAGTGGATTCTTTATTCAAATGTGACAGTTTGGAATCAGGCTTGGCGGATGTCCCAGCATTGTCCTTGCTCTGGGTGCTCCAGTTGTTGGGTGGTTCATGCTTTTGTGTGAATTTTAAGACTGCTTTTCGTATTTGAAGGTCTTTCCTGCAATGGAGTTTTATTCTTCTATAATGAATGAAGTTGTGTTATTTACTGGAAAATAGATGCAACTTGAGAACCCCTCTTTTGTGAAATAAAGCGACCTGGAAAGACAAACATCACATCTTTTGTCAAGGTTTTATGTTTACATACATGTGTACACACACACATAACATGCAAGCACACAGAACGTAGATGAGAACAGGATGGAGGAGAAAATCAGGGCTGAGTATGATCAAATGCACAGTATCCTTTAAACTGTCTTTATGAACCGTAGCTCTTTGTACAACAAGTGCACACCAGGCCCCAATAAAACATTGAAGAGACGGAGCTGAGGAGGTGACTCATGACTAAGAGCATGTACTTGTCTTGCAGATCAGCTCCCTTCTTGGTGGCTCACAGCTCCCTGTTCCTGCAGCTTCAGGGACAACACGATGCCTTCAGCCTCCTGGGACACCTGTACTAACGTGACCTCACCCACACCCAGACACAGACAGACAAGCACGTAACTAAAACGAGTATTAATAAAAGTAATGAGATATTAAAAGAACATAGGGTGTTCCTAAGACCTGCAGACATATAGCTACCTGTGTCAAAACTGGCTGCACACTGTTTGGAGAAGGCACCCATCCTGCACTCAAGGCTGCAGAGCTTTTGACCACAGAGTTTCAGAAGCATGTATAGACCTCGTCAGATGACAAAGTTTGCAGAATGCATCCTCAGAGAAGGGAGCACGGCTGTGGAGCCACTTGTAAACCTGCAGATCAATAAGTTCCTGGAGATGATTTTGTGGCAAATCTGTGAGTTCCAGGATGGGGCGTTCCATAATGTGGTAAATACAGAAAATGTTTGGATACTCTTAGGTCTGTTAAAAGCCTTTGTACCTCTAGAAATCTGAGAAGAGCATCATAAAGGCGCTGTGCATGGAAGTGCGAATGAAGACCGGAGTTCTAATTAGAAATTGGAATCGATTCCTTATTTTAAGCACTTATATTCTCATTAACAAGCTTACAACGAGTCGCAGATATATTTAATCATATACTCTATGTTTGCAATATCAAAATTAAAGCTCACTGGGAAGGACTTCAATATTGTTCTTAAGCTTTCTGTGTTAGGCCTCCTGTAATTTGACACTACTGAGAACTTTTACATTGTTCTTTTACTTTCATCCCCTTGAGACTTCAAATGCTGGGAATTACCAATAAAAACACGTAAATTCAGGTTTTTCTAGCTCTAGGCCATCACTGTTGCCTTGAAATTCACTCTCCCCTCCTGAGGCTAGTTTGTTCTCCCTTGGGGCAGGGAGTGAGGTCCACCTGGCCTTGCTCTTGCTGTCAAATCTACTCCCTCAGCTGGCAAGAGAAACCTGTCAACTTCTACTTCATGGGGAAACATCACCTCGTCTTCTGAGTCCCATGACCTTTGTGACTCATACATTTATGGCTTCTCCTCTCCCATGCTCTCTGGGTCCAGGAGACCGGGGGATGACATAAATGGCCAGTCAGCAGCTGGTCCTGAGAAGACTTCCAAGAATAACTGTTGCAAAGCTTTTAACACAACTATGACTTTTAAAGATCTAGAATTTTGCCCATCGAGTGGTCTAGAAGGGAGACTATAAACTGGTGGCCAAATTATCCTACAGGCATGTTTTGCTTGGCCAGGCTGATGTTGGTCTGGAGAGTATTTAAAATTGTTTAATTAGTTCCCAACACTTAAAAATCAGGAGATTTCATGTAAAAAAAAATCCAGATTTGTAGCATTGCCTGGTTTGGTAGCAGAGTCTGCTTTCTTGGTTGGCAGGAATGAGCTGTGGTTACCTAGCAGTTACCCCTCTAGATAGGGGCAGCCGAAACCAGCTCTTCATGGTCCGTGACACTCCTAACAGACCAGCTTCACTTAGGTTGCCTGTCTCCTCTGTCAGAACACGGTCTACGCTTGGCAAGTTGTTTCAGGGTGGACTGTTTCTCTTAGAACTACAGTACACATGCTGAGTATGAGCACTGTATTAAGAGCTGCGGCATGCCTGGAAACCATTGTAATTGTCATCCAACTAGAAGAGAAGTGTCACCTTAGTCAGTATCTCAGCAGGTCTGGGACCTAGAGCCAGGTCGTTTGGGGCCCAACATAACACAGTGCTGTGGATAATTTTTCCATATACTCTCCCTCTATCACACTGGTCAAGACCAACTCAGGACTTCCACAGCCTGAAGCCTTCCTACTCAAAAGTCCCTTAGGCTCTCCTATCCTGATCTAACTTCCTCTCTGTTATTCTTCATAGGCATTTCCCCTAATAAATTCCATGCATATTTAACCCAACCTTAGCATCTGCTTCTCAGAGTGATCCAACTGTCTTCTACATAGCTCTATCTTAGACATGGTGCTTGTGGTGCCAGGGAAAATCTAACAGAAAGGATCTCTGCATCTACAGGCTTACAGTAAAGGGGGGATACATAGCCTACAAACAAGAGAGAAAGTGAGGACATAAGTAAATAAATACAGACATTTTGGAGACTGGGTGGCCCAGGAAGATCTTCCTTGGGGCTTGATGCTTGTTTTGAGACATGGGGGGAAAGAAACGATCGTCACATGGAGATATTATTGTGAATGGAGATGAAGGGAAGAAAAAGTACAGAGCCCAAACAGGAACTAGGATGGCAGGAAAGCAGCAGTGTAGCTTGAGAAGAACGGAAAAGAGAAAGAACCAAAAGAGCAAGGATGTTCCCGAGCCAAGCCAGAGCCTAATCGCGTGAAGTCATGATGAGTGTGGAACGGAGCAGAGAGACCACACTTTATCTCTAAGGACAGATGCGTTCTGTTAACTCAGGGCAGAAGTCTGAAGCCTCCCATCTGCTGCTACAGAAGGACAAGAGTCTCCATTAGATCACAAATGCAAAACTTTTGGATTCACTGACATTAAACAGGATCCAGGGACCACCCCAGGAGCTGAGTACTGCAGAAGTATTATTCCACACAAAATGCTGGAAATGCTGGGCTCTGGATAGCAAGCTTACACATTGTGTGTGTGTGTGTGTCTGTCTGTCTGTCTGTGTGTGCGTCTGTGTGTGTGTGTCTCTGTGTGTTTGTGTGTGTCTCTGTGTGTGTCTCTGTGTGTGCTTCTCTGTGTGTGTGTTTGTGTGTGTATGTGTGTGTGTGTGTGTGTGTGTGTGTGCAAGCAGAGAGTTTATAAGCTGAGTATCCACTCCTACATGCTTTTGGAAATCAGGGATATCTAAAGAGACCTATGAACGGGAGTGGACCCACGAGAAGTTTCCGAGAGGAAGAAAGGACCAGTGTTGCCTTTCAGGAAGGGAGTGAGAAGTAGGCAGTTGCTTCTGCTGAAAGGAGCCGTGAGTTTTTATCCTAGGAAAGTGAGGCATCTCGGGTGGCCATGGCATCTGTGTCCCACCAGGCGTTTGCAAAGCTGTGGGAGCTCTTGGACAGAAGCGAAAGGACAGCGCAAATGACAAAGGGGCACTCACTTCAGTATGCCCTAGAGAACAGATGTGCAGCTCCTTTGGAGACTGTTCTTTGGGTTGGAGGGTCCTGGGGTTATGCTGCGTAATCAGAGGGCCTGGCAGGCAATTATTCTTTTCTGCTCCTGGCACTTGGCCTTTTTACCCCTCCCTCCACTCTTTCCAGAGCAGCGTAGGAAACACACACATCTAATATGGCCCAGAATGCTTTTCTTTTGAGAACTGCTAGGTGGTTATATGTACAGCAAAAACTGCCTGAAACAGAATTACATTTTCCATTGCCTGGAAAGGGTTCTGGGAAAATTCACTAAGCAATGGGGAAACTGATGATAGACCTGTCTGACTTCTGAACATTGTCTGAGAAGGTCAGGTTCTCCAGGTAGGTCTCAAAATACCCATCAATCAGCCCTCACTTAGCCGGACTCAACACGGGAGAAACAACTGTCTGACCATCAAAGGATTCATCCTATCATCTCACGAGAAAGACAATTAATTGAAATACAAGCTGGCTTTGAAAATTTCTCTTGGTGTGTGTTAAATTAAGTCCTTGTTGATGTACAGGAACATACATGTATTACAAGTGAACAGATCACTAAATTTACAAACCATAACAGGTGTACTGAGAGATACACACATAGTCTGCTCCTAGAAACTGTTCATTTCTAAGCATTGTGGACTAGAGAGAGTGTTTCAGTCAGTCTCCATCCCTGGAAGTCATTTTTTGGTGTCAGTCAGAATAATCTATTTTACCCACCGATTTAACAAATGCAAAATTAAGTGTTGTCATGAAGGTATTTTGTAATTGCAGTTGATATTTATAATTAGATGACTTTAGATAAGGGAGAATGTACTCAGTAACACAGGTAAATCCCATTCAGTCTCTTGAGAACACTTTAAAGCCATAATTTAGTTTGTTCAAAAAGGAAAAATTCTACTTCAACTCTTGCCTAATGCTGGCCTGCCTTCATATCTACACTCCCTTCCTCCCCCATGGTGTAAGAACCCCTAGTCTTTCTCGTTTCTCTTTCCCCTGGAAGAGATTCATAACCTAGGCAAAGGGCAACCATGGGCACATGCCACAATCAATAAGTCTTCCAACTATTTAGGAAATGCTCCTGCTTTTGAATTTTAGTGCCTATCATCTTAACTGTTTTCCAAGGCTTTAAAAATACAATTAAAAAAAAAAAACCTGTAACTTACTACACACTTTTTAGAAGCACAAGCAAAAATATGATCATCCCTGAACATATTACAGGCATGTTCTCAGAATAGAGGCAGTCTTTCCAAACGAAAGGAGAATTGTTCTGTAGTGGCACACACACTGCTGCCCCCTGTATCTCATTTTGATGTACAGGTTAAAAACTGGGGTCCTTGCATTTACTTTTAAGTTTACATCTTCTAGCGTAAACAAAAATATAACATGAAAGTCAGCTCTGCGGTGGTCGAAGCTCACCAATTATTTCTGAGGCAGGTACATGAATGAGTGTCTGTGGGAAAGGGTGCTACAGGAAAACCAAGCAAAGTAAACCCGTGTAGGCTTTGTTCCAAAGCTCAGTCATTCCCGAGTCAAAGGAAACATTACAGAGTTAGAACTTGTCTATGATGAGCCACAACTTGTGAGGAATATGAAATAGTCAGGATTTTGTAAATGAATCTGCACAATTTTCAGAGAGGCTGAAAATGGAAGACCCATGGGTGATTAGGCCAGAAGAGAGGGCAGAGACGGCAGGAGCAGTTTAGATTCCTAATTCATGTATCTGCCATAAAACCCTTTCTGTAAAATAAGGGGGTCTCAGGGGTATTCCTTAGTTAAGCTATATCAATCTATTCACATTTCTTTTATCTTATGAATCTCTTGCAATCTTTCCAAAAAAGTACTACACTTATATACACAGGGATACTAGAAATCTAATGTGGCTTTCTCTCTCCTACATACTGGAGTAGGCATTTCTTTCCAGGCTCAACTTCCAGTTACTTTCGGGGGGATACTAGGAATATTTGCATCTGAAAGTCAGCATTTTATATAAGCCATTATTTATTTCCTGGAGAACTGGCTTTTAAATCTTTACCGTACATCCCTGGATACAAGAACCAGAGTCAGAATCATAGAGGCCCACGGATGTGGCTCAGTCAGGGGCCTGTGCCTGCTAGTGCCATGAAGGTTCCTGATAAGGGTTTACACACCTCCTAAGTGACCACAGAGGCCTGAATCATTGCTTGGGGCAGAGTTCCTCGCCTATCACCTCACCTTGTCAGGGATGCGTAGATAACTCAAGTGCATTTAACTTTCAGATATTTAGAGCTGATGATCCTGTTTGTGAAACAGCTGGGCATCCTCCGTCCTTCTGCACATTCCTGTGTCAGTGACCATTCCAGGAAGGAAACTTGTTAGGAGAGAAGAGGGAATTATACTTTGGCTATGTATTGTAGCAGCTCTTTAGCTCTGAGGGCTATTTGGTGAAAGGAAGAGCTCAAAAGTGGCAGTTAAAATGAATTGTTAGGAACTACCCAGTGATTTTCTTCCCGTAACAGTAGTCGGCCTCGTTGTGGAATCCCTCCCAACAGCAGAGCATTAAGAGACTTAATTATAATAATGACTATGAATTTTGTGTCTCTCATGGGCTGATTGTTTTTATCATTTTTCATATAGTAACAAAGCTTTGTTTTTAATAGATGATATTGCTCCATATTATATTTGAAAAAAAAACCCTGAAACTTAGACAGGCAATGGCCTTGAACAATATCAGAGAAAAAATTGCAGTATCTATTGTAATGCCAGGTGTTCCGATTTTAAGTCCAGAGGTTTCAGCCACTGCATCATAGCTGTCTCGGTAGCCGGACTTTTTATTATTATTATTAGTAGTAGTAGTAACTGTACTATTGGTCATGCTAAGAATATTAATGAATACAATTACCAATGATTTAGTAAGGGAACAATTTTAAAAGCTTGAGTTTATTAGAAATGGCCAATTTAGTTTTATAAGGGATAAGTCATACTGAATTAAGTGACTGGATTTTTCTGGGATATAGTTTCCATAGTGACCATGGAAAGATCGACATTACATATTTGGAATTACAAAAAGGTTTGGTAACATCTCAGAGATCATTAGCTCAGATCTTGGACTGTGGGTATAGTACCATATTAGATACAATACAAGATCAAAATAGCAAGTGAATGGGTGGTTTATAGCTGGACAAAAGGCAGAATGGAATACTCTGGGGTGGTGTTTGAGTGCTCTTCATATTTGTGGTTCATAGGAAGACTTAGATTTATAACTGTGATATTCATGGTAGGCTGGCAACATATACATTTGAACAGAAGTCCTCTAGTTAAATTGAAAAGAATGTGTTCATTTTAACCACCCTTAATAATCCTTACAATTATTCTAATGTATTTCACAGGAGATAATGGGCCAGATGGCTAGACCAATGCCTGGATGCTGGGACTGGCTCGGAGTGATGCCCACAGAGAGAAAGAATGGGAAGCATTGAGTCTCTCTTTCTTTCCTAGGTAGGAGAAGGTATAAATAGTGACAGTGGAGGAATTTAAAAATAATTAAATATAAATACATGAAACTCAAAACTCTTAGATTGTCCTCTTTTTTTAATCCATGTTATTAACCAATATGCACGTACCTTCAAACTAATGGGTCTCTGCTATCCCTAGGGTTCCCTTTCATCCCTTTGCCTCCTCTATACTCAGTTTTCAGATTTTACATCCATTTTTTCTTATCTTTTGTTTTTGCAAAACCATAAACCTCTCTTCCCTCTGTCACTTGCATTTTGCCCATATCCCTCGAGGTCTGGGCTCAAAGCTTATTTCTTTAAGCAAATAGGTGACTAGGTGAATAAACAAATAAATGAGCCGTCTCTCCCAGAACCAGAGACCACTCATCCCACCACGAATGAGCTTATCATGTCCTAGCCCTCATCAGCTGTCTGCATATGTTGAATTCATTTGTGCGTTACTTTGTTGCTATCCAACTCTCTTCATGATAATTGTAGATTGTCCAAGAGAAGCTACGACCTGCTGTGCAGTATTTCCTCTATAGCCGCTGTTCTCTGGAGGGAAAAGGGGGAAAATTCTTCCATCAACCTATTGTTATTTTATATATAGTGCTTTTACATAAAATATAACTAATAACTTTCAAGTATAAAGATTAATAGCATTTAATGAATTCACAGCACTGTGCAACCAACACACACATCTGGGGTGTGGAAAAACTACCTACAGAATGGAATAAATAAAATCTTAAATCATATATATGACAAAAGTCTAGGATGCAGAATGCACAAATGACTTTTTCCCTCAATGATGGAGACCAAGCCTAGAGCATTTCACAAGCTAAGGAAAATTTATCTGCTTTCTTATATCTCTAGTTCATGACTTCAAGAATTCAAATAAGTAAATGAATTAAAAATAACCAATGAAGCGGCATAGAAATTCATTAAAAATATTCACAAATGGCCAATGAAAACAAAAACTGGTCATGAAGGATATGCTATAAAACATCACGTATGCTCAGTAGTTTGGCGGTAATAACAAGAAAAATATTGGTGCTGGTGAAGATGCAGAGAAAATAGAGTGTGCCCATTCATCCAGTGCTACTGGGAAGTGTGATCAAGCATTGTAATTTACCAAATCCAAAAGATATAAAGAAATATGTCACTAGATAACAGATGCAGGCAAAACGTTTGACAACGCAACACTCATTTATGATTTTCCTAAACACATAAAACTGCAGCACAGAGACTACCAGGTCATAAGAAGACCAATCCCAGCAGATACATCTACACCACAGTTACTGCACCTTCGACTCTGCAAACCTGGAGGAAGGGGTGTCAGAAAGACTGTGAAAGCCAGAACACCAGGAAGTCAGCTGTAAAACAATCTTTCCTAGAAGTTGATGCTTAAGAAAGACCAGAAAAGTGGCAATATTAACGGGTATGTTAACACGGAAGGGGGAGATTTTTAGAATCCCACCCCTAGATTGAAAACCACAGGCAACTGATGACTCTTGGAAAAATGAGAATTAGCCTCTCTCAGGGATGAACCCATTACTGATTGTTCGATGCAGAAACAAACAACAAAAGAGATTTAGTAGGTAGGCATATAGACATGTATATTTGAATGATTGAGCTTGAGGGAAGGTAGCCAGGAGGTGATGAAGGAAGGAAGGGGGGGGTAAAATAATGTACCCGTTTAATTTTACAAAGTGAAAATTCAAAACTAAAAGTCAAGGAATAGAAGAATGCTTACGAATCCCCAGCAGTTAATACACTACTTAATGGGGACACATTCATGGGTTTCCCAGGAATATCAGGAACAAGGCAAAGGGTATCCTTTCACCACAGCTTTTCAATGTCATGTCACATGTTCAAGGATCACAAGAAAAGAAAGTAAAATGCTCTTGAGCCTGGGGAGCTCAGCAGGCCCAAAGGTGGAGCTTCCTACTTATTAGTTAACTAAGTTAATATTGAATCTGATTGCTTTCTAAATATCTGTTTATACCCTGAGACAAATGCTGCTCTAGTTTTTAAGTTCACAGTCCACAGTGCGGAGAGCTTCATCCATCAGGGACATTGCAAAAGAGGGGGTGGAAAGAATGTAAAAATCCTGAAGCCAGGAAGAAGGGCTAAGAACTGCTCTCCTCAAGCCGTGACACATTCCTTGGACTCAGGAATTCACAGCCACTTTAGTTGCCTGCACTGGACTTGCACAAGACTGGCCTTGTCAGCGATCAGTTGTTGAATGGAGAGGGGCTCATAATGCCTTACCCTGTACTTCCCAACTAAAGGCTATTGATGGGTTAGGAGGAGGGAGAGCTATTGTCTCCAGCTGTGTGTCCACTGCTGATCTCCCTCGCTCCAGAGGATAACGCCACATCTGCTGTCACGCAGACAGCCCTGGTGACAAGTGATGCAAAGAATGTCCCACAACACAAAAGAAATAGGTGGGAATGCAAGAAAGATGTGTAGGGCGTCTGGGGTTGGAGGGAGAGAGGAGAAATTGGGGGTCAGCGTAATCAATATGTATTACACATGTGCATGAAATTATCCAAGAAAAATTTAATTAATAAAAATGTTAAAACTGAAAAAGTAGAAAATTAAATAAAATCATTCCCGACCCTGGGTGGCATGATTGTCTTTATAGAAAATTCAAAAGAATGAAGCAAAACTTCTGGAATTAAGTGATTATTGTAAGATTGTAGGATATGGGATTAAGACTGACAAAATTCAGTCTCTGTCCTATAAACAAACAATAAGTCAGGGGAATTTGAAATAATCAGAGAAGCATAATATCATTCACATTTGTGACTCTCAAATCAAGTGCTAATATGAAAACTTCTTCTAGGTGTGCAGTATGGAACTTGGGCTGAATTGATCTTGTGCGGGTCTTGTTCAGGTAACATGTATGCAGTAGTAGCCGTGTCAGAAACAACAGCACATTACAGGCTTCCTCCTCATCCTCGGACCCTGACATTGAGTCCCATTTCTGTGATGTCTGCTCCTTTGTGCAGCGATCCATAACTGGCTTAAATGTTGAGAATCAGAGACTCTGGGTGCTCACCTCTAGGTGGGCCATCCATAGCAACTCCCTACCCAAGACTTGGGGATCACAGGCTGGTTCCTTCATAGGTGTGAAGAAGATACCGGGACAGTCAAGAGAATTTGAGGCGACTTTATTGGTAGAAATGTGAGCTGTTCTGCCTGCTTTGGCTGACAGCTCAGCTGCCATCCACACAGAACTAACCATGCTTTCATGGATCACTGCAGCAATCACAGGGCTCGGTGTTTACCCAGCGTTAAATGTTACGGCCGCACAACAACAGCACCTGGGTGCTTACAGCAACTTCCTCCACAAGTTTCAGAACGCAGAAGAAATCAAGATGTCCTTCAGTGGGTAGATGGATAGACTCGGCCATTTCCAGACAGCAGAATATTGTTTAGTAACAAAAGAAGATGGGCGGCGGTGGCATACGCCTTTAATCACACCAGGGGGAAGGGCAAAGACAGGTGGATCTCTGAGTTCGAGGCCAGCCTGGTCTACAGAGTGAGTTCCAG
>LOEQ01000561.1:161119-174174 GCA_001685075.1 Bramus lutescens | reverse complement strand
AAAAAAAAACACAAAGGAGGAAGATGAAGAAGAGAGATGAAGCCACGAAAAGACATGCAGTGAGCTGCAGAGCACACCACTAAGTGGAATAGCCTATCCGGAAGAGCTGCATTCCATCAAAGGAAAGGCAAAACTATGGAGGCAAATAGAAAAAACAAATCAGGATTCCCTCTCAGAGAAGGAGAAGGAAATGATGAGACTTTCAGGGCAGACTTTCAGGGCAGTGGAAATAGTCAAGAGTACTGTATTAGTAGACACACGTCTTGACACATTGTCATGTAGAACGGACAACATCAATGATGACACACTATGCAGTAATCAGTTGTGACAGATGCATGACCTTGGTGGGGATGTTCATAACCAGGATGTTATATGTGTGTAGGACCCAGAGTGTCATGGGAAACACCCTTTTCCATTTGCTTTTTAAGTGAACAAGAAAACAAACAAACAAAAAAACACCTCTAGTTGCTGTAGTGATGTAGAAAATGGACACCAAGGAGACAAGAGCAGAGGCAAAGAGGCCAGCATGGGCTGCTGCCAGAATGCAGTACCTAAACATGATTGATCCTATCACAGGATACAAGAACAGACCTCAGCATCTCATACTATAGCATCATTCATTCTGAGTATTCCATGAAGGGAACCTGGCTTCCTCGTATGACGAGCTTGTTAGAATCCGGCTCACGCACATCACCTCTCTGGTCTCAGTTTTCTTCTCTGTGTAGCAGGACTGATGGGTCCACACACAGGGAGAGCTGTGTGGACTAAGTGAGAAAACACAGACCCAGCATTCAGGAAATGTTAATTTCCTTTCTCCTAAGTGGCACACCTTTCAGGGAGGTGCTATCAGAAGCGCGCTTGTGTCTTGTGTCTCCCACAGCAGAGGGATCTATTCCAAAATGGCCTTTGTGTTTATGGTCCTTCTGTGAGAAGCGTGAGGGATGAGCCTGGGGGAATAGGCAGTCTGCAGTTCCCTTCAGCTTAACTGTATCCAAACGAAAAACCAAAAGGGAAAACAAAACAGCCAAGCGAAGGCAGTCATGGAAAAGGCTTGCCCAGCCCTATGCCAAATGAAACCATTGCATCACGCCCTTACGAGGCAGCTTTTGCCCAGCCGCACGCTGTTTCAAAGCACAGTTCCCCCCTGTGACGTGCTGTGGGGATGTGATTTGGATGGAAGTTTTGGACTGTGTGTAAAACAAGGGCCAAAATGAAGGCTGGGCTAATGACTTTCACCTGACAGCCAGTGGAGGCGTTGACTTGGGTAAATGGTTTTCTAATTGACAGCTTTAGGCCCTGGCGACGGCAGTAGGAGTAGAGTCCAAATCCTTTAGAGGGACTGTAACTGTAAAAGCTGTGCTAATGCGTCAGATTAAATGTAGCAAAGCCGAGGCAGCTGGTGGCAGACCCTGAGCTGGGGCTTGCCTTTTCCTGGTTTCAGAACTGTTTATTTTGATTGCTTAAGTGTTGCAGAGTCCCACTGCCGCCCCCCCCTTTTAACATCTGGCCCACCTCTACCCATATTGCTCGTCATTTGAATTTCTATCCAGCCTTTGATTCCTCATAAGGGCTCTGTCTATCACACAGACAAAGGTTAGGATGATAAAGTCACTGTGCCCTGTACAACCATGTAATTTCAAAGTCTCTTTTCACCATCCCTTTGAATTTGACACACATGCTCCTTCTGCAGGGTCCGTTCCTCTGCTGTCTAACACATGATCTAAAAACGGATCTTAGGGCCAGCCTTTGAAAAGCAGAGATGTTTCCGTTGTTAACAGTGCTCTCTGCCATTGCAGCAGGATGCAGGTTTGGTTCCCAGAATCCACAGCAGGTGTATCATAATTGTCTATAAATACAGATTCAGGAGATCCGATGCCACATTCTCCAAGCCTAAGCAGGCACCAGCACGCATATAGTGAACATAAACACATGCACACACACACACACACACACACACACACTCATAAAATAAATAAAAAATCATTTTCAAAAAATTTAGTGCCTCAGGGGACTGGCTGTTTTAGGCAATTTAATCCAGATTTGACTGAGTGTCCAGACTCTTGGGGCTGGGGTACGAGGCTGGCCCCCACATCTAGACCTGGGCTGAGGTTCTATGCTCTGTTTCCCACTGGAACAAAGTAGACACAACAACTGCACACAGACAGCCTTTGCTCACATCACTGCCTCCCTCTGCCACTACACTGGTCACAAAAGGTCACATGGTCAAAGCTACAGTCTTCAGGAAGGGAAATCTACTATCTTCCTCCAGGGAGGGGAAGGAAAGTCACACGACAAAGGACATGGATGTATAATTCTATTAAAAAGTCGTATAAAGAACTGGGGACGGAAGAAATGATCAATTAAACCTCTAGGTCCTGGTCCTGTCTTGGATACCAGTGGGAAGAAGAGGTATGGCGATATTAGATGGAATTCCCTGATAAAGTTAAATATGTCATAGCAACTCTGGCTTTACAGGATGCTCTCCTGTTGGCTTAATGGAAAACCAAATTTCGAAACTTTCTCGAGTAAATCTGTACTTCCTCACAATATCAGGCATACCATCACAGAGCTTTCCTGGTGTCCTACCCTTGCACCCTCTGGCTGGCCCTGACACTGATGCTCACTTCTGCAAATGATCTGAGAGATGAAGCATCACTAGGATCCGTGTCACAGGACCCTTGTGACAACCTCCCAGAGCTCCAACGCCGTAGCTCCATCATTTCAAAGAGGGATGCATTCCCTTTGATTCTCACTGTCAGGCCAGTGGAATGGTCGCATGTCTCAATCACACATGTGCTGTCTCCTCGCCATGCCCTGACATGCAGGACGGCAGAGCAGGAACCTGAGAGTCCACATCTTTAAATGCATGCACGACCATAAAGAACTAGAAGCAAGGCAGGTCTAGAAAGCTCTCAAAGCCACCTCTAGTGGCATTTTTCCACCAGCAAGGTAATGCCCCCTAAGCCTCCTCAAGCAGTGTCACCAACTGGAGACCCAGTGTCTCAGTTAGGGTTTCTATTGCTGTGAAAAATTCCATGACCAAAAGCAAGTTGGGAGGACGATTACTCAGCTTACACTTCCACACAACTGTGCATCATCAAAGTAAGTCAGGGCAGGAACTCAAGCAGGGCAGGACCCTGGAGGCAGGAGCTGATGCAGAGCCCAGAAAGAGTGATGCTTACTGGCTTGCTTCCTCTGGTTTGCTCAGTCTGCTTTTTTTTTTTTATAGAACCCAGGACCACCAGCCCAGGGATGGCACCACCAACCATGGATTGGGTCCTCTCCCTTTGATAACTAATTAAGAAAATGCCCTACAGATGGATCTTACAGAGGTGTTTTCTCAATTGAGGCTCCCTCCTCTCTGATGACTCTAGCTTACATTGATGTCAAATGTCAAGTTAATATCAAACTAGGCAGCACACCAAGTGTTCAGATGACTGAGGTTTGATGTGGCATCTCTCATTTAAACCACAACAACCTCAAATGTCTGTAGAATTTTTCATTGTGACAAATAATTATTATCTCTCAGTAACTGTGTCTCTATGGATAAAAGATTTTTTTCCTCTAGAAGTAGAAAAAGACTTCTCTAAATTGGCAGGTGCAGTAGATCAGAAGCATCAGGAAATTAGCAACTGTGCTCTCAACAGAGGTTTGTTCTGTGGATAAAGGGCATGTTGTAACACGAATTCTAATTGTTCTTAATAAGAAAAACTCAGAGTCAGATAGGGGTTAATGCTGAAAGATGAGAGAAGCAGAGCAGTTAACCATTCAAGAGTTTTCACCTCTACCAAGGCTCAGACCAAAATGGGGTGATTATGTTTCTACAAGTCCTCAGACTGCATGCTGTCTCTACGAAATCTCAAGCTGAATCTGAGCTCCTGTCTCCTCGCACCTTATATTCCTCTCTCTGCTCAGCCATATCACTCCTGTATCCACCTCCCTAGAGCTGGAATTAAAGGCATGTGATCCCAATTCAATCTCCTGTAGGCCTTGAACTCATAGAGATTTGTCTGCCTCTGTCTTCTGAGTATTGGAATTAAAGGTGTGTGCCACCACTGGCTGGCTTCTATGGCTAACTAGTGGCTTAACTCTGCACTCTGATCTTCAGGCAACTTTTATTTCTAAAACACAAACAAAATATCACTACACCTTGTAAGCACTCTTTGTAGCCGAGACTCTTAAAATGATAAATCAGGCTATCCCCGTTTTGGGCTAGAAAGCCACCTAATTAAAAACTGACTAGATTCACTCCTATTTATGATTAAATGTGTTTCTCAAGGATTGGACTATGACCCACCTGTATCCTTAACTCCAAATGGTTCTGCACTGCCTGTTACAGGAAATGGCAACCATGCCTTTTTCAAGAGGTCAATATGACCATCTTGTTATGACCACATTGTCATGACCATCTTGTTATTTCTATGTTGTTATGACTACCTTGTTGACTGCCTTGTTATGACTACTTTGTTATGACCACCTTGCAATCATGTCTTTGTTTTCAGGAGATTTTTATGGCCAATCTGTTATGTTTATGTTCTACTGTGACCCCCATTTATTTGGCTGCCAAATCCCCTATTTGGGAACCCCCTACTCTTAAACTATAAAAACTCTTATTTTCCTCATGCCCAATGGTGACTTTAAAAACTCGGCCTTATGCGGAGACAATCATTTTAAAAAGCTTGCTTTAATTAATTCGGCCGTGATTTGGGTTGGTGACCTTTCTCCTTAAATCTGTGGGATTAATAAAAAACATTTTACTTCTATGAACCCTGTTGTAACAGCACACAGCTGTAGTGTTGAACCCAGCTGATTCCAAGGTCCCTTTCATCTTCACTCAGTAGATCTGTCTGCTCAGTTCCGTGTCTGTTTGTATATGCTTCTAAAGGAGGTGTTGAGACATCCTATAGGGTATACTTCGTCCACAAAGTGAAACTGCCAATAAATATCAAGAAGAAAAAGTCACTTAGTAGGCACATGGGATTTTCCTGTTACATATTAATAAGTTTGTCTCATTCTCTGATTGTTGGTCAAATGCATAAAAAGAAAAAGGGTAAAAATAATACCCAATTCACCAAATATTTTCTCATTGCCTAGTATGAGCCACAAGCTGTTCCAAGAACTTGAAGACAAGATATTGAATCGATGCATACATTCTCTGAGCTCTTAAAACTTGCTGTCATTGAAATTTTTACAGCTTCATTGAAGGAGAGTTGCTTTGACTCACATCAACCCCAATTCTGTTGGTACCGAAACAGTAAAATTTCATTTATTGCATTCACACATTTCTGCAACTTACTATTTTATCCTAGGGACCTGTTTGCAGTACTAAGCAACTCATTATGTCCAAGCATCACCTGGGCCAAAGAGGAAGCTTACACTCACAAACGTTGGAGAAGGGTTTCCACAGGAGGCCAGGTCCAGCTGTGTCCTAGTGAATCAAGTTCCCGTTCCTGACAGGATCCAGAGGACAATAGAGGCTACAAGTGCCCATTTACTGGCTTACTAGTGCTCTGTAGACTGGAAAGAAATGTTTAAAGGGGGAAAAAGGAAGCTGAGGTTTGAGAAATTCCAAAGACAAGGCAAATCAGCAGGGGAGGGAGTGAGCAGGGGACAGAAAATGATTAAAATATCAAAAAGGAAATCAGTACATTTGAAACCTCAGACCTGGAAACAATTAGAGGTCAGCTGGCAACTGTCAAGAATCAATATAAGAAAGATGTAATTTTTAATAACTCAGAAATAAAGTACGCGGCTAACATGCTAGGAGCTAGGGGTGGGGCGAAGAGCAGTCGGGGAAAATGTGGTCTGTTAGCAATTACTGTGGATGCCAGGGCCAGTCAAAAAGAGTCACTCGCACCTTCTCAGTACGGGACCCCGGGGGTGTGTTTCTGCCTTAACATAGCACCCCGAGCCTAGTATCCCAAGTCATAACAGGCATTTCTATAGGCTGCAGTTGGAAACTGCTTGAAGTAGGTACTGGGAAATAAACTCCGGTCTCTTACCTACTGAGCCATCTCCAGCCAGCATAGGAATACAGCGTAAAACTGGAAAATATCATTTCAAAGGAAAATAAAGCATAAGTATGACTCCGACATCCCTGTAGATCCCTCTCCAAAGGAGAACAAAATTGTCTCCAAGACTCTTCTGGAAGTAGATGGGAGTATCCCTGAAGAAGCTAGACCAACCTTGTTAGAGTGTTCTCTTTAGATTGTTAAATCCTGAGTGATTTTTTAACAGGCATTGTACACACACACACACACACACACACACACATACACACACGATCAATGAAATGATTCCTAGTGATGTTCTATATTCATTAATCAGTGTCTTGTCCAGTCATTATCATAGAGGCTTCCTCTGGCAGCAGATGGGAGTGGATGCAGAGACTCACAGCCAGACGTTATGCAGAAAGGGAGTCTAAATTGGATGACTCCACCTGGTCTCTCTCCTCCAAGATTGGGGAACCCCATGGAAGAGGAGGAGGAAAGATTGTAGGTTTCAGAGGGGATGGAGGACAACAGAACATGGCCCCCCGAATCAAATAAGCAAGGCTCAAACAGGCTCACAAAGACTAAAGTAGCAAGTACAGGGCCTGCATGGGTCTTCACCAGGTCCTCTGTGTATATGTTATGGCTCTTAGCATGGTTCTTTTGTGGGACTCAACAGTGGGAGTAGGTACATCTCTGACTCGTTTACTTGCTCTTGAGATTCTTTTCCTCCCATTGGGCTGCCTCGTTCAACTTTGATATGAGGGGCTCTGACTTTGTCTTATTGTATCTTGTTTTTCCCTGTTTGGCTGTTAAAGAAAAAACGGAGGAGGGGGGGTGGATCTGGGGGAGAGGTGGGTGGAGGGAACTAGGAAGAGTGGAGAGGGGAAAATTGTGATTGTGATGCAGTGTATGAGAGAAGAATCTATTTTTAATGATAAAGAAAAGTGTGTGTGTGTGTGTGTGTGTGTGTGTGTGTGTATGAGAGGGAGAAAGAGAATAGATCCTATTGTCAAATCAATTTACAAAGTGTTAGGTTAGGTGACATTGAACGTATTCCTTTCTATCTACATGAATTTTTAGATTCTGGATGAAATTTGAATAGGATCCTGATTGTCAGAGTTTGTGGGTGGGGTGTGGAATTTACTGTTGTCATGATGCGAAGCTATGGCGTCTGGGGGCTAATTTTTTCATGATCCTATTGCCAAGTTCAGGTACTAGTTAGTTTAGATTTTTTTCTCATTTACTTTAGCAAATCCCAATAAAAATATGTCAGCACACTGCAATCCACAGAAGGTTTCAGAGAGACACTGGCACCTTTCCCAATTATCGAGTCTTCTAATAAACGGACTTGTAGGGCAGACACTGTTGTAGCGTTGCTTGCTGCTGTTCAGAAATGGATGCATTTGGCTGTGGCCTGGTGAGTTTGAGCAGCTGAGCATCAGACGGGTCTCCACGGCAGTCTTATTTGACCTTGGAGTACAAGTAATTGCTACCTGCTTTGTTTCCCGGGAGCTGAAACTTATTAGAGGCGAAAGAAGCTCGAGAGATCACTTCTCCAGACAACGTCTGTTTCTGCCAGCGAAAGAGGGTAAAAGTTACCTTAAAACCCACACAGCTCCTTCTTCTAAAGCTAATCCATGCAAAGCCCACCCAGACGATTAAAGCCTGCTCCCTCTCCGTGCACTCCTCAAACATAAAGGGCTCCCCATTTCCTCTACTCTCACATCCCACTTAGCTCCTCAGGAGTCTGAAGCAACTCGAGTGAGCGTCCGTGTTCCCTGTCACAGACTGGAGCGCATTAAGGCCAGGAAATCAGGCCGCAGCGCATTTGTAGATCCGGTGCCGATTACTTCCCCGTCAGATTGTGCATCCACCAATACGGAATGGATTTCTCTCTAATTTATTAAAGGTCGGTCAGCATGGATTGATAAAGGAAAGGCCATGTCTGATAAATTTGCCTAAATTGAATTCTTGGGCCACATTACCACAGCAGATATAATTTATCTGGCTTTCAGGAAGGCATTTAGCGCTATACCACATAACAGATGCATTTACTAAGGCCAAACCTTGTGCAACGGTTAACTGTCAGGTGGCGATTCTTGAAATAGGTTTAAAATGGCCCAGAACCCAACCCTGGGTGTGCCAACAGGAGACAGTTAAGAGTACAGACAGAGGGTCAGTCTGGGGGTCAATATTTCAAAGTCCTTGACCCTAATTATAATCTAATTTCCACAACAGTCATATCTCTTGAGAGCAAAATTGGGAAGAAAGGGACAGTTTAAAAGGGACAGATGGCAACAAGTTCTGAATTTCTTTTTTCAATCAGAGCAACTCAGTAAGAGATGAATGACTTATTCTTCTACCAAACGAACACAAATAAACAAAAGTGTCGAGGCGGCCAAGAGCGGCTGTCCGGCCCAGAAGCACAGGAGGAAGTCTGGAGAGGACAGAGCTAGGAGCCAGTGGCTTTCCCTCAGACTTCAAACTCAGCCTGAGTGGATCCAAGGAGGACAGGGGAAGTGGTGTTCAGGGGTCCCAAGATATAAATAAGCCCAAATAATTACATAACTGTGAGTCATTAATATCCTTGCTCTGGCCTCAAAAGGCAGGAGTGCCTGACTCTGGTTTGAATTTGCCTCTTCTTGAAGTCAAGATTTATGCGTCACCCTTCCATCTTTATCCAGGCAATGTGGAATGGATTTCTCCCTAATTCATTAAAGGTCAGTCAGCATGGATTATAAAGGGAAATCCATGTCTGATATATTTGCTTAAATTGAATATTTCCTCTGGGCTACTGAGAAGGTGACCTGAGGTGACTGTCATCAAGAATATACCCGGGCCCTAGTTTTAAACGGTGACCCTGCCTTATCCTCACCACCTTAGAGATCGAAGCACAGAGCAGTATCTGACCCTGGGTTCTTATTTGGGAGAAAATACTATGTTTGAATTTAGCGTCAGTAACTGGCTCCTAGATCTGCTTGAGGGTAGAAGTTGAGAAACAATATTAATTAGTGGAGGATGGAGCCTTAGCGTGTGCGCTTGAACACTTTATTCTGACTATATGCCTCTGTCTCTGACTCCATCTTGGAAATCTCCCAAACAGACAGAAATCAGGGTCATCTCTGCCCAAGACTAAGCTTCTCAGAAAGTTCTCTTCTTATTTGGGACCATATGAAGGCTAATATCTGTTTTACCTGAGATACTTGGACACCGCTGAGTTTAATACTCAGATTGATGACAGTGGAGCTGGAAGCTTGCCTCATCCCTACCCCCATGTAGGAAGAGCCATTCAGTCAGATGGAAACAAAAACAAATAAACCTCCCGGATAAGAAGAAACTCGCCAGGAGAATTCCCTGGAGCTTCATCTGTACCAAAAGCTACCAGCCCACTCTAAAGATGGCAAGTGCCATTCTCCATGATGCCATGTGCCAAATCCTTATAGTATATTAATTCGTGTGTGTATGCATGTGTATGTGCATGCATGTGTGCGTGTGTGCATGCATGTGTGTGTGTGTGCGCATGTGTGAATGCATGTGTGTGTGTCATATGTATAGCTCTTACTGATTCTATTTTCTCTGGATATCACCTACAGGGATATCAAAAACTACTTCCGTCCAGAATTTTAAAGTCTTCAGTTCCAGTGAGTCTTGGTTTCCACTTCAATTCTCTATTTCTAAACAAACTTTTACATCTGCGTGAAACAAAAAAAATTAAAACATGAAGCAGTGATGTTACAGGCTTTCAGTAACAAGGACCAAATTCTGCTCTGTTCTAAAAATTCATAATTCTACAGCTGTTATCCTAACTCCTGGAGCCAGGAAATATTGTTCTTTTAGCATTTATAATATAGTTTTTAATTCTCTTTCTAACTTAAAAAAATTAACATTTACTAGGAAACTGTGGCCTTAAAGGTGATGAGTTCCAGTTCCATGAATCTCTTTTCTTAGCAGCCCCTAGGACCATTCAATACTCCCTTCTCAGAGGATCCTTTCCTCCTTGGGCATCACAGGCAGTGACATGTCCTTGGTTTGGCGGCAGAGCAAAGCTCCAGTGCCTCTTAGCCTTTTTCATGTCTCTGTGACTAGTGTCAGAGGTTATCCTGAGAAAGTGCTAAAGTCGAGGCTGGAAGTGCAACCAAAGCAACCCGATTTGGGAGCAGTCATTAGGATTAACCTTGCATCTGATCCCAGGAAAGAGGGCATGGTCTAATTGTGAATGAAGAGACTGGATTCTTTACCAGCATGCAGTCAACACCAAGGAGGGATATGGGGGGAAGCTTCCCCTCACCTACAGAAACCCCAAGAACACACAAGAGGCCTAGATGGAACCAAAGAGTGCAATTCCTAGCCTGTCCATCATTACCCTCCCCCACCCCTGCTCCCCCATAGTCTTCCCCTTCCTGTCACCTCCCCCCTGCCTGAAAAGCTCCAACTGACTCTTTCTTCTCTTCCTGTCTTTTCCCCTAATTCTTCTTGTTCATTAGAAGGAACCAGCAGCTTTAGTACATGCTTATACCAGGATGTTCTGCCTTTCCTGGGCCTGAAGTAAAGGAACCATGTGACTATGAACTTAAACCTCGAAACCTATGAGACAAAAAGAAGCCTTTTCTCCCTCTGAATTGTCTCTGTGAGGAGTTTTGTTACAGCAGTAGGTGTCAGGTCAATAACTGGAGGAATGGGCATCAGGGACACTCAGACATTGATATTGAAGAAAAAAGCCATTTATTAACATAAAAATATTGTAGTTGAGTGGTGGCAGGTGCACACCTTTAATCCCAGCACTAGGGAGGGAGAGGCAGGCGGATTTCTATGATTTCCAGGCCGGTCTGGTCTGCAACAGCTAGTTTCAGCATAGCCAGGGCTGTGAAACAGAGAAACCCTGTCTCAAAAAACAAAACAAAACAAACAAACAAACAAAGAAAAAGAAAAAAATATTGTAATACCTGTGAGTATCAGTTGTATACCAGCCGCTGTTGCAGGAGACCTGAATTTTGTTCCTTCTTAGCTATATAGGATTTAGACACATTATTTAATCATATCACCCCTTCAGGCTTTACCTTCTTACTTCACGTGAGAGCTGCATGTCCACAAAGCTCAGATACCTGGAGGCCCAGATATCCATGTTGCGGCGTTAGTAGTATTTGCATCTCACCATCAGCATAAAGGCAGGATGGTGCTAACTTCTTTCTGCTCTCTTCTCTTCCCCATCCCCCTTTCTGCCACTCGGCAATTATATGGGGGAGAAATAAGAAAGGCTTCTCTCAGATGATCAGAACCACACTTCCAGGTTGGTCCTATGAGGCTCATTTATAAAAGTGATCAATTGATACACTGAGAATAAATACCCAGAAAAGTATCTAGGGGTGGGCAGGAAAGGTATTCATCCCATTCAAAAGACCAGAACCACTTACCTGGACGAATAAAACAATCCTTTAGTAAGCCTGATCAAACACTTCTCTACTGCGTTGTTTGGAGGATGGAAAGAGAAGGGAAGATGGGAAGGGAATATGCCTAGATGAAATTGGAAAAAAAGTAGAGTGGGGGCCCTGGGGAGGTTGGGTATGGTGATGAGCATAAATATGATCAGACTACATTGTACAAATGAACAGAATTTTAAATTGACAAATAAAACTGTTATTATTTAAACCTGAAATAGAAAATTCTAGAAATAAACAATCCATGAGCTTTAAATAAAAACAAAACAAGCAAACAAAAGCCTCTTTTTAATTACCTAAGGTTGTTCATTTTGTTAGTTAGGGACCAGACTTTCCAAATTTGAAAGAGAAGAAGAAATAAAGGACTGCAAAGTGAAGGGTGTGAAGTTAAAAGGCCTGCCAAATCTCACCAATTCCCCCCACCTTGGTAGCAGCTAATGTAAAAAATGCTTTTTAAATACTCCCAATTGCGTCTCCAAAAGACACTAAGTAGCCTACCAGACATTTTCACCTTAATCTGAACAGCAAGAAATGAGCACAATGACAAGGATGTCTTTTTGAAGCACAAAGGTTCTTGAGTGAAACTGTGAAATTTCATTTTTCTGTGAAACTTAAAATCAAACCAAAGTCTCCTCTGTGGAGGCAGGACAAAGTATTCTTGGGATTATACAAAGTCTTGTTATCACGCTTTAAAAAAAATCACATCTTAAATGTTTTTTCTTGAACTTATTAGAAAACATTTGCAAGAAATAAAGGTTTCTCAGTAAACCCCGAGACAGGAAGGAGATAACTTCACATAGTAAATAACTTCTGCCAGGAGCTGACTTGCATCTCACCCCTGCCTGGTAGGGAGATTGGGAAAGCCATCAAGCAAATGGATTATGTCTTAGTGTTGGAAAAAAATATGGTTAGAAAGATCTTCATATCTTTTCACTATATGGAGGATGGGAAGAAGGGAGGAGAATGACCACCAACAGTGGGTAAGTAAATGTGACTAAGCATAGCAGCTGCTGGAAGATAGATGGGAGACAGAATCCCAAGGCACTCAGATTCACTTCAGTTTGCTAGTGATGATTCCTTTTGATTCATGGTTGCAGATCTGAAGGGCGAAAGAACGGGACTAGGGATGGGATGAAAACAGCAAGAAAGTCTTCTCCAGCTGGGAAAACAAAAGGTTCTTAGGACGATGTTGATGAAAGCACTTTAAAAGTGAGCGGTACGGGAGAGCTTAGGAGGATGGCAGCTGGAGCGGTTCCAGGTCCGCTAATGATGGATGCTTGGAGCTGCTGACACAGCCGTCCATCCCGCCAGTGCAAGGGGGAACCGCCCCGGGGACCTGCCCTTTCTCTCGTAGGGTGGACCCTAAGAGGCCAGGACAGCCAAGCCTTGACTGTTTGGTTTCTAGAGCTTTCTTCTTGCGCTCTCATTTAAATGTTTACCGCGGGGACTTTCTTAACTAAAACTCGCAGGAGTTTCTCCCTTTTCAGGCTTCATCCCCCTTAGCAGGTATTTGGTTTCTAAGATCGGGAATCAACAGGGGAGAAGACTTTAGTCTGGGTTATAAAATGAAATGAAACGCCTCCACTTTTTTTTTTTTATCCTCTTTTACTAAAATGTCTGGTGCTTT
>LOEQ01000561.1:148261-161062 GCA_001685075.1 Bramus lutescens | reverse complement strand
TCAACCTGTAAACGATTCAATCCCTTGATGATTATCTCACCATCCCTGAGCAACTGTGGGCTTGGGTATCTGTCAAGTTGTGAAGTTGTATCAGTGTGATCTGAAATGCAAAGCAGCACACATGATAGAACCGGCTATCTCTGTCTCTCCTGTCTCCTTGGTGTTCTTGAACCACAGAGTTAACACATGTGGCTGTTCTTTGAAAAAACTGTTTCCAACGATCGACTCCACACTACCTTATGAAGAGATCTCCAACCTTTCCCTACCCAGCTTCAGCAGGGACAGCTCACTGCTTGCGGAAGCAGTGCATTTCATCTCCAGCCTTCTGTAGAAGATGGACTCTGCCTTTGGCAAAGACGACAGCAGGAAATCTGGCTCTTGGAAGCCTGCGGTCGTCTGCACCTGTGCTGTAGAAACGACCATCCTGTTTGTAATCCATGTCTAGAGAAAAGCTCTTTCCATTCCATTGTGCCTAAGGGAAGAATGATTTAGATGTGGCAGGGTCTTGCCTCGTTTACTGATAAAGCTTTGCTTTTAGGACCAGAACAGAAGTTTAGATCTCCTCGGAAATAATTTGTCAAATACATTTCTATTTTGTCCTTGTTTTCCCCAAAGCAGTTCTTCCCAGAGAGGGGTGAAGCAGAAGGAGAGAGAACAGAATAACTATTTTTTTTTGATATTTTACCAGCTCTGCTGCTTCTGTGAGAATGTTGCAAAGAAATGCAATAATTACTCTTTCTCTGTACAACCAGGTACTTAGTTCCCAAACAACAGCAATATGCCCTTGGAGATTATTCCATATCTGGGTTCCACAAACTATGGTTTGTAGACTACATCTACCATAGTGCTTGTTTTCATAGCTCCATGAAGTAAGGATGGGTTTTACACCTGTTCATGCTTGAGAAAAAGGTAAATGCTATTTTCTAATATGTGAAAACTACATGCTTTGAGTGTTAATATCCATAAATGAATAGGACTATCTTAGGAAATAGCCATGCTCATCTATGATGTGACCATGGCTGAGCTTTCATTAGCAGAGTGGAGTTGGGAGTTGTAACAGGCACAATATCATCTCCTAAGATGAACTTATTTTCTGTCTTCTATTTAATGCAAAAATGTTCTGACCACCAGTATATATCCTCCTCACGTCTTTCTGACAATATTGCCGTAGGTCCAAAAGTATTTTGTCTCTCTAGATCTATCCTACCTCACTTTTTATAATATTTTATGTATCAGGACATATAAATAATAATATATATCAGATTCTCAATAAAAATGGAGATACTGGATATTACCATAGATTCTTAATGAATTAAAAAGTCAATAACTACATTAAAAGAATAATATGATTCTATTCTAGCACTAATGGTACTTCTTGCTGAAAATAAGCATAGAAGTTTGTCATGACAATTAGGAATAGCTTGTACAGAAATATTAGCTGTTATCTGTGCATGAGACCTAAAACCCAGTAGCCTGTGTACTGGTTCTAGACTCGAGCTTACAATTGCAAAACAAAAATCTTCTAGTACAAACAATGAGACCTGCCTCTTCACCTTTCCCCCCTTTGTTCCTGAAGATAGATTCCGTTCCTCGTGCAACACATCCTAATCATAGTTTCCCCCATCTACTCCTCCCAGTTCCTCCCGACCTCCCCTCCCTTCCAGATCCAACCCCTTCCCGTCTCTCATTAGAAATGAACAGGCTTCTAAGAGATAACAACAAGACATGACAAAATAAAACATAACAAGATGAAGCAAAGGCTGTGAAAACCAACTCAACAGAAGGAAAAGAGCTCTAAGGACAGGCACAAGAAACAGAGACCCACTCATGTAGACAGAGGCTGCTTGTTCGTTCCCAGACACCCAAGGCCCAAATAATCACACAGAAACTATATTAATTACAACACTGCTTGGCCAATCACTCAGGCATATTACTAGCTCGCTCCTATATCTTAAACTAACCCATTTCCATTATTTTGTATTTTACCATGAGGCTTGTGGTTTATGGGTAAGGTTCTGATGGGCTCTGGCAGCCATATTTCTCCTTAGGCAGCTACATGACATCTCCCTGACTCTGCCTTCTCTCTCGCTATATCTCTTCCAGCCTGACTATATTCTGCCCTTTCATAGGCCCAAGAAGCTTCTTTATTCACCAATGGCAACAAGACATATTCACAGCATGCAGAGGGGAATCCCACTTCACACTCATTCATGACTTTCCAAGTAATTCCATTCTTTCCTGGAGCATGCAAGAAAAGAAACACTCAGTCTCATATTGGAGTCTTCCTTTTTAAATACTATCACCCACTGAGAGATGATATGCAGTAACCATGGGAAGAGCACACACTCCAGCTTGCTTGCTTTTTCTCCTTTACCCGGTTTCTAAGTATCTGTCTCTGGAATTTAGAATGTTTAAGAATGCCAATCCCCTTTAGAAGATCATAGATATAAGTAGAAGATTTGCCTTTCCTTATGAGATCCTGAAGGACTGCTATCTTGTGCCATAACCCAGGAAAACTCCAGCATTCCTGAGCAGAAGCTAACCAGGTTGGGAAGGATAGCAAAGGAAGAAACAGCAGTAATTTTAGAAAGCGAATAAAAAATGTCTTATAGCCCAGAAAGAAATCACCCTATGCTTTACATGTGTTTTCACAGATTCGGGATGAGGAAAGATGAAAGTCAGGTGTGAAACAGAGCAGTGGAATATGTTCGCCCAATTACTCACATTCCTCTTTTGTCTTCTTTATGAAACCTTTGATTTATATAGCTAGAATGAGTCACTGACTCTTCCGTATTCTCATACTTCTTCAGTTTTGGTTTTGGCTCCTCCTTAAATAATGTGTGTTCATTTGCACATACTTACACACATATCCACACACTAAATTGTTTCCTCTTGATGCTATCTTTCAGCCTCTAGCAGGAGTTTGAATCCTCAGACTAGAACATGTTCTGTTGTGATGTGTGAATCACGAATACAAATTTGACTAAGGTATTTGAGGTGGAGCATTTGGTGCAAGGTGTAAGGAAGTTCAAAGCTCAGTCCTACCCAGAGTGTGCACTGTGAGTCCCCACTCATTTTGGGTCATTTTTGTCCTCTGACCTTTTTTTTTTTTTTATAAAACCCTTCTTTGGAAGCTGTTTGACTTTTTTCCCTTCTCTTTCTGCCCACACAGCTGCTGTGGTAATTGAGGCAAAATGAATCCTCCCAGTTCCCACGTGATCCTCACTAGCTATTGAAAAGGACCAGATAGATACTTTGTGAGTTCTAGCTATTAATAAGTGTCATGATAAATACCGAGAGAGCCGTGTTCAGAGACTCGACTCCCAAATTTAAGAGATTGAGAAAAGCCTTTATCAGCTGAGTTCCCAAAGCTTCCTGTCCACTCTTTAAAGAGGGAGTTTTCTTTCTTCCTGGGAGCAAAGCCAAGCTGCCATACTTCATAAGGTCCAATCAGAGAGAGTGCAGGAGTGGAGGCAGGAGGCAGAGGGAGGAGAGATTGGAGCAGCTGTCCATGGAAGGACGGGGATTCCAGCAAGGGTTTCTGTGAATCTCTAGTGTTCATCAGAACATAAAGACTCGGCTCCCTTTCAGTTGCTTGTGGTTTTGAATTTGCTTCTGAGCTGCAACAGTGTTCTGAGACTGAGCTACATATTTCTAAGTTAATCTGAATTATACAAAAGTATTCTTTCATTTTCCTAACTCCTTCTGCTCACTTCTTCAAAACCTTTGGAAGGTAGTTTGCTGAGGATTTACATGTGTGGGTGGCATGGAGGCTTGAAGAAGTATGGGCCCCATAGATTAATGTGTTTGGATGCTTGGTCATAGGGAGTGGCACTCTTAGGAGGTGCGGCCTTGTTGGAGGAAGTATGTCATTTGGGGTGGACTTTGAGGTCTCCTATGCTCAAGCTGTATTTACTTTGGGACACAGTTGCTTCTGTTGCCTTCAGATCAAGATGCAGAACTCTCAGCTACCCCTCCAGTACCATGTCTTGGTGCATGCTGACATGTCTCATCACGGTGATAATTGGCTAGACATCTGAACTGTAAGTTATCTACCCAATTTAAATGTTCTCCCTATAAGAGTTGCCATAGTCATGGTGTCTCTTCACAGCAACAGAAGTCCTAACTAAGACGGGTGGCTTGCCCCACCCTTCCTGCTCTAGCTCTGTCTAACATGGTTCAATGGGAGGATCAGGATTGTTATGCTGATCAACAGCTCAATATCTTGGTGGGGAATTCCCAGGTGGAAAACAAATCCCCTGCATTAGGAGAGGGTCCAGTGGCAATAATTGAGTGTTAGCAGGAGTATTCATTTATTATGGAGCCTGACAGTTTATTTTCAGCAACAGAACTGACAGAAATAGTGGGGATTCTTTTTTTTAATATTTATTTATTTATTATGTATATAATATTCCATCTGTGTGTATGCCTGCTGGCCAGAAGAGGGCACCAGACCTCATTTCAGATGGTTGTGAGCCACCACATGGTTGCTGGGAATTGAGCTCAGGGCCTTTGGAAGAGCAGGCAATGCTTTTAACCGCTGAGCCATCTCTCCAGCCCAGTGGGGATTCTTTAAAAAATGATATCCACTGTTAACAGGGATTCCTGACCTGTGGGTGATACTGCTTTAACTGTTAGGTGAAACAGGTCTTAGCTACTGTTCTATATTGTGATGGGATGCCACGGCCAATGCAGCTTTTAATTGGGGTTTGTGTGTAGATTCAGAGGATTAGGTCACAATTATCATGGTGAGATATGAGTGGGCAGGCATGGTGAGCATATGAGAGCTCACATCTGATCCCCAACTTGTAGGGAATATATANAGAGAGAGAGAGAGAGAGAGAGAGAGAGAAGAATACCTATGGGCTTTTGAAACCTTAAGGCCCAATCTAGGACACATAGACTGGGACTGCACCAGGGGACCAAGAGGTGAATGACTAATCCTCCAGGACATCCTAGTCTCTAGGTCCTAGGAACCTGGGCAAACCCCCAGTGCCCTCTCCCACCCACCTCAGCTGCACTAATTTGCCAGCCAGGAAGCCTCCTGCAGGCAGGCTGCTCCAGCACTCCACATTGGACCCTGTAATATTTGAGACCTACTCCAATCCCAAACCCACCCATCCCCTGCTACCTCAGAGGCTCTATGGGATACAGACTGGGATTGCACAGAACAGATAAGAGGTGAGTACGAGGCCCCCAGCTGGAAAAGCCAGTCTCTAGGCCCTAGGAACCCAGGCAAAACCTTGGCCCCTCTTCCACCATCCTCAGCTGCACTAGCTGGCCATCAGGCAAGCCTCCTGCAGGCAGGCTGCCACAACATTCCTGCTGCCACAACATTCCTGCACTGGACCCTGTAATCTACAAGTCCCACTTGGCCCCCAAACCCACCCATCCCCAGAGACCTCAGTGGCTCTTTGGGACACAGACAGTGTCCGCACACAGCCAACCAACAGCAACTCCCTAAGTCATAGACAGCAACTGCAAGGATGGGTCTAAGAGAGGATCCCTGAGACACAAATACCCACTGCAAAGACTGAACCAGAGGCAAAGACACTGCCTGCACAAACTGGAGGAAGAGGTGGGTAGGTGCCAATGCAAGAATACATTCAACAACCTTATGGTAACACCAGAACCTAGTGATCCTGCAACAGGAAGACCTGAACATCCTATTCCAAAAGAAGCAGAAAAAAGTCAATCTTAATATAATTTTATGATGATGATAGAGAGCTTTAAAGAGGAAATGAAAAAAAATCCCTTAAAGAAATGGAGTAGAAGAAAAACAAAAAGTTGGAAGATAAATATCTTAAAGAAGCCCAAGAAATCCAAGAAAAAAAGAACCAAACAGGTCAAGCAAACAGTTCAGACAGTTCAAGACTTGAAAATTGAAATAGAGTCAATAAAGAATACACTGAGGGAATTCTGAAAATGGAAAATGAACAGAAAATACAGATGCGAGCATAACCAACAGACTACAAGAGATGGAAGAGAAAATCTCAGGTGTTGAAGATGCAATACAGGAAATAGATTCATTAGCCAAAGAAAATGTTAAGTCCAACAAATTCTTAACATAAAACGTCCAGGAAATCTGAGACACCATGAAAAGACCAAACCTAAGAATAACAGGTATAGACTTCAAACTAAAATCAATCAGAGGAGATGGATGCTTCATAATCCTCACATGAAAAATTCACCAAGATGAAGTCTCAGTTCTGAACATCTATGCCCCAAATACAAGAGCACCCACATATGTAAAAGAAACAATACTAAAGCTTATTTAAATTGAACATCAAACCCCACACACTAATAGTAGGAGATTTTAACACTCCACTTCCATCAATGGACAGGTCTGACAGAAAACTTAACAGAGATATAACAGAACTAACAGATGTTATGATTCAAATGGATTTAACAGACATCTATAGAACATTTCACTCAAACACAAAAGAGTATACTTTCTTCTCAGCACCTCATGGAACCTTCTCTAAAATTGACTACATAGATAGTAACAAAGCAACCTCAACAGAGTAAAAAAAAATGGAATAACCCCCTATATCTTACTAGATCACCATCACTTAAAGTTAGAATTCAACAACAACATTGATTGTAGAAAGCCTACAAACTCATGGATATTAAACAATACTCTATTGAATCACCCTTGGGTCAAGGAAGAAATAAAGAAAGAAATTAAAGACTTCCTAGAATTCAATGAAAGTGAATGCACAACATACACAAACCTATGGGACACAATGAAAGCAATGCTAAGAGGAAATTTCATAGCACGAAGTACCTACATAAAGAAAGTAGAGAAATCTCACACTAGCGACTTAATAGCACACCTGAAAGCTCTAGAACAAAAATAAGCAGACTCACCCAGGAGGAGTAGATGACAGGAAATAATCAAATTGAGGGCTATACTCAATAAAATAGAAATAAAGAAAACAATACAAAAAATCAATGAAACAAAGAGCTGGTTATGTGAGAAAATCAGTGAAATAGACAAACCCTTATCCAAACTAACCAAAAGACAGAAAGAATATTCAAAGTAACAAAATCAGAAATGAAAATGGGGACATAACAAAAGACACTGAGGAAATCCAGAGAATCATTAGGTTCAAAAACCTGTTCTCCACAAAATTGGAAAATCTAAAAGAAATGGACAATTTTCTGGATACAGAACAAAATTAAATCAAGATCATACAAACAATTTAAATAGACCTATAACCCCTAAGGAAATAGAAACAGTGGTTAAAAGTTTCCCAACCAAAAGAAGCTGGGGGCTAGGTGGTTTCGGCACAGAATTCTACCAGAACTTCAAAGAAGAGCAAATACCTGTATTTCTTAAATGTTCCACACAGTAGAAACAGAAGGAACATTGCAAAACTCTTTTTATAAGGCTACAATCACCCTGAAACCAAAACCATGCAAAGACTCAACTAAAAAAGACATTTGCAGACCAAACTCCCCCATGAATATTAATGCAAAAATACTCAATAAAATACTGGTATACTTAATCCAAGACCACACTAAAAAAGTCATCCACTATGATCAAGTTGACTTCAAGCCAGAGTTGCAGTGATGGTATGAAAATCTGTCAATGATCATCTCATTAGATGCTTGTAGGCAGAGACCACTGGTTACCCTGCTTTCCAGACCAAGAAATAATCACACAGAAACCATATTGTTTGCAATACTGTTTGACCAATAGCTTAAGCATTTTTCTAGATAGCTCTTATAACTTTGGTTAACCCATTTCTATTCTTTTATATTTTACCATTAGGCTCTTGGCCTACCTGCAAGGTTCCTGTGCATCTGTCTCTAGCAATGGCTACCTGGCTTCTTTTTGATTCTTGCTCCTTTCTCCCAGCATTCAGTTTAGTTTTCCCACCTAGCTCTACTCTGCTAACCTATTGGCTGAAAGCAGCTTCTTTATTCTTTAACCAATAAAAGCAACACATATAAAGAAGGACTTCCCACACCATTTCTCCTTTTCTGATTAAATAAAAAGGAAGATTTTAACTTTAACATAGTAAAATTATATATAATTAAACAGGTATCAAGCAAGAATTACAGTTACAATATTTATATCTACTTCATCTTTTATCTTAACTAAGGAAAACTATAATTATAACTATCTATTCTTCAACTCCATCAAAGACTCCAGAAGGATATAATATTATCTAAGTAAACAAGAAGTGCATTGTAAACAACTTCCAAAACACTAGAATTGACAGAGACATCTTGCTTCCTGGACAGTTTTCCAGAGTTCTTCTGAAATATTGTGGGTACCCATCTTCAGCCTACTGGTCCATAGTATCCATCAGACTTTTCCATGAAGCAGGAAATTTGAAGATCTTTTATGTTTTGTACTGGTGAAGTTCATCAGTCACTTTCTTCTGTGTCCTGCAAAATGTTTGGCAGTCTCTTTCATGAAGTAGGAACCCTGAAGAACCATCTCACCTTTAGACAAGTTTAGCAGTCATTTTTCTGTGAGTCCAATTCATATAGCATAACATCAAACAGTCCAGGCCAGAGAAATTTCTTGCCAAATGGCTAGCAAACTCCATAAGGAGCCTCTTCAATGCCCATCATCCTTTTGAAGTAGATTGGTGTTGCCAGGAGCAGATGTGTCTCACTGTCGTGGAAAGTCCTAAGTTCTTAAAACATTTTAAATCCCATATTGTGAAGTTCACTGAAAGATTTGAAGAATACCTATATAACTGAAATATATCTCTATAAATCTAGAAAACCTAACTAATATGACTACAAGCTTGACTATTATAGATGATTATCTATTAAATTATATTTCTTAATTATACATTACATTTTTAAATGAGTTGCACAAACACAATACCTTAATCAAGAGCAAAAATACATATACAGAGTATAAGAAAACTGACCTTAAATTTGCATCAATAAACCAAGATCCATACCAATGCAAAGTACTCATAACTATAGCATATCCCCCTTTAAATGTAAACAAACATTTATAAACAATATTTGGGANTATATTTCTTAATTATACATTACATTTTTAAATGAGTTGCACAAACACAATACCTTAATCAAGAGCAAAAATACATATACAGAGTATAAGAAAACTGACCTTAAATTTGCATCAATAAACCAAGATCCATACCAATGCAAAGTACTCATAACTATAGCATATCCCCCTTTAAATGTAAACAAACATTTATAAACAATATTTGGGAATTTGGGCATAGTTCTCTCCAAACTTCTTTCTGCTTTTTGTTGGGTGAAGTAATTTTTTTTAAACAGAAGGACTTCACACACCAGATGCTGAAAAATCCTCTAACAAAATCCAACAGCCCTTAATGATAAAGGTCTTAGAGAGATCAGGGATATAGGAAAATATCAAAACATAATCAAAGCAATATATGGCAAGCCAACAGCCACCATCAAATTAAATGAAGAGAAACTCAAAGCAATTCCACTAAAATCAGGATCAAGACAAGGCTGTCTACTCTCTCAATATCTATTCAATATAGTACTTGAAGTTCTATCTAGAGCAATAAGACAACAAAAGGATATCAAGGGAATACGAATAGGAAAGGAAGAAGTCAAACTTTTGCTACCTGCAGATGAAATGATAGTGTACACAGTGGCCCCAAAAATTCTACCTACAGCTGATAACTAAAAAAATCAGTATCCCTACTATATACAGATGATAAAAGGGCTGAGAAAGAACAGAGAAACATCACTCTTCACAGTAACCATACATAACAAAAAATATCTTAGGATGACACTAACCAAAGAAGTGAAAGATGTGTTTGATAAGAACTTTAAGTCTTTGAAGAAAGAAATTGAAGAAGATACCAGAATATGGAAAGATCTCCCATGCTCTTGAAAAGTAGGATCAACATAGTAAAAATGGCAGTCCTACCAAAAGCAATCTATAGATTAAATGCAATCCCCATCAAAATTCCAACACAATTCTTCACAGACCTTGAAAAAACAATAATCAACTTCATATGGGAAGACAAAAAACCCAGGATAGCCAAAACAATCCTGTACAATGAAGAAACTTCTGGAGACATGGCCATCCCTGAATTCAAGCTCTGTTATTGAGCTACAGTAATGAAAAGAGTTCGATATTTGTTGGCAGATACTGCTCGTTCATTCCTGGCTACCCAGACCCCCCAAAATCACTCAGAAACTATATTATTTAAAACACTGCTTGGCCTATTAGCTCATGCTTCTTAATGGCTAGCTCTTATATCTTAAATTAATGCATTTCTATTATTTTATGTTTTACCATGAGGCTCGTGGTTTACTGGCAATGTTCCATCTGGCAGCTTGCATCTTTCTCCTCCAGTGGCTACATGGCATCTCACTGACTCCACCTTCTTTATCCCAGCATTCAGTTTAGGTTTCCCACCTAGCTCTACTCTGCCCTATCAAAGGCCAAATAGCTTCTTTATTCATTAACCAATAAAAGCAACATATATGCAGAAGGACTTCCTATACCAGGTATTGGCATAAAAACAGGTGGACCAATGGAATTGAATTGAAGAATTCCAAAATTAAGCCACACACCTATTCACACTTGATTTTTGACAAAGAAACTAAAATTATAGAATGGAAAAAATAAATAATCTTCAGTAAATGGTGGTGGCATAACTGGATGTCAACATGTAGAAGAATGCAAATAGATCCACGTCTATCCCCATGCACAAAACTCAAGGTCAAATGGATCAAAGACCTTAATATAAATCTGACCACACTAAACACAATATAAGAGAAAGTGGAAAGTAGCCTTCAATGCATGGACACAGGAGACCATTTCCTAAATATGAGACCAGTAACACAGACACTGAAAGAAACAATAAAGGGGACCTCCTGAAACTGAAAAGCTTTTGTAAGGCAAAGGACACAGTCAATTAGACAAAACGACAGCCAACTGAATGGGAAAATATCTTCACCAACCCCACACTGGACAGAGGACTGGTCTCAAAAATATATTATTCAAGAAATTAGACATCAAAAGACTCAATAATCCAATTTAAAAATGGGGGTGCAGTTCTAAACAGAATTCTCAACAGAAGAACCTCAAATGGCCAAAAAACAAGAAGTTGGCCAATATCCTTAGCCATCAGGGAAATGCAAATCAAAACAACTCTGAGATATCATTCTATACCTGTCATAATGGCTAAGGTCAAAAACACTGATGACAGCTTATGCTGGAGAGGATGCAGAGTAAGAGGAACACTCCTCCACTTCTGGTGGGAGTGCAAACTTGTGCAGCCACTTTGGAAATTGGTATGGTAGATTACCAGGAAATTGGGAACCAGTCTACCTCAAGACCCAGCAAAACCACTCGTGGGCTTATATCGAAAGGATGCAGACTCATATCACAAGGACATTTGCTCAACTGTGTTCATAGCAACATTATCCATAATAGTAAGAACGTGGAAACAACCTCAACCGAAGACTGGATTAAGAAATCACATCTTGAGATTTGCAGGCAAATGGATGGAACTAGAAAAAAAAACATCCTGAGTGAGTTAATCCAGACCCATAAAGACAAACACAGTATGAACTCACTCGTAAGTGGGTATCAGGCATAAAGCAAAGGATAACCAGCCTATCATCCAAGATCCCAGAAAAACTACTTAACAAGGAGAACCCTGAGAGAAACATACACGGGAAGGGAAAATAGAAAAGATATCCTGAGAAAATCTGGAGTGTGGGGAGGGGGAGAAGGGAGGGCAGAAATGGGGGGTCGGGAGGGAAGCAAGGAGAAGAACATGAAGGAATGGGATGACCGAATGAGGAAAGGACAGAGAGTGAGAGCCAGGAAACAGATAATCTTAATTGAGGGAACCGATATGGGGCTAAAAAGAAACCTGGCACTAGGGAAATTCCCAGGAATCCACAAGGATGTCCCCAGCTAATTCCCTAAGCAATAGTGGAGAAGGTGCCTGAACTGACCTTACTCTGTAATCAGATTGATGACTACCTTAATTGTCATCATAGAAACTTCATCCAGTAACTGATTGAAACAGATGCAGAGATTCTCAGTTATCACTGGGCCAAGCTCCCAGAGTCCAGTCAAAGAGGGAAAGAACAATAATACAAACAAAGGGATCAAGACCCTGATGGGGCTATCCACAGAAATAACTGACCTGAGTTAGTGGGAGCTCAATGATTCTGGCCTGACAGCAGGGGTACCTACATAGGCCCAAACTAACCCCTCTGAATATGGGTGACAGTTGCGTGGTTGGTGCAATCTATGGGGCCACTTGTAGTGGGACCAAGATTTATCCCTAGTGCTTGAACTGGCTTTTTAGAGCCCATTCACTTTGGAGGGATACCTTGCTCAGCCTAGATATACGAGGCAGGGTCCTGCCTCAAAGTGATGTGCCAGACTTTGTTGTCTCCCCATGGGAAGCCTTATCCTCTTTGAGGAGTGGATGAGGTATGGGCTGGGGCAAGGTGGGTGTAAGGGGAGGAGGGGAGGGAGAGGGAACTGGGATTTGTATGTAAAACAAGAAAAGATTATTTTAAAAAATAAATAGTAAAGAGAGGGAAAAAATCCCACTCCAGTTACATACTTCCTTCAACAAGGCCATACCTACTTCAGCAAGACCACAGCTCCTAATTCTTCCCAAACACTTCAACTAACTTAGAACCTGGCATTCATACCTATGGGGGCCATTCTCATTCAAGCTACCACACACTGAGATCATCAATTGGTTAGGTTTACAATGGGTATGAGATCTCCTGTAGGCTCTAGTTTCCTTCCTTCCTTCCTTCCTTCCTTCCTTCCTTCCTTCCTTCCTT
>LOEQ01000561.1:127102-140096 GCA_001685075.1 Bramus lutescens | reverse complement strand
CTCTCTCTCTCTCTCTCTCTCTCTCTCTCATTCCAGACAGGGTTTCTCTGTGTAACAGTCCTGGAACTAGCTCTTGTGGACAAGTCTGGCCTTGAACTTACAGAGATCCACCTGTCTCTGCCTCCCGAGGGCTGGGATTAAAGGCGTGCTCCACGACTGCCCAGCAGTTCCCCTTTTTGTACTGTAAAGCGTTTTTTTCTTCCCCAGAAAAATTCTCTGGAATTTTGGTCTTGAGAGATATTCCTCTAACATGTTAGATCTGATTATTTAGTATGCCAAGACAAAAAATTAATGCTGAATTCCAATATGGTACAATCCCTTGAAAAGGTGAATCTACAAATTGCTGATGAGTATGCTGTATATCAGAATGTTTCCACCTTTGAAAGTGGAACAACTACTTTATCCCAAGAGACTGACACAGGTCCTTATTGTGGATTTGCTTTACTGAACTTCCCCAATCACCATCACTCTACAAAGACCCACAGTGTCTGATCTCCTGACCCAGAACTCTTCATACTATTGTCTCTGCATCTGGAGCCTGCTTCAAAACCGAGCAAGGTTGGCAGTGGGCATATGGCAATAGAATCCCATGTTGTATTGCACAGGGTGCTCATTACTTTTTGGTTACTGTGGTAAAACACCATCACCAGGGCAACTTGCAGAAGAAAGAGTTTGTTTTGGTGTACTGTTCCAGAGGGATAAGAGTCCATCATGGTTGGCAGACATGTCAGCAAATGGCAAGCTTAGCTCCAGGAGCAGAAAGCTGCTTAGGAGCAGAAAGCTGAAAGCCCACATCTTCAAACATAAGCACATAGAAGAGAAGAGACACTGAAAGTGGCTTAACCTCAAAACACACCTCAGTGATGTACTTCTTCCAGGAAGGTTGTATTACCTAAACATCCCCAAATAATGTCACTAACTGGGGACCAAATGTTTAAGTGCCCAAGTCATTGCTACTCAAACCACTACAGGTACAACTCAGGATCTATTGCTATTGGAATGGCTCACTTAAAAGGCAAACAAGTTTTCTTCTAGGAGAATAGTGAGGTGTCATGCTTAAAGATGTGACAGAGATCTTAAGAAACTACTACCACAGGGCACCAGCTTCTTATTGAGAACCAAGCAAATAAGTAGGGGTGGGTCCAGTTGAACTTGACTAGTCGAACAGGGTGATCCACTGACCTTCCTGAAGTCTTTATATTTCTTATCTCACAACTTTAGGCAAATTGTATTTAGAAATACTGCATTCTGCAAAGCAGATGTTTGACCTCCACGGATACTTGCACCAGTAGAGCAGTGGGTGAAGAAGGGACTCTTCAGAGTAGATTGAGGAGCTCATCCTGATCATAAAGAGGAGACAAGAAGAAAAAAATGCACTGATCCTTGGGTCACTGGATGCAGGCTACGTTTTCATTGTCAGTAGTCAGACAAATGAATCCTTGATTATGGAGTAAAAGTCACGTCCCAAGTATAATACCATGCCATACAAACCATTTAAACCAGCAGAAGGCAGGCCCAATAGCCGTGGAATGCAGAAAGGAAGGAGAGAAAGTATCAGCATCAGCCACTTCAAACCAGTCCTCTTCTTGTGGGATTTACTATAAAATATAGCACTCAACAGTGCTTTATTTCCTGGAGGAGATTATGTCTGGATAAAAAGAAATTAACACACCTGGTAAAAGGATCTGAATAAATCAGAAGGGTAATTAAGGCAGTACTGTGAGGTTCCTATCAGACCTTTATGACTGTGCTGGTAGTCCCGGTGGCCCAGCTATTTCTTGTGCAGGCTATTCCTGCTTATACCCACCACCTCCTCCAGAGAACAATCTTGGTCCAAATTGTAGCAAACTTACCAGGATGGTTATACATCCCACTTCCCCAGGTGCTGAGAATTGCATGGAGAGACCAAGAACAGGTAGAAACAGAAGTAATGACTGGCTCCTTCGGGGAAAGGGGGATTTAAGTGGGGGCTGGGGGGGATATTTGGCGGAACAATGGGATGAAAGGGTAGGTGATACTAGGGGTGTAAATGTTTAAGCAGGGATTGGAGGAGGAGGTAGAGGAGAAAAGAGAGTGGGTAGAGAGGTTAATAAAAATAAGTAATGATGAAAGTTACAAAATAATTCCCCCCAAAGAGGGAAATTGGATGGGATAATGGGTAGATTAGTGTGAGAGTACTCACACTAATAATAATAGTGAATAATAGAGTGAATACTTGTGAGCTATTATTTATAGGCAATTTACATTGATATAGATTCTTATATATTGATACAAGTTCAAATTATATTTGATATATTGAATATGCTTCTGTTTCTGTTCGCAATATTTCTACACCTATGCAAAGTTTTCTTGTCAGATTGTATGCATGCATGTTTCTACATCTGTTTAAGATATTTTGTATATTAATACAATTTTAGAATATATTTATCATATTGCATTATACAATTCTACCTATGATCAAGATACTTGTACATTGTTTACATTTTGAGGTCATTGTCTTCAATTGCTGCACAGTTGTTTAAAGATTGTTTAATATTCTAATATGAAGTCTTAGCCTTTAAGATACCTTTAAGATACCAGCACACTTGGGCATGGCCTCTTATACTATCCCAGCTTCTGGATTTGGTTCCTGTTCCCCATTCATATAGAGGACTGTGATCTGAGAATCTATCCCTAAATAAATAACCCTTTATTATGTGTAATTCTGAGTTAGTGTGGGATTATTTTGTAACTTCCACCTTCAAGTCAGGATATAGGAAAATGCCCTATGTGTACCTACTATGAAAATCTACTTTCAAAAGACATTTTTAGTAAAGTTAGAAAAGAGGCACCGTACATGGGTGAGTGATGCTCCTCCAAGAAGTCTAAAGTTATTAAGTGAATTATTTGTCATAGAATCTCGAGTCCCCCAAAACATTACAGGTCACTGTAAATGATCTTTGTTAACTACAAAAACTGAAGACTAGGACCTTATGGTTGAAGGCTTTGCAAGACATCAAGAAATCAGACTTGATCTGAACTGGAAGGTTTCTCCATAGTGGCTAGCTTTTATAATGGGGAAGGCATACGGATTCCATAAACTATAACAAAGACCAACCTGCCAAGATAGGACCACCAGTACAGTTCTCGGATGTCTAGTCCATAGTAACCCTTTACTTTCTGGTTGGATTCGAGGCCTGTAACTAAACTAGCTAGAGAACCCATGGCTGGGGAGCCTGCAGGCCCTAGGACAAAGCTACTATTACCATTTTAGTAAACTCACATGGTTGTTAGACTTCTAAAGGCTTGGCTGTAACCCATAGATTGGGGCTTCTCTTAGCTTTCACCAGAGAAACTTAATTTTGCAGGTGGTAATAATTAATATAGAGACTCGCAAATGACCAAAGTACAAAACATAAGTGATTGTGGAGTGCTGAGTGGATACCCCTAAATTGATCTGTTACCCCCTCCAAGACTCATGTAACAGCCAAAAGAGGAGATAAAAAGGAAGAGCTGGATGTTGGAGAAGAGTTATTCCAAACAGCATTTTCTGAACATGACACCAACGTTGCACTCATGAGCTAAGAGCAACGGGGCTTATTTGCATGAGATCTGCAGAAGGCTGGACCTGTCAGAATTCCATCATGGGTGAGGAACATTCACGAGGCTCTACTCTTGTTGCTGGAGGGATGTGTGCCATTTTCTTCAGGGTAGCCGCTGATAAGGTCTTAATCCTCACACTCCTGCTCCTGCAGGCAGTCATAACTGAAAACAGCAGGAAAGCAATGGAAAGACACAAAAGTAGGATGGAGACTCCTGGGAAGAGAAAGTTTGTCAGGGAAGAGAGGAGAACACAGAGGGGGTAATGTGGAGCAAAATGACCAAACGCACATGTACGTGCTTGCTTGCCTGTGTGTCTGATACTGTCTAGTGCTTTTAAAAACAGGAGCAAACCAAACAAAAAGAGATGAAAAGAAAAGAAACGGCTTGATCCATTTGCCTCTGGGTAGGACATCTCTGTGGTTTCGTTTGTTCTCAGTCAGATTTCCTCCTTCTGAGGAGACAGGCTGAATGAAGCTGGACTCCCTTTGAACCTACTTCCTTGGCTGTCTTTCTTCCTCTGCTTTTAGCCAGCTTATCCCATTCCCTTTTGAGAAATTCGTTTTCTTAAGAAACTCTATTTTAGGATCTGTTTATAAGAAACTTAATATAGTGTCTGTTTAGGAATAAACTGTATCTTCCAAAAGATATACTCAGGCCTTTACCTCTGGAACCTATGAACTTGACCTTTTTAGGAAATAGGGCCTTTATAGATAGATATATAAGTCAAGAGGAAGCCATACTGAGTGCACATGGGTCTTACCATAATGACGTGTACCCTCAGAAGAGCAGAGACAGACAGACAAGTACAGCCTTGGGGAAGCCTATAGTGGATGATGCAGTGGATGTCATACTTGTGTTGACTCCAGCAAACCACCAAAAGCTTTTGAAGGGGTGAGGAAAGACACTCCGACAGAAGCTTCAGAGAAAGCATGGTCTTCCAGACACCTTGATTTCAAATTTCTAGCCTCCCAGTCTGTGATATTTTTATTACAGCAGCCACAGGAGACGTATGCACTCTAGGTGATGAACAACTTGAACTTCAGCTGGGACCTATTCATGGTTGGCCCCGCCCTGGGGCACTGCAGCTCTTTGGCAGCATCTCTACCATCACTGCCAGGACCAACAGCCAAGAGAAAAGTCCCCTCTTCCTTGGTGGGACTATAATGTGCTCCTGGAGAGCCAACACCAGGGATGACAGTTAAACTAGGTTGTCCAGCTTAAGGAGTCTCTTCAGCTGAGATTTTGTTTGTGATAGGTCTGAGGTACACTTTATTGTGGATTCCTATTTTTAGTAAGCAAACTATGTAAGAGATAGGAAGAAAGAAAGCTAGAAATTATGACCAAGAATTTCTGTTTGTACCAAAGAACTTCTTTCCTTTATGACTTAGAATACTTTAGGGGAGACGAAAAGGGCAAGGGAGATTATAGCAACTACTCCAGTTAGGGGATGAAACTGAAGAATTATTGACTGATAAAGTTGGTGATAGATGCTGAAAAAATAGAAAGGGCTTGCATTTGTTAGTGTTCTTGCTTAAAGAGGCTCTACAATTGTTTGGTCGTTTGTCGTCCTTCCATTTGCAAGACCCATGCTCTTTAACCCTTTGGGAAATGTGACACCTGGCCGAAACAGATGCAGGGGAGTGGGGAAAGGCTATTTGCTGAGTTAACTGAAAAATAGAACACTGACCGCAACATCAACCTCCTCAAGTCTGGGTTTCGGGGAACCTTTACTAATTAAGGAGATATTCAGGGTCTTATCTGCTCATTATTTTGTAGTGTTCTCAATTCACATCTGGAAATTCCTTTCAGAACAAGTGCCACATGGAATGGCAGAGATTACCAGGTCAATCATTCTGGGGTATTCTTCTGATTGGACTGTTCCAGGGGTTTGTGCAAGGGGGTGATAAGGGAATGTACTATTTATCAGCAGAACATAATTGATAGGTAGCATCAAGATGACCATCTCATCTGTGCGCACTGTGTTGGGAATTGTAGCTTTAGCCCATCTTTCTTTAAAATAATCTGTGAAACTGATTTCCAGGATGGAATTCACTAGTAAAGGAGAACAACCACTAGTGATTTAAATTTAGTGAGAATTTTTTTTTTAAATCTATGTTGAATGTTTGTTTTCCTCCAAATTCCCTAAAGAAAAGGTTTGGATCAAATGTAAATCACTTGGACAACTATAAATGGAAAAGGCTAGGTTATTGTCACAACATCTCTGAAATAACATGAGTGACACCCAATTTTACAAACATAAAATGAACATGAGCAGTCTTTCCTGGGTGTTTTGAGAGACTTTTTTATTTCTCACGCAAGGTTATCTTGTTTCTGTCTTTTTTTCTTCCCATCAGTACAGCAAAATAACAGCAGGTAGAAAACACTGTGTTTTTGCCCTAAATGTCTTATGTTCAAAATATCCAATTGTAAAATCAGATTTTAAAAAAAAAGAGCTCAAGTTTTGGAAGGTGAGGAACATTTAGAGTATCCAGTGTCTTTCCACAAAAGCTTTTTCTTTCCTCGTGAGGGCCTTTGATACCCTGCCCTGGAAAACAAGCACACATTTTTTTTTTTACAGCTTGGTACTCCGCATGGCACTGTGAGAAACAACTGGCAGAGAAAGAAAAGAAACACTTGTTGTGATTTTAAAGAAAATGAGAAGGTAGCTGTGAGTACCGCCTCGTTTGGTCCGGACTCGCTACTCATCTTTTATCCCTCCCAGGATTTGGTTTCATTTACACTTTGATGCTGGAGCAGAAAACTTCCTGTCCCTTCCATGAGCTCACCTGCCTGTGACAATCTCAAGACCCTGAGTGCAGACCACCAAATAAGAAATAGTCCTGCAAATGAAGCTTTTGAAGTGGCCTGTTGGCAAACCTTGCTTGCCAGGAATACTTTATAAAGCCCATCTAACTTTACCACTCAATATATAAATTTGAGACCCGGTGTTTTGATGATATGTTCTTACATGTAAGAGGAAACGGGATGCGTGCAAGGACCATCACTTCACTCCTGTTGTATTTGGTGTTATTTGTTTCTTCAAATAACATAACATCCCTATGCTGAGGGATGAGAACATGAAGAAGATCGGTACATCTTAATTCAACTAGTTCTTGGTAGGAAAGGCAGTAAATGTCTCGAACAGTGTGATCCATAGATTCGTGCCCAGCTCCAAATAGGTCACACCAGCTCCAGTCAAGTGGAAGGAAAGAGCTGGAGCCATTCTGACCCTCTGGGACAGTGAGCTCTGATGCCAGATAAGCAGGGAAAACAAGTTCCCACTCAGCTGGGAATTTGGGCTTCTATGCACTGTTCTAACTCCTTGAAAGCCAACTTCTTGATTTTCTTCTTTGTTTTCATTACAAAAGTAGGTAACATCGAGTTTGCTTTGGGCCTTACCTCTTTTCAGTGTGCAGTGGGATTTCAGCTGGTTTTAGGTAACTCGCCGAGCTCTGCTGCTGTTTTCCATGGTGAAGGAAGGTGAGGGAAGGACAAGGTGCATCCTTTCAAGGAGCTTTGCTTGCTCGTAGAGAGGCCACTCATTGCTTACTCTCAGAGCCTGTTGCAGCACAACCACAAAACAAACAAACATACAAAAACAAAATCACCAATCAGAGCAATAGTAACCCAGCGCTTCCATGATTGGGGCTTGCCGGCATTAACCCTTTAGCACAGTTCCCCCCTTCGTTCCCTCCAAGGCTTGCTAACTCCACTTTATTTCATGCCTGTGAGTTCTTCCAGTTGTCTCTATCGCTCCACCCTGGCTGTTGATGACTGTATTTAATAGACGCTGCCTTATCCTGGCTCTCACATTTTTCTCTGACCTTTAGATTTACTTCCAGGTACATTCTGAATGCTTGGTGCCTTTGAACGGGCAGGTAGTATAGTGAAGAGAACAGTGTTTTGGAGACAGTTGGTACTGGATTTATCTCTTGGCATTTATTATCTGTGTGACTTGGACAAAGATCAAAGGTCTTGTAGCTCCCGTTTTAGATACCTGCAAGGTGCCTGGGAGGATTACATGGGATAGTATAACCAACAGATGCTGACCATTTTATGCTTCTTTGCATCCGTCCCCTGCTCGTAACCAAGGCTGGGCAGGATTGTGTTCTGTGAAGCAATCCATTTACCTGCAACATAACAAGAACTAAGCACAATTCTGAGGCTGTAAAAGTGGGGAATATGAAGTCCTTGAAATCAAGACATCTCGGAACTTCCAGGAAGAATAAATTGCGTACTTAAGTTACTATGACCCTCTATTTTCATTCCATGGTAGAAATACAGTGCGTTGACAATAAAGAGGGTGAGAAGACTATAGTACGCAGTCACTAGATAGTAATTACAAAAGGCGTGATTCTATTAGATACTATGATGGGGAATCTTTGTCAACCAATTATCTTTAAGAGGTGGGACCAAGTTAGGATGTGGCTTTCTGGGACCCAGAGAAAAATGATGCTTAGCCTAGGTGACCTCTCTCGGTGTGGTTTCCTCGCAACACAGCTGAGCTTGGACTTCTTGTTCCTGTAAGTTTGCCTTTTATAAGAAATAAAAATATAATTGTTTTTTCTTTTAGCTAGCCTGGTTATTTCATGAATCGAGCTAATGATAACAGTTGGCCCTGAGTCATGGGGCTCCAGTCTCCAGCCGCTCTAGCCAGTCGCCATCAGGTTCCACGTGGTGCATTAGGATTCTCACACGGTGACCTTGAGTAGTCGCTAGCTGCAGTAACATCTGGGAGCTGCTCCTTGGCCACTGGCAATTGTGTAGCTGGCTTCTGGGTCCAGCTCTTCTGTGCTGCAGAAACTCAGATGAGACACAGGCTTCCCTGGGTGTCTCTGTTTGGCATAACTGCCTTGCTATTTTTGTACTTGTACTGCTGATGACCAGTCAGGGACCACCATAGGGCATACAGTCTGTGATTTGTTTTTAATTTGAGCATATCTTTTGCCATTTAATGCTAAAATCAGGTTCAAGCTGGCCACATGGCTACAACTGCGCCATGACACCTACTGGCAGGTAATGGTTATTGTACCTACTCCAATTCAAACTCAACCACAGGTAAGATTTATAATTTAAAATATAAATTATAAATTTATAATTTAAAAGGGCAAAATTATGGATAATGTAACAACACAAGAGTTCAGTAGCTTTTTTACTTATACCATGTATGATATTATGCAAGGTTTATGTGATTTCCCTTCTACATCCCTCTATTTGATTCTGGGGATTAGCTTTGTCCTTCATATTTTCTCCTTAAAAATGTGGTTTGATAATAAGGCCAAGAATGAGGCACCTTTAGATACAGTCTTTACACACTGATAATGATCAGCTAAAAGGGAAATTCAACTCTAGAGAAGGATACAACCAATTTGACAAACAATACCCTGTCAAATGAGGCATTTTTAGAAATGATACAGTCTTTACAGACTGATAATGACCAACTAAAAGGGAAATTCAGCATTCTGGAGAAGTATACGACCAATTTGACAAACAAAACCCAGTCAATGACCGAGAGCGCGGAGACATTGTCTGTCAGAATTTATACTGTTGAATGTATCAACCAGACTCTGTCAAATGGTTATAATAGATTGACTGATAGAATATCTCTCCAAGAAAGTAATATGCATGCTATAAAAATTATGTCCAAGGATGAGATGTTATCTTTACTGGACAGACTTCACACCTTGGAATCCTCAATGAGGGCATTAGAACAGNTATTATGCAAGGTTTATGTGATTTCCCTTCTACATCCCTCTATTTGATTCTGGGGATTAGCTTTGTCCTTCATATTTTCTCCTTAAAAATGTGGTTTGATAATAAGGCCAAGAATGAGGCACCTTTAGATACAGTCTTTACACACTGATAATGATCAGCTAAAAGGGAAATTCAACTCTAGAGAAGGATACAACCAATTTGACAAACAATACCCTGTCAAATGAGGCATTTTTAGAAATGATACAGTCTTTACAGACTGATAATGACCAACTAAAAGGGAAATTCAGCATTCTGGAGAAGTATACGACCAATTTGACAAACAAAACCCAGTCAATGACCGAGAGCGCGGAGACATTGTCTGTCAGAATTTATACTGTTGAATGTATCAACCAGACTCTGTCAAATGGTTATAATAGATTGACTGATAGAATATCTCTCCAAGAAAGTAATATGCATGCTATAAAAATTATGTCCAAGGATGAGATGTTATCTTTACTGGACAGACTTCACACCTTGGAATCCTCAATGAGGGCATTAGAACAGAACACCAGACAGGAGATCCAGACTTTACAAAAGGCAATGGTAAAACAATTCGAAAAGATTGAGGAATGTATCAAATTTAATGACCAGGAACAAAAGGTACAAAGACAAAATTTAGCTTCATCAGTACATACCAAACTCTGGGATAGCTTATCCAGAGTTCAACCTGCCTATCCAGTGACAACATCAAAAGGAGCATCTGGCACCAAGTACCCTAAGGCAGTCAAAGAATATGCATGGGAACCCATATGTATGACTGATCTAAAGGAAATTAAAGAAGCAATAGTTTCTTATGGAATACATTTATCCTTTGCTAAGGAAATGGTCAAAATGTGGGCTTCAAGCAACAAGGCAATGCCGCAAGATTGGATCAGTTAATCTCAGCTGTTCTAGAAAATGGACCTCATCTGCTTTGGCAGTGTTATTTGAAGGAAGAAGCAAAAATTTAGAGCAACAGAAAAAAGCAAAAGGACTTGAGATTTCCCAAGATCAAGTTCTTTGCAAGGGACTTTACTCTGATCCTCAGGATTAGCCTTTTTACAATGAATACACCTGGTCACTATGTAGCACAGCAGCTTTAAATGCTTGGAACAGGATTCAGGAATCAGGAAAGAGATTGAATTATATTATAGGGTTAAACAGGGTCAGAGAGAACCCTTTAGTGACTTTTTTTTTACAAGGATTAACTAAGGCTGTACAAATAGGGGTAACAAAACCAGAAGCTAGATGTGTACTAATTGAATCTTTGGCTTTTGAGAATACCAACTGAGAATGCAAAAAGATCCTTGGGCCTTTAAAGGTCAGAGCAGCACCAACAGTTGAATGGATCCTGAATACAATGAATGTTGAGACATTTGACTATAGTACTGAAGCTTGGGTAGGAGAAGCAATTTCCAATGGTATGAGGAGACACCAACATACCAAATGTCTTAATTGTGGTAGAATAGGACATCTGAGAAGGGATTGTAGACAAGGAATTCCTAGGAATTATATCTCCTCTGGGAATGCAAGAATAGGAGAACTCAGCCTTCAGGTATACATAGGAGATATGGCAAAGGCCGACATTAGACTAATGAATGTAGGTCAACAAAAGACAGACAAGGCAACTTGATACCATTGGGAAACTCCTTGGGGGGCCTCTCACAGACCCCCATGGTGAACAAGGTCCAATCAATCCCAGTTACTGTGGAGAACATGTCTCACCAGGAAAATTAAAAAAATCAGTGCCTACTGTAAAAAAAATACTGGTATGACTGGAATAGATGTGGAGGATGAATCAAAAACTCCAGTAGGACATAAGAAACATATATTCTGACAGACTTCTATAAATGATCAAAGACCATAGCTAAGAATGTATATAAATGGCATTGTTATTGAAGCTTTGCTAGACATGGGTGCAAATATAAGTATCATTACTTCAGAATCTTGGCATCCAAATTGGCCTCTTCAAGAGGCAGATGCTCAGTTTCTTGGAATTGGAACCTTATCTCAAGTGAAACAAAGCATGAGATGGGTTGAATGCATAGGGCCAGAAGGACAGAGAGGAAGGCTGAGGCCATATGTAGCTAATATTGCATTGAATTTGTGAGGTTGTGACCTATTTCAGCAATGGAATACCCAGATTAACATTCCTGCAGCCCCCAAAACGTATGTTTCTGGGAAAGATATTAGAAGATATTATAGACAAAACTCATCAGCCATTTAGGCTATACAATAACATAAAGCAATCGACAAACCTTCAGAGGTACTAATGGCCCTGCCTTTAAAATGGTTAACTGAGAAACCAAAATGGGTTAAACAGTAGCCTCTAACAGAAGAAAAGCTGCAGGCTTTAGAACAGCTGGTACAAGAGCAACTNAACCTTCAGAGGTACTAATGGCCCTGCCTTTAAAATGGTTAACTGAGAAACCAAAATGGGTTAAACAGTAGCCTCTAACAGAAGAAAAGCTGCAGGCTTTAGAACAGCTGGTACAAGAGCAACTAGATGCTCAACATATAGAAGAATCTATCAGCCCTTGGAATTCTCCTATATTTGTTGTTAAAAAGAAATCTAGAAAATGGAGAATGGTGACAGATCTTAGAGCTATCAACAAGGTTTTTCAACCTATTGGCCCTCTATAATCTGGAATTCCTCTGCCTTCTCTGTTAAAAAGGATGGCCTCTCATTGTTATTGATTTAAAGGACCATTTCTTCACTATACCTTTACAAGAAAAGGATAGAGAAAAATTTGCCTTCACAGTGCCTACTTATAATAATTCTTAGCCTACTAGGAGATACCAATGGACCATCCTCCCACAGAGACTTCTCAGTAGCCCTAACCTGTGTCATTATTTTGTCAGCCAGCCATTGGAAATAATATGTAAGCAATTCTGTAAGTCTGTAATCTGCCATTTTGTCATCAAATGCAGATACTTTAGAAAGGATGTTTGAAGAAGTAAAGAAAGTAAAGTAAGTTTTGCCTAAATGGGGATGATGAATTTCTCCTGAAAAGATTCAAAGTGGAGATTCTGTTAAACACCTAGGTTACAGAATAGATTTACAGAAAATTAGAATACAAAAGGCAAAATTAGGAGAGACCATTTGCAGATTCTCAATGACTTTCAAAGATAGTTAGGAGATATTTCTATTCTACAACTGGCTGTTGGGATAATACCTGACCTAATATTTCATTTAAACAAAACCTTAGATAGTGACAAAGGCAAAAATAATAGTCCCAGAGAATTAATAGCTGAAGTGGAAAAGGAATTGATGATTGTTGAGGAGAAATAGAGGTACATGTGAATAGGGTGAATTCAAATCTTAATTGTATTCTAGTCATATTTCCTTCCAGAATTTCTTCTACAGAAATTTTAATGTAGAGGGATGCTATTATCTTAGAATGGACCTTTTTACCACATAAACCAAGTAAAAAATTAAAAACTTATGTGGAAAAAGTCTCTGAATTAATTATAAAAGGTAAATTGAGACTTCATTAATTAGCAGGTATGACCCAGCAGAGATTATAGTGTCTTTTACTACTGATGAAATAAAAAAGTTATGGGAAAACAATGAACCATGGCAAAGAACTTTTGCTAATTTTTTTGGGAGAAATTAATAGCAATTATCTGATGTAGGAGGGTCATCTGTCTATGTGTTAACTTTCATTGGTTAATAAAG
>LOEQ01000561.1:112305-124344 GCA_001685075.1 Bramus lutescens | reverse complement strand
ACTGGAGCCCATACATTTTATACTGATGCAAATAAATCAGTGAAGGCAGGTTACAAATCAGAAGAATTAAGGAAGGTGGAACAAAGCCCTTATAATTCTGCCCCAGAATAATATGCTGTTCTCATGGTGCTAAGGGATTTTAAAAAACCTCTTAATATAGTTACTGATTCACAATATGCAGAAAGAGTTGTATTTTATATTGAAACTGCTGAATTTATACCAGATGTTACAGAATTGACTTCATTATTCATTCAGGTACAAGATATAATCAGGAATAGGCTTTGTCCTATATACATAACAAACATCTGATCCCATATGGGTCTGCCAGATCCTCTAGCACAAGGTAAAGCAAAAATTGATTGGAAGTGTGTTGCAGGCTTTAGAATTTCATGAACAACATCATGTCAATAGCAAAGTTTTAAAGAAAGAGCTTCCTATTACATGGCAAAAAGTTAAGGAGATTATAAGGAGATGTCCTACTTACTCTTTCTATAACCAAACACCATTGCCTGCAGGGAGTAAACCAAAGGGTACTCAATGGAATAAAATCTCACAGATGGATGTGTTCCATTTTACAGGATTTGGAAAATTAAAATATGTGCACCACACCATAGACACGTATTCAGCTTTTCAATGGGCAACTGTCTTAAACTCAGAAAAACTCTAGTGTGGGTAATAGAGTGAATACTTATGAGCTATTAATTATGGACAATTTACATTGGTATAGCTTTTTGTACATTGATACAAGTTCAAATTGTATTTGTTATTTTATTTGTACACCTATGTAACGTTATTTTGTCAGATTGTATACATGCATGTTTCTACCTTTGTTTAGGACATTTTGTACATTGATACAACTTTTATGATGTAATTTTGTATTGCATTATATATTACTCTTACCTCTGATCAAGATACTTATATATTGTTTACATTTTGAGGTCATTGTCCTCATTTGCTGCACATTTGTTTAAAGATTATTTAATAGTCTGATATAAAGTCTTAGTCTTTAAGTTATTCAGGTATTAAATACTATAGGTCAATAGTTGTTCATGTTTGTTATATATATAGTCAGATTAATTAGATTCTTTAGATATATAGAGATTATATTCTGCCTAGATAGGTAATCTTCAACCACTTGAAGGATCTATAGAACATGGCATTTAAATAACTTAGGGTTCTGTTGACCTGAGACATGGTTGATACTGGCAGCACCAATCTATTCCCAAAAGAATGTTGAGCACCAAAGACACTCCACTCAGAGTTTGTTTTCTTCTTGGCACAATTGGCCTTTGGGCAAGGAACTGTCCATACCTCAACCACTGACAAAGTACATGGTATCCAGATTGGATAAGCAGGATACAAGGAAAAGGATTGCCAAAACTTGCCAAGACCGGGTAACATGGTTCTAAAAAGTTTTCTGCCTCTGAAAATGGTCTGTCAGTTACTCTAGACCTTAGCCAAAGTTAGTTGCTTCAATGTTGCAAATGAGACTTTGGGTGATTGTTCAGGTAGTCAATTGTCTCCATCATATACTGCACGAATCAAGTAATATTATCTCCCTTCTCAGGCTGTTGATGGGGTTGAAGATTAGATGATGTAGTTACTTTCCTCTTATGATTTAGCCAAGCCTATTTCCAATTCAAGATGTAGACTCTATGGAATAGAATGTTTATTAAAACATTTATCATGTGCTCCTTGCTTAATATTGTTTATGTTGGTTGTAATTTTATAATTGATATCTGTTCCTATTGTATACAGTTTTGTATTGGGTTTGGATCACTTTATTTTGACAAAAGGGGTAGGTGATGGGGAATCTTTGTCAACCAATTATTTTTAAGAGGTGGGACCAGAAAAAAACAAACAAACAAACAACAACAACAACAACAAAAACAGCACAGCCTAGGTGCACTCTCTCTGTAGCTCCCTTGCAGCACAGCTGAGCTTGGACTTCTCGTTCCTGTTTCATGAGTTTGCCTCTTATAATAAATAAAAATATAATTGTTTTATCTTTTAGCTAGCCTGGTTATTTCATGAATTGAGCTAACGACAACAATATTATCTTGTTACTATGACAAAAATAGACCTGAGAAAATGAACTTAAGATGAGGAGTTTACTTCAGTTTGTAATTTGAAGGTGTCGTTCATCGCGGCAGGGAAGGCCCGGCAGCAAGAGTTTGAGGGAGCTGGTCATGTTGCGTCCACAGTCAGGAAGCACGGGATGTGAATGCTGGTTCTCGCCTCATGCTCTCATCTTTATTTAGTTCAGGATCCAGTGTATGGGATGATGCTGACATTTAGGGAAGATCTTCCCACTTGCATTAATCCAGTCTCAAAGCTCCCCTCTGACATGCCCAGAAGTCTGTCTCCTAGGTGACTAGATCCTGTCAAGTTGATATGAATCCTCGCAGTCATTGCATGCAAGTTGTGCCCTGCTTGGGTGCCAAGATCTCCTTAGCAACCCAATTAACAGAAGAAGAATGTCAGAGAAGACTCTTGCCAGATCTTGGGGATGCCCCTGGCCTTCAGAATCTCAACAGATGCAGAAACGCAAACTTCAAAAACGAAAACCAAATTGTCTAAGCTGATTGTATGGCAGTCTGTGTGTTTGGTGAGAAATGCCTTTGTGTCTATCATAACATTTCATATCTACCAAAGACTATGCATCTGCTGTTGCTTAAAGAACAACATGGTGACTACTTTTCCTGCCCAACTATCCCAGGCTCCTAGGGGCACCTCTGCTTTCTACTTTGATCGCTTGTGATTTTGCTGACCCAGGAGAGACTTCCCCTTCTCTGCTAATTTCTAGAAATTACCAATGCGTTACCTATAAATACACTAATTCCACTAATCATCTCCTTGGCTGAAGTCTCACATTTTGAGACTCCTTCTATTTACACCACCACTTGCAGACCAGACTGCATACAATGAAGGATGGCTTCTAGGCTCACAGTTGCTGAAACTGCTCCACGTCATTTCTCACCCTTCTGAGCCTGCCCTACCCATTCCTGCTTACGGAAACCACAGCAAATGCCCCTGCTCTCTTTCAACTCTCTCCCTCTGCCTCCTAGCCAGACCCGGTGTCTCCTGCAGCTCCCTCCGTGGCATGATGTGCCACCTCCTTTTGGGTTACTTAAATATAACTGTTTTTGCAGTATCAATTACTGCTTGGTCTGTTGACCTCAGTGACCCTGAAAGTTTTAAAAGTCAGCTTATTAATGCAACGTTTTTCATTGAAGAAACTTAAACTAGAATTTGGGGGCCGATTTTTTATAATGCAAACAACTTATTAAGAACAGGGCACGAAGAGTATCGCGTTCCTGAGAGACAGCACAGTGTGTGCAGTTGTGAAGCATTGCTAAGGCTTTGTTGTGTGTGCATGTGTCACACCACAGCTCTCACAGGCTCTAGGCTATTCTATCCAAGCATAGCTGACTACATTTACTTTATTACTTATTTGTTAGTAATATCTATTTTACAAAGTTTTCAGACTATTTACTACTTAAAGTCAGTCCTTCTGTACTGATTGGAGATCTCCATCTTCAGGTGTCCATTTGTCCTACCAACAACGCTGTCTTCAATCAGGCCATCGAGGGGGCATCTGCCAGTTTCTCTTATTTCCTGTACCTTTCGCTGCACACTAAACTTACACTAGTGAGCGGGCTTCACAGTGACGCAACCCCTTAATGACAAACATAGACCCTGCTCTTTGTCAAACTTCTTTGGTGGTGTTTATACTGCAGCAGCGATAGAGAAACTTAGAAACCTTTCTGCAGAAACAGACACTTTTCATAAGAGTCTGAGCTGAAAATGAACCCTAAGTAACAGAGCAGCTGATACTTCCTTTGCAGTGGCTTTAAGCTCTCCCCTGTCCCAACAGAGGAACCTGGAACTTGAGTGTTTAATCGCCTCTTCTAGCCTAGGGAGTTCTGACCGTGGCTCAGCAGCTGGAGAGGCCGTAGATCCCAACACATAGGTTCGCAACCGGTCTGTAGAAAACTGGGATTATTAAAGGACATTTTAAAAACTCTTTGGGGAGAGATATTTTAGATTGAATTTCAGTTCAAAGTTGACCTATCATGATGGCTGCCATAGCCTCTGTATAATACTATTGAGCACCTGGATAGAAGAAGCTTTTATTGCCTCCTCTCTGTCCTAAAGCTGTGTCTAGGAGGCTAAACAATGGAGGCATCTTCACCGGAAGAGAGGGAGGGCAGAGAAAAAAAGCAAAAGCAGGCGTTAGAGTCTGACAGGCTGTGAGCACCCTTGTGAGATGACAGGAGAACGCTCTGCATGGAGGATTGCCTCAGTCTGGAGAGAGGAAGGCATCCCTGTGAGAAATGGTTTGGCATGCTTTGTCGATGTCCTCAGGGGTGAGGAGAGCATATATTCAAGGAGATGTGGCCTAGAATGCAATATCAGAGGGACTGAGTAGGCAGAGGAGAAGCTCTCTGTGGAAAAGGGAAACAGTAGTGATGAGGATAAGAATGACCAAACCAGCAACTGGAGGGCACTGTTGTTGGAGATACAAATAAGGGGAAGGAAAGCTAGACCAATCTTTGTGTGGTTTGCATCAGAATAGGAGCGGAGAGAGAGAGAGAGAGAGAGAGAGAGAGAGAGCCTCCCTCCCTTCCTCTTCCTCCTCCTTTTTCTTCTCTCTCTCTCCCTCTCTCCCCCTTCTCTCTCCCTCCCCCCCCCTCTCTCTCTCTCCTCTCTCCTGTCTGTATGTTTGTGTGTGTGTGTGTGGTGTGTGAGTGTGTGTGGTGTGGCGTGTCTGCATATGTATCTCTGTGTGTCTGTCTGTGTGTGTGTCTATGTGCGTGTGACTCTCTGTGTCTGTGGTCTGTGTGTGTGTGTGTGTGACTCTCTGTGTCTCTGTGTGTGTGTGCGCGCGTATGCATTTTCAGCAACGCTTGGTCCTGGAAACCAAGGACAACAAGCACATCTAGCGTCTAACCTTCATTTCTGAATGTCACTCTCCACTGAGAAGAGCCAACACCCTGGGAAAACCGCTGACTGCAGAGCCAGGAGAGGGCAAGTAAAACAAGTCCTGAACACTTTCCAGTATCAACAGGTAAGAATGATAATAGCGTGATGATGTCTCAAAGGACAGAGAAGCCAATTTACATACGGAAACGTATGAAGCGGTGGAAATGGGTCGCATTTCTCAGGAAAGCAGCTGGAAATCAAAGAGCCCAAGACGACATGTGGAATTTAAGAACTGATGAAGAGAATATCTACCTTGTCTTAAAGTATATCTAAATATATCTAAATATCAATGAACCAAAAATGAACAAACAATAATTACTCAGGGAAGGAAGATGGCAGAGTCCCCATGCGTGACCTGAGTGAAGACAGCATCATTGTGGGACAAGCACCCGCGTGAGATAAGCAATAAAAACAGCGTAGGAAATGGGTCTGAGTGGCACTCTGAAGAACTGCTGGGCTGTATATCTTTAAAGATATCAGCATTCGGAAACATCGAGGGCAGTGCAGGCAGGGTTTGGACTGGCTTATTTTCACTCAACAATGCATGGTTAATGCTACTGTGCTGCTTATGATCTCGCTCCCATTCTCCTTTTAATTGGGACATAAATTTCTTTGCTGTGAGTTTAAAATTGTTCGTCTATTATCTTCATCTATTGAAGATATCTCGTTTGCTTACAGTTTCCAATGATTGTGAATAAAATTGCCAGAAATTTTTTTACTCAGGTTTTCATTTGAAGTTGACCATTTAAATCAAGACACAACTTCGGAGCACAGTTGCTGGTTGGGACCATATTTAGCTTGATAAGAAATCACAGTATGAAGGCAAATGGATGGAGCTAGAAAAAGTCATCCTGAGTGAGTAACCCAGACCCACAAAGACAAACATGGTATGTACCCACTCATAAGTAGATATTAGCTGTAAAGTAAAGAATAACCAGGCTACTATCCATGGACCCAGGGAGGCTAGGCAGCAAGGAGGGCCCATTGTGGGGCAAATGGATCTTCCTAAGAAGGGGAAATAGAGAAGATCTCCTGGGTGGACTGGGAGCAAATGGGATGAAATTGGAGATGGGCGGAGGGGGACAGTGCAGAGAGAAATGACTGGAAAGGGGGGCATTACAGAGGTCAACGCAAAAGAAACTTTCATTGCCCTACAAGGAAGGCCCCAGCTAGGACTCCTGGCAGCGGTGGATGAATAGTCTGAACTGTCCATCCCCTGTGATCGGATTGGAGACTACTCTGGTTGCCATCGGAGAGCGGTCATCCAGTGACTGATGCAGACAGATTCAGAGATCCATGACCAAACATTGGGCTGACCTAGAGACCTCAGGGAGTCTTGTTGAGGATGGGGAGGAGGGATTGTAGAAACCAGAGGGTCAGGGACACTGCAGAAAAACCCACAGAAACTGCAAGCCTGACTCATGGGAACTCAAAGAGTCTGAACCAACAGCCAGACAGCCTGCATGGGAATGATCTATGCCCTCTGCATATCTGAGACAGTTGTGTAGCTTGGTCTCTATATGGGACTCATGGCAATGGGAGCAGGGGCTGTCCCTGGTGCTGTGACTGGCTCTTGGGAACCTATTCCTCATGCTGGATTGTCTTGCTCAGCCTGAATACAGGAGGAAGTGCTTGATCTGCAGGGCAGCATGATATGCTTTGCTTTGCTGAAGCCCATGGGAGGGGTGGATTGGGGGAGCAGAGGATGGGAGGAGAGGAGGGAGAGAAGGCTGTATATGGGATGTAAAATTAATTGATTTTAAAAATGAAATCACAAACCATTTTATACATTTATACTGTACAATGTTGCACCCCCACAAGCAGTACATGAGAATGTCCATTGCCTTGGGTCTTTGTTGGAAACTGGTATTGATGCTGAGATATGTTTGCCATTCTAATTGATGTATAGTCATATATTGTTATTCTTAATTTTTGTAGTGAAAAAATGATTTTGAGCATCTTTTCAAATGCTGCCATGCTGCTTACACATGTTCTTTGATGAAGGAGTGTCTTTCATTGCTCACTTTTAGTTGGGTTGCCTGTTAGTTTTGTTTTTAAAGTATCTGCATGTCAAGAGTGAGATAAAATGAAAGGGGGAGGAAGGAAGGAAGGAAGGAAGGAGGGAGGGAGGGAGGGAAGGAAGGAAGAAGGAAAGGAAGGAAGGAAGGAGGGAAGGAAGGAGGGAGGGAAGGAAGGAAGGAAGGAGGGAAGGAAGGAAGGAGGGAAGAAAGGAAGGAAGGAGGGAAAAGGAGAGGAGAGAGTAGGAAAGGAGGGGAGGGAAGGGGAGGGGAGGGAGTGAAGGGAGGTGGAAGGCACATTGACTGTGTGCTTAGGTGCAGGCATCCTGGCAGACCTGCACATGTGAGGATGTTCTTCTAGTGGGGGACAACAGCAAAAAGCAAAAAGTAAAAGATCTGTAAATACTAGAAATCAATAACTGAATTAAGGACAGCTCGCGGCAGTAGAAACTAGTTGAAAAGTGTCAAAATTTGTACAGGCGGCAGCATAAACAATTGTTGCCAGAGGAGTTCTTACTGGAAAGGTGAAAACAAAGAATTGAAGAAGATGACCAAATCCGGGGATATGGGGGGGTATTTCTAGAGGCAGGGGGACACTTGAACAAAAGTTTAGTGCCTATGGCTTCTGAGGAAAGGGGAGGAGCCAGGGTGATGGGGGTGGGAATGAGGGAAGAGGGAAAATAGACGGATCTGGGTGGGTCTTGTAACTGTTGCAGAGACCGCCTTGTGTCTGCCTGGAGTGGAAAGACACGTCCTCCACAGCAGGAGCTGTGACTCAAAGCTGTCTCCTATGCAGCCTGGAGATTCTCCCCAGGGTCCAACTCAGCCACTGAAAGGATCATGACACAGGATACGCCCAAGATTCTGAGGAGACTTAAGTATGAAACCAAACTGGAGGTTATTAAGTCGAGGCGAACACACATTCACCCAGAGTGATGTGGGTGTAAATACAGATACATGCTGGGTGCCCTAAGAATAGTTATATATGTCATTTTGTGGGCTTTGAAGTTAAAGTTATTGATTATATTGTTCTAAGTACATAATTTATTGCTACCTTTAAAATTGATATTTTACGTGATGGGGAATGAGCCAATGTATTTCCTTCTCTTATCGAAGCAAATCCCTCATGTGCTCTGCACTATCCAGGTTTGCAGGAGAGAAGAAAGTGCTGGCAAAACCAAACCTCAGGAGTCTCGGAATCTAAGACTTGTCTTGACCTCGACACTCTTCATTGGTTGTGTTAACACTCTAATTGCAGATTTTTTTTTCTCAGAACACATAGTAAGTCTTCTGCAGGTGGTTTTGCAATTTGTGTTGAAATTCTTGCCCTTCAGCAAGCAAAAGGCATAAACAAGACGCAGGGAAGCGAGGGTCTTTTTTCCCCTCCGCTTGCCCCCTTAGCTTTCCACAAGTCTCTCTCCCACCCCAGCACCGAGGAGTTTTGAGTGGAGGACTGACAGAATCTGACTTAATTAGAAGGGATCCCTAGCGGGTGTGCTGGGGAAAGGCGAGAACCAGGGGAGCTTGTTAGAAGACAGTCACAGCTGTCCAGGTGGGAGAGAACAGCTGTTCTAGCCAGGGCAGGAGTGGAGCTGGGTTCTGAATCATTTCCTCATAGGGTGGATATGAGATCTGAAGGAGAGAAATCACAATTCCGGGATTTTAGGTCTGAGTGGTTTGGGAAATGAACTTGTCACCACCTGAGAGGTAAACACCTTTGTTGGAAACAGTATGTGGGAAGAGGGTCCAGAATGCCTATGGATATTTTTTTTTGAAATGCCTATTGGGCATTCATTGGAATTTTAAAAAAAAACAATTCAGATTTTGGTAGAGAGATTTAAAATGAAGATTAAAAAATTGGCCGTCAAAAGTATATTAATAAAACCTACGGCTTTGTGGCTTAGTAAGTCACTGTGCTGGCTAGTCTTATGTCAGTTTGACACACAAACTAGAGTCATCTGAAAGGAGGGAATCTCAGTTGAGAGTATGCCTCCATGAGAACCAGCTGTAGGGCATTTTCGTGATTAGTGATTGATGGAGGTGGGTGCTGTAGGGCATTTTCGTGATTAGTGATTGATGGAGGTGGGTGGTGCCATCCCTGGGCTGGTGGTTCTGGGTTCTATAAGAAAGCAGGCTTGGCAAGCCAGTAAGCAGCACCCCTCCATGGTCTCTGCACCAGCCTCCAGGATCCTGCCCTGCTGAAGTTCCTGTCCTGACTTCCTTTGATGAACAGTGACGTGGAAGTGGAAGCCAACTTGCTTTTTGGCCATGGTGTTTCATCAAAGCAATAGAAACCCTAACTAAGACATTCACCAAGGGAGGGAGTATGGACAGAGGTGAGTACTAAAGATGGAGCTGTATGATGTCACACTTTCCCTCCCCCTCTTTTATGAGCTGGTCCTTAAAATCAACTGAGCAGGGCTCACATGGGCTCACAAGCAGCAAGCATGAGGCATGAATGGCTCTGCATGAGGTCCTCTGCTTATTTATGCTATGGTTGTTAACTTGGGGGGTTTTTGTAAGATTCCTAACAAGGGGAGCCAGTGGGAGCTGGTGTATCTCTGACTCCTTTGCCTGCTCTTGGGACTCTTTTCCTCCTATTGGGTTGCCTTGTCCAGCCACGATATGACAGCTTTACCTTGTCTTATTGTATCTTGTTTTGTCTTGTAAGCTGTCACCTCTTGGAGGCCTGCTCTGTTCTGAAGAGGAAATGGGGTGGGGGTGTGGACCTGGGGCGTGGGGGAGTAGTGGAAAGAAGGGATACCATGGTCGGGATAAATTGTGTGAGAAAAGAATCTATTTTCAATAAAGATTAAAGTTAAATAAAAAACAATTAAAACTAAAACCAAAATGTTGCTTTGTCTCTTGAGACAGAAAACATAACAGCGAGAGCTGTTTGAAGTGATCCGGCAGGAAATGGATGGTTCTGGAGAAAGGAAAGGAACCCTAAAGTGCTTGTCCTTTGTCAGGTAATTCAGGGTGGGTCAAAGGGCACAAACAGTGGAATTGTCACACAGTGCAGCCTGGAGTGAGGGCTTACAGTAGCAGAGGGGTAAGGCAGGAGGAGATGCAACCTGAATATGCAGGTGCTGATGGCTGTGGGGTGGCCCGGTGGGCTTCTGCGGTTTTCTCCCACGATTGCTCCATCTTTTCTTTCCAGAAAATTTAGTGGCAAAGTCACAGTTTGCAATGATTTACTTTTAATTTTGTCACAGCTGCTGCCGTGCGGACGAGATCCTTGAGAGAGGCGGGATGCCGTCTCAGAGGAGATGCCATTCAGTTGAGCTGTGGGATATATGCAGGGTTCCCATATATAAGGACATCAAGCAACAGAACAGCTTAGGCAATTGGGCACAGTGTGCAGAGGGATGTTGGGATGGTGCTATACTTAGGACCATATGTGTGACTGCCTGCACATAACCCAGCATCAAACAGATCGTTCTATCAGAATAAAATACTATTTTTGGATTTGATTATTGTTCAAATCCAAAAGTCCAGAACATACCTAGAAGAGAAAGCTCCTGATGAGGAGGGGAAATGAGTTTGTCTTTGGATATTTGACTGCAAAGTGTTTTCAACTACTACACTGAGAAAGGATTCCATAGGAGACAGCTAGAGGAAGGGTGCATCTCTCTGAAAAGAGCGTGCAGAAGAGATTATAAAACCAAGTAAGGAAAACATGCATGGTGTACAATCCACATTTAATAGTACCAACATTTAATAAGAAGAGGATGAAGGACCAAATAGAACAATCCCACAGACCTCAAGGACAAGAGAGACTTAAAGGTGAACTTGGATAGAGAATTTAATTGGCCAATCACCAAGTGAGATATATTTATCAACACACACACACACACACACACACACACACACACACACACACACACTAATTCCAAGTTTCAGAGAACAAGTTGCAATCCCAGCTACTTGGGAGGCAGAGGCTGGTGGATATCAAATTATTTCAAGGCCAGAGTAGGAAATAATGAGACCCTTTTTCAAAATAAGTTTTTAAGTGTTTGAGGTATGGCACTTGATTAGCATGTGTGAAATCTGGATTTGATCCCCGCATCCCACCAACACACACACACACACACACACACACACGTTTATAGTATATAGAGAATGTTTATAGTGTACTCAGGGCTGAATGGAGACTTCTTAACAAGCTTCATTTACACTGAAGTTTAAAAATGACTATCTTTCTTGGCAACTACCCAGTTGTCATCAGAGAATCTTCATCCAATGTCTGATGCAAACAGATACAGAAAGCCACACCCAAGCACGGGGCCAAGCCCCTGCAATCCTGTCAAAGAGAGGAGGGAAGGACTGTGTGAGCCAGAGGGATCAAGGCCATCACAACAGAACCTGGGCTCAGAGGGGCTGGCAGACTCTGGAATGACAGCTAGGGAGCCTGCATGGGACCAACCTAGGCCGTCTGTGTGACAGTTGTGTAACTTGGTCTACTTGTGGGAGTCTTAGCAATGGGAGCAGGGACTGTCCCAAAGGCTTTGGCTGGCTTTCAGGGACCTATTCCTCATAGTGGGTTGCCTTGCCCAGCACTAATACAAGGGGAAAAGCTTAGTCCTAACTCAACTTGATGTGCCATGTTTTGTTGGCACCCAAGGGAGGCCTGCCCCTTTCTGAACAGAAAAAAGGTGGGGGAGGGGAGGTGGGTCAGCAGAATGGCAGGAGAGGAGGGAGGGAAAACTGCAGTTGGGATATAAAATAAATGGATAAATTTAATTAATAATAATAATAATAATAATAATAATAATAAGGGGAAAGGAATCTTTCTAGGAATGAAGGAGGAGGCACTGCCGATTTAGCCAAGGCAAATGGTCTTGGTGGGAGGGAAGGTGACCCAAAGGCTTTCACAGAGTTCTTCAGAAGACTGCATCACTAATTACTTCTCGGTTGCTTTTCACCTCCAGGAACAACCACTGGGGACTTCTTTTAAATTGTGTGCCCATGCTCCTTAACAACTGCTCTCTGCTTATGTGTGTCCATAGTCAGGCAGGTCTCTGTCTGACCAGTT
>LOEQ01000561.1:100250-112289 GCA_001685075.1 Bramus lutescens | reverse complement strand
GCACGTGAATGCTGATGTGTGCTTGGCAGTCCATGGTGCACAGCCCTGACACCGTTTCCTTGCTGTAAGCACAATCACTCCGTGGGTTTTGTTGACATGTGGCAATCTCATGCCAGGACTGCCTTCCTGCGCGTCTTTGCTGCACAGGGGGTCTCTTCAGGGCTTTGCGGCGTCTGAGGCACATGATTCATATTCATATTTATATTCAGATTCAGCTTTCACAGCAACTTTCACCATTTCCATTTCATGAAAGAGAAAAACTGCTCAAAAACCAAACGATTCGCCAGAAGTCCAATAGCTAACGTGGTAAAATAGAGCAGTCATTGATGCTGTTATTGTCCATAAAGAATACCACTCTGAGACCTTTACGTATTAATTTACAGTAGAACTCATTTAGACCGTACAGCAAACTCACGCAGGAAATGCAGTTAAGTGGCCTTGTTTTATATATGAAAAAAAAAACCCTGTGTATCATAGGTAAATGAATCACACGCTCCGGCATACAAACAGATTCAAAGTCAAGTTGCCGTCTGGTTTTGTCTGATATTTTCTATAGTGTGCACTCAGAAAGCCTTCCCCCAGCACCTGCTGCTCGACTGAGACCCTCTGCCTCACTCCTTGGAAGTCCTTCTAGTCCACCTTTGCAGGTTTAAGTCTCACGGAAGTAAAACAGTATAGTACTGACTGTATTGAAAACCCACTAACAAGACCCCATTGTTCCCATCAGTGTTCAAGGACACTCAGCTGAGAGTGTGAGTTAGCCTCCTCACCCCTTCCCCAGCCCGGACACCCTCATCCTTGTGATTGGTCATGTTAGGGATGTCCGTTCTCTGAGCACATGAACCAATATGACACCAAATAACTTGTTATTATAATCCATAATTCTGTCATGCTTTTTCTGTAANCAACAATCTTATGTGGGAGATTTATTTACTCCACAGTTTTACGGGATAGGAAAGTGAAGGACAAAAGATTCAGTAACGCAGTTGGGAGCACAGGTCACAGTGGCAGCTTAAGGACTTGGATACGGGCATCAAACGGTATGCCTGAGCTGCTGCTCTATCTGCTGTATCCTGTCAGCCTTGAGAATTCTGACCTGACTATGCAGTCCATTCCTAGTGCTCCCAAAACAAGCAAGCAAACAAACAAACAAACAAAAACATCAGCAAGTATATGCAAAAATTCCCTGCCTGCTCGTCTGGCCCCCTCCTCCTGTGCGGTCTCACAGGCCACTGGCAGACTTTCTACCTTCCCGCTGATTCTCTCACCCAAACACCCTTCAGCAGTCCTGCTACCGCAGGTAGGGTGAGACACATGCTGCTCTTCCTTGCACACACTGGCTCTGGGGTCAGCTCTGTCTTTCTAGACTTCTTTCTATCTCTCTTAAATGTCTTCTCTGCTTCAGGGGCATCAAACCAAGGAGGATTTCTCCCGCCGGCTTGTGCTCCTTGACTTCCATCTCCCGCTCATTTCTCCGTCTGTCAGTGTTCTACCATCCCTCAAGGTCCTGCACAAACCCCTCTTTCTTCCCTAACTGTTCCCACATGCCTCCAGGTAAAACCAACTTCTGTTCTGCTTTGCTGGTGTCCCACTGCATTTGACGTGGAATATACCTTTATTACGGCACTTAAGCCAATCTGGTTTTTATTACAGTTATAGTCTGGAGTGTGGACGATACGTCTGTCTCCCTTATTACAGAATGAGCTTTAGAGGGCAGGAGCCGTGCTGTGTTCCTCCTTATGCCACAGAATCAGGAACAGTGTCCTTGTTGTTGCAGGATCTGAATATACTTATGACTTGTGCTGTTCGATTATATTGATCAAAAGAGGAGCCTGGTGTATACTGAATCTCTACCCTCTTCTTTCCTAGGTCATGGTGCCTTGTTTATTCTAAATCATTCCTTGAGGACAGGGATGCCAATGCCCTGGGTCCCAAGGCATGCCGGCAGGCAGGAGACTTCATTGGAAAGTCTACTTGTGCCCACAAGGGGGAGTAGTTGAGAGCATGCAGCCGCTGATCTGGAGAAGTCCTCCAAGGTATGGGCCCCGGGCCTATCTATCCTTTTGCTGAACTCAGAGAAGGGTGGCTCTCTCTGCAGTCCTCACGCTTGCCACATGCATGGCCTCCTTCAGGATGCCAATCCGCCCAGAAGCAAGATGGAAGTTTTGTTTTTGGTTTTACCTCCTAGACCCCGAATCCCTAAAAATCTTTTCTTTCCCTGTGTCCCTGTGGACACCACTTACGTTTGCTGTGTTTACTCATCTTAAGGCCTTTAGGAGAGCAACAGACCCACTCTCCACCCCCTGGGTTACCCGAAGCGGCATGGTCAGCTTCCATAGTGAGATGAGCGGATGAGTTAAGTAATTCTTTAAAGGAGTCTGGCTGGAATCAAGGTGAGCTTTGGGTGCTTTAACCCCCCCGTCCCCACACACTCACACAGGTGTGGGAGAGAGAGAGTTTGTGTGTCTTGGCTCACACGTGGAGGTCAGAGGCTAAAACTCTGGAGTTTGTTCCTTCTTTCCACCTTTATGTGGGTTTTGGGTGTTGAGCTCAGGGCACAAGGCTTGCCTGGCAAGCAGTGTTATCTGATGAGTCACCTTGCTGGTCCTTTTCCTGATGGAAAAGAAAAATGCAGATAGTTCCCTCTTATGTGGGCACACCAATCTAGTCCCCAGCAGGGCTTTCCCTATCTTAAAGGTGTGCAACCATGGAGCTCTGTCATTTGGGACTAGGCGATTCTTTGGGGGCAGGGATAATCTCTTTCTATCTAAAATCCAATTGGATATTTAGCAGTATTCTCAGCCCTTCTCAGTGTTCTTATGAAAACCTTTGAAAGGATCAATAAAGGCATCTGGGTTAAAAGGATACCTGTTTTGTCAGACCCACACTCTCCTTCAACCTTCAAACACACACACACATGCACACACTTATACACACACACGCACACACATACACACATACTTATACAAATACACTTATACACACATGCACACACACTTATACACACATACTCACATATACACACTTATGCTCACATACTCACACACATACATACACACACGCACACACATACACACATACTCATACACTAATACACTTATGCACACACACTTATACACACACATGCACACACACTTATACACACACACTCACACACATATACACACTTATGCTCACATACTCACACACATACACACATACACACACGCACACACATACACATACACTAATACACTTATACACACATGCACACACACTTATACACACATACTCACACACACATACACACTTATACCCACATACTCACACATACACACACATACAGACATACACACACATACACACAGGCACACACACGCACACATACACACATACTCACACACTTATGCACACATACACACATGCACACACACTTATACACACATACTCACACGCACATACACACTTATACCCACATACTCACACATACACACACATACAGACATACACACACATACACACAGGCACACACACGCACACATACACACATACTCACACACTTATGCACACATACACACATGCACACACACTTACACACACGCTTACACACACATACTCACACACTCATACACACACATACCTGAGCACATACACATATGAACACACAAGCACATCTCCATTTTTTTTGGTCCTGAAAAGCTTAGTATGAACTTCTAAATGAAATTAAGATCTCTCGTGGGTGATCACTCGAGTACTGAAGTAACTCCACAAACCCTCCAGCAGCTTGTGTTTCTGTAAAATGCAGCAGCACACATTTATGTTAGATCGGTGTGCAGAATGTTTCTTTATGATGCCTTTTCTTTGGTGTTAAATAGCCTAAAGTACCATATGTTTCTTAATAAAAAGCCACGTAAAAACCTACATTAATAAACTCAACTCAAAGAAAAGCTGCCCCAAGACAGCTCTAACTTAGCCTTTTTATGGGCTTGCCAACAATTTCAAGATTGTTTTAATGAAAAAAATTATGTTTCTGTCTTCATAGAGCACAGCACACCAGTTCCCTTTCCCACTGCTCTGTTCACCCTCACCCCACTCACCCCAGCTCCCAAGCCCAGGCAATTCTCCAGTGCCCTGCAGAAGGGTCACTCACACCTTGGCAAGTACTTTACTGGAAGGACTGAACCATCTGGAACCCCTTTTTGCACAGGAGTGTGTGCATGTACAAATACATATACACACACTCATAGGAGCTTGCATGCACACACAACCATTTACACGTCCTTGCCTGCTAGCATTCCCATGCATCCCACTGCCATTCCAAGCCCTCTTGATCTTGTCTGGGCACTGTCCTGTGCAGACTGGGCAGAGGGGAAAGTCCGTGGCACCTAGCCACGTAGAGCATGGTTCCAGATTTAAACTCTCGAAATGTGTTCAATGGGGAGGACCACAGCTTTCGAGCCAACAATCATCCTTCTGCATTATAATTGCTTATTTATTTGTGGCCATTGGCTACTTGATGGAAATTCTTTGAAAGTGGGCTAGACATTATTGATTACACATAGCCAAACTTAGCATATTGCCAGCTTTATTGATAGGACCTCAATACACATGTACTGATGGATTTTGATTAGTTTTGGATTCCAGGGTAGCCGTGGGGTAGCTCTAAACTCATGTCTGTGGCTCAGATGAAGACAAGTCTGAGAGCTACAGCAACAATTATATGATAAAAACTAATAAACAACAGCCACTGTCAAAGTCTGCTTGAAACATTGGAACAAAAACCCCACTGCAGTTAAAAAACAAAACAATCTGTTTTCAGCATCCTTCCCTCCCCCACTTCCTCTCATACCCTCCGTACCTCCTTATCTACCCAACCCAATCCCTTTCTTTCTCTTTAAAAGATGAACAAAACAAAAACAAACAGCAAACGAACAAACAAAAATTCCACCAAAACACCCTAGCAAAAAGCCAGTAGGACAAAAAAAATGTCCAAACAAAGCAACATGAAACAAAAAGTCTATAAAAAAATACCTCTGAGATTGTTTTGTGTTGGCCAACGACCTCTGGGCGTGGAGTCTACGTGCACATGCAGCAAATATACCCAGTGAGTTGCCGCCAGAGAAACAGTATTTTCTTTGCTAGTGGGCATCAGTTGTAGATAATGTCTAGATTAAGGGTTGGAGCCCTTGTTCACTTACCCCTTCTAGTTTGGGGACCCCAGCTGATTTGAATCTGTGTAGGCCCCATGCATCCTGTCACAGTCTCTAGGGATTTATGTGCGCATCAGTCTTGTGTCTGGAAGACACAGTGTCCTTGGTGTCGTCCATCATCTCTGGCTCTTACAGTCCTTCCGTCTCTTCTTCCAAATCGCTCCCTGATCCCTGAGGGGAGGAGTTTTATTCCGTTTAGGGTTGAGTGTTCCAAAGTCTTTCACTTTGTGCACACTGTCCAGCTTAAGATCTCCATGTCTGTTCCCATCTCCTGCAAGAAGAAGCTTCTCTGACAAAAACCGAGTGAGGCGCTGATCTGGGAGTACAGCAGAGTGTCATTAGCAGTCATATTGTTCCTACGTTTGTTAGGGACCACATTATTTAGAAAGACAGGGAGCTGCTTTTCACTGTTTTGGATTCTAGGAGTCCAAGATCAAGGCATCACAGGTTTACTGTTTGTCGCTAGCATGGCATTATTTATCTTGGGAGCTTCCAGAGGGAACAAATGCTATGTTCTCAAGTGACTTCCATAGCTCTCTCCAACCTTATTTAAGGCACCAATCTCACCGATGAGGGCTCCATCCTAACCAATATTATCTCAATACTGTTGCTGCGGGAACTCAGTTTGAATAATGAATTTGAACCATTCAGACCATAGAAATTTTACTTTTGTTAAGAGTATCAAATTTAACTCTATACATGAGGCCATTTGTCCACTCTGAACCTTAGTTTATTCATCGATCACATTTCATGATACATGTCTCCTTACTAAATTAGCATGATGATTAAAACACCATGGCAGGTGCTCAATAAAACTTACCTTTCCTAGTTCTCCTTCCTGAGTAGTAGACTGCTTTTATTTCTGCCACCTACCAGAACTCAGGATCACTTGGTGCACATACAACCTAAACTGTCAGTCTAAGTCAAAGTGAAGATCAGACTTTACAGCAGTTTCTCCCTCTGTATCCTCATACAGCACAGAATGTGGAACCCAACTCTACAGGAATAATCATATGTTTAGCATCTTGCCTTTCCTTGCTATCTTTCTCTTCTTGTGTATTTATTTTTGAGAAATGCCGACTTGTTACCTCATTTGAATGCATATATCTGTATGTATGTATGTATGTGTGTGTATGTATGTATGTATGTATGTATGCATATGTGTATGTATGTATGTGTATGCATGTATTATGTATGTATGTGTATGTATGTATGTATGCATGTATGTATGTGTGTATGTGTGTATGTATGTATGTGTATGTATGTATTATGTATGTATGTGTGTATGTATGTATGTGTGTGTGTGTATGAATGTATATAAAGGTAGCACCATTCACTCTTTTTCACTCTCAAGTTCTAAAGCCAGGGGGAAGATAATCCTTAAGTTTTGTTATGATGACGGTGATAGCTAGGAAAGGTATATTTTCCTGGGGCAGAAATAAAAATTTGGATATTCGGCTACCTCAGCTTGACATTTCTTACTACATGGAGTTATAGTCTAATAAACACTTGATTGGGTTTCTTTCTTTCTTTCTTTCTTTCTTTCTTTCTTTCTTTCTTTCTTTCTTTCTTTCTTTCTATCTGTCTGTCTCTCACAGTATGAAAGATGTCACACATGGGATATCTCATAGTTTCCCTTCTTTTAAAACGTTTCCATCATTTTTGTGTAGAGATAAAAGATGGAGAATAGTCCTCTGCGACCACAGAGAGAGAGGCAGAACAAAAGATAATATCTTGGGCCTGAAGCAGCCGAAACCTTATAACAGAAGACAGTTCCTAGCTAGAAGCTGGGGGCTTGGCACCCCTGAAAAATAAAGAAAAACATGCAGATGTGGTCATCTGATCAGAGAGGCTACATAAGAAGTTCCCTGAAGCGGGGAATTGGACTGAATGGCATGTGAGAAAACGGAAGGGTTTGGGGCTCTGTGCATGCTGCAAGGCTTCTCTTGTTCTTGGCATGCATGACAGCTCAGGCTGGACGGATTCGCATCCTTCGTTCCAGAACTAGAACAAAGAGTCTGATGTTGGTTGCTATCTGTGTGAATGATCCGCCCAGATTGATGGAGCCTTTCAGTCAAGTGTTCTTGATGGCTTTGCCTTGGCGTTGTTCTCCCAGCCCCTTGTCTTGTCCCTTTTCCTCCTTCTTTTATCACTGGGCCAGCTCCCTCCTCTCTCTGGTTTTCATCTACATGAAAAGGTTCTGACCCTTGACGTCTCTTGACTCCGGGGCACGGCACATGTCCTGACTTTCGTTCGTCTGCTTGGAGTCTGAATTTCTGCTTTGCCTTGATCTTAATTTGCCTATGAACCCAATCCCCAGGTTCCTGTGATAGTTACATGATTGCTCTGGGCACACATGCATGTAAATCCTCACTTTTGATCTGCAAGTATATTCTTCCAGGTTTGCGTTAATCAGCTATGAATGAAAAGATTGTGGTACCTGCTTAATGAAGGGCTGGCTCACAGTTTGTGCTCAGTGGCAACTGTGACAGTTATGATTCCCACTATGGGCAGGATCTCAGTTTAGGCTTCCCTCCCTCGGTCACATGGATAAGCCCCAACTAATTTAGCTATAAACGCATTTTCACACACTGTGATATGTGCACTGTAGGTCTGGGAAGACGCTTCTCTCTTAGAGTCTGAATATAACGAAGTTCAACCTCAGAACTTAGAAAAATCTTTCTTTAAAAAAAAAGACTAACTTACCAGTGAGATATCATTAATATTTGCAACAGCACAATCACACGCTGCACATTTATATCATAAGAAGACTAGTGCACAGAGCATGAGCCCTCAGATTCCACCCATCTGTGAGGTGCAAACCTTTGGAATGAATGTGTGATGAAATTCATGAATTTTCAAGTTTAGAAGTCGGTCCAGCAAAATGAGATCATTTGTCAGTGTTGCAAAACTACCTCTCACTACTATGTTCAGTGTTATTTTTCTGTCTCAGAACAGCCGACTTAAAGAGAACCAGATAGTGCACAGGAGCCGACAAGGGGGCTGTGGAAATGGTTTTGATGAAACTGGCACAACGCGTTCTTGTTAGGCATTGGCCGTTTCCTGAAGATGCCCATTAGTCTAACATTCACTGGACTATTCCAAGAGGACTTGACCCAAACTGCAATCTCAATGCATTAGTAAACCGTAAACGGAAGCAACTTTCCAAGAGGAAGGATGAGAAGCTACTCAAATTGTATGATTTGAAGCTACTGAAACTGTATGTTTTATAAAACCGTTGAACTGAAACAAAACCAGATCAAAATATGCGCTGAAATGAATTTAAACTAAACAAATAAATTTTTACTTCTTTCAAATTGAATCCCTGGCTGCAAATAAGACTTGCTTTAGTTCATATGGTATTTAATTTGGTGTGCGTGCGTGTGTGTGTGTGTGTGTATGTTTGTGTGCATAGCTTATCTTGGACAGTTATTTTCTCCATATCAGTTCTTAATATTCAAAATAATAATTATCTCCACCTCCCTCAGTGTAATTACTATGAGAATTAAATTTAATAAGCAAATCTTGTTGCCATTATTCCTCAACATTGTAAATTCTGCCTTATATCCAGCACATAAAGGGTCAATTGTAAGTCCTCCAATATGCTCACTGGCCACCAGAGGGCAGCAAAAGGTAGAAACCCTTCCTGGAACACAATGGAACTGGCTCTGTTTGTAAGGACAAACAAGAGGACTTACTAGGTGCCAAGCCCACTATAAGCTTCATGGCTATGTTAACATAGCTATTCCTTAACATAACGTAATAGCCAGATTCTGTTATTATTTATGTAGATGGGTTATGTAGGGCAGATGAAGAAAGTGAGTCAAAGAGAGGTGAAGAATTTAATCTAAGGTCACCCAACCAGCAGGTGACAATTAGACACCGCTCATCACTCCCACCCGGCAGTGTGGCTTTGTTCTTTAGCTTCACTTCCTTTGGAGATCATGAGTGTGAGAAAGGCTCAGATCTTGGCGCTGTTCACGTAAACATGGATGACTGGAACAAAAGGTGACCTTGCAGTGCCGTACAGTTCAGGGACCTGAGTAAAACTGAGGCCAGAGGCCGATGCTGTCAACGGTGGTGTTGAGGATAACTCAAGACAACACCATTAACCAAGCAGACTAGGGAAAGCTCCACAAGGGGTGGGAGATACAGGGAGGAAATGTTCAGGACAGTTGCCCTTGACAGAAAGTAATTGCAGTCATGGTGGCACAGTCCAGCTGGCCCATTCTTCTGAAGTTGCAAATGTTTCTTCAAATTTAAGGAGCCAGTACTAATAAAACCACAGGGAGCTGACTCCATTCCACCCACACCATTTTTTTTATTGTTGTTTGCTCATTTTTAAAAAAAATGAAAAGAAGAAAAGCATCTGTCATCACCACAGCTTTCAGAATAACAGTCCGTACTAATTTCCCAGCATTTTAGTTTCCTCCCCACATTTCAGCCCACTCCAATGGCTCTTCTATACTCCCTCTGTCAGTGAAGCTAAGGACACCGAGGTTGCCAATGCCCCAAATGGCAAGTCCGGTAGCTAGCCACTTGGCCATCTTTTCAGGTATGCCTACAGCATGTGACATCCTTGGCCAGTCCTTCACAGAATTCCTGGTCCTATAAAGGTTTGAAATTTCCTGTTGGAGAATCCTCAGCCTAGAAATATCCCCTGCCCCTCTGAGCTCCATATTTTCGCTTGCTTCTTAACTCCTACCTCTGTTAAATAATGAAGGTCATCTCGTAGGTCCCCTTCTGACTGGTGTGGATGTGCTCATTCATCTTCCAGAATGTTGTGAAGAGAATTTCCCAAATGCTAATCTCCTGTGTTTCTCCTTTCGAGGTTGTTCATTGGCTCCTATTTCCTACATCATGAACACAATCAGCATGCCAGAAAAGATTCCTCTAGGCTCCTTGTCTACGAGTCACATACGGATGCCTTTAGTCTGTGTATGTAACTAAAGAGGCCACAATTTTCTTCCTGTGTTTCTTCCCCTTTGCATCTTTTTCAAAGAGTTGAGTCTTCTCTAAAGACTCCCCTGAAATCCTTTCCTGTAGACAGGTGCTTCTGGCCTCCCCAGAGAGCACCAAGACATTTGAGCCATGGGTAACTGACAGCCATGTCTGTCTCCTGTGTAGATGCTAACCTAACTTAGCTGATAGCTCTAGAACTGAGACCCTTAACATCTATCTTGTGAGTAAATGAATTGCCTTAAGTGAAAACAGCCAGCAGGGGAGAGCAAGTTGTTATATTTAATATAACCATGCTTACAAAACGGTCCACAGTTTGAACTGGAATCTTGACTTTGAATCTGTCTCATCAGTTATTACAGATCTGAAGGACAGTGGTGATGCTGAAAGCCATAAATTCCAAGTCAGATGGGAGTGATCCTATTGGCTTTATTTTGTTATCAATGAGAAGGCAGCAAGAATGTTAATGAGAACCAGCAGGACCCAGCCCAGCCCCAGGAGCAGGCTATACAACTGGCTTTCCTCTGTCCTGGACCACTCGGCAGAACAAGCCTTGACAGGTTTAACACGGAGCAGATCATATGCTTTCTGTGTAGGTAACACAGCATTTCACATATATGACTAGAATCATGTGGATCCAGCTATTTTGTTTGCTTTTCTTGCTAAAAAGAGTAAACAGTATCTACCCTGTCTCACCCCCATCTGCTCAGTTAATAGTAATTTAATAGTCTGAGAAAATGAGCATAGGTCACTTGCCCCCTTGTTTACTAAAACTCCAGAGAAACATCACCATTGCCTTAGCACTGTTCTGGGCAGAGACCACAGGCAGTCACAGCAATGCCTCTGTGGTGTCTACGTGCGTGTCGCTATGGTTTGGCTATGAAATGTCTCCCACAGGCTCCAGTGTAAACGCTCTTGGTTCCTGAATGATAGCAATGCTTCAGGAGATTGAGGAACCTTTGGGACTGGCTGGGTCCCTGGAGATGAACCTCGAAGGCTGTGTCCACGTCTGCTTCTGGCATGTTTCCTCTGCTTCCGGTTGTGACCGTCCTGTGAGAAGCTACCCCGCCACAGATCAGCTGCTCCTACCACCTTCCTTTTCCACTACGATGAGCCGAACGCTGGGAGACCAAAATAAACCTCTCCGCCCCTAAGTTCTTTCTGTCGGCCGCCTTCTTTGTCACGGCAGCTCGAAAAGCAACATCGGCCATGCTTGTCATGGTTGTGATAGCGTGCTAAGTATGTCCAGTTCCTTCTCTGTCCTTAACCTTCACAACAGCTTCCGGTTTGGGGGTAAAATAGGATGGGGTGGAGCAGAGCTGTCTGAGTTATCACTGCAGATCAGCAATGCAGGGCATTTCCGGCTTTCGCAGTGTCGAGACTTGCCTCCGGATTCTGCCGCAGCATGGTCATCACAGGCATCCAACATTCTGGGTTCAAATCCTGGCGCTTCAAATCCTTAGCCACAGGACTTTCAGATAACTTGTTCCAGCCTTACTTCTTCAGCACTATCATTATAAGGTGGGAGTAGAAACCTTTCTCAGAGAGTCACTCTAGCGAGAAAGCGCCCTCGAAGTGCTTGGCAGGGAGCTTGCACCAGCACTTTGTAAAAGCAAGCTCTGGGATTTCAGTTCTCAGGTGGGGGGCACTAGCCATGCCTTTAATCCCAACACTAGGGAGGCAGAGACAGGTGGATCTCTGTGATTTCCAGGCCAACCTGGTCTACAGAGTGAGTTTAGGACATGCTCCAAAGCTACAGAGAAACCCTGTCTCGAAAAACCAAAAGAGAAGAAGAAGGAGGAGGAGGAAGAGGAGGAGGAGGAAGAGGAAGAGGAGGAGAAGAAAGAAAGGAAGGAAGGAAGGAAGGAAGAAAGAAAGAAAGAAAGAAAGA
>LOEQ01000561.1:88483-100235 GCA_001685075.1 Bramus lutescens | reverse complement strand
AGAAAGAAAGAAAGAAAGAAAGAAAGAAAGAAAGAAAAAGAAAAAGAAAGAAAGAGAAGAAAAAAGAATTAGATTGGCTGTCAAGGAGGTCCAACTCATCTTGGGCTCAGTGTGCTTTCACATCTGTCCTGAACCCTTTAGAAACCCCAGACAAGAGAACTGATCTTCATTTGTTCATTTATAAAATCATCTATCAACAAAATTCCAGCTGGTGCCACCATAATCAGCCTGTTAGCAATTTGACACAAGCCTAGAATCACCTGGGAAGAGGGAACACCAACTGGGGAATTACCCCGATCAGACTGGCCTTTGACCATATCTGTGATTTCAAATGGTCTGGTCCACTGTGAAGGCTGCCACTCCTANNAGGCAGGCTTGCCCGGCTGCAGAAACCAGAAGAAGCAAGCCAGTGAGCAGTATTCCTCTACCGTCTATACTTCGGTTCCACTTCCAGGATCCCGCTGTAGCTTCTATGAACGATGGACTATAAACCTGTGAGATAAAATACACCCTTTCCTCCCAAAGTTATTTTTGGTTCTGGTTTTTATCACAGCAATAGAACACAAACTAATAGACCCCTCATTCTGACTGATGAGGTAACTAGGGAGTTGACAGTCCAGGTCATTGCGTCTAGAGTCCTGTGTCTAACTGCATCTTACATCTCATATATCAGAGCAGAGCAATAAAAGAAACCATAAGATCATCGAGCCAACATCCCACCTACAAGACAAAGCATAATTTGATTTTCAAAAGTTCTGAGTTCTCAGTATTCTCCACTAGAAGCTCCTCATAGATCTTCTTCTCTAAAAAGTAATAAACAAAGATGTTTCTGAAGCCACTCATGAGCATAATCTCCTTTCCTCTTTGTAGATATGAGGAAGACATTTCTTCTAAATAGAGGCACAAGTGGAGAAGAGCATGGGCAGGTTAAGAAAAGAGGCCTGGAAATCTGCCCAGATTTCACAACTGTGGGTCTTTTACAGCAGTCTCTCTCGGGAGCTGCTGGAAAACCGCTACAAGGCGCTTTCACTGACACATATCACCCGAGTTGAAAAGCAGAGTGTTTCTCAACAATGAACAATAAAAACGTGTCTGAGCCTTTGACTCAAGTCTCAATAGCAGTATGAGATGTAGAGATTGAATATTAGCCAGAATCACCCAGAAAGTTTCTGTGCGCGCGCGCGCGCGTGTGTGTGTGTGTGTGTGTGTGTGTGTGTACAGATGGTACCTAAAAGCCACTGGCTCCAAGGTACTGCTAAAATTCCAAAATTTTGCAGAGGTCCAAATAGCACTAGTGGAAAGGCATAGTATTGGCACACAGCCTACTTAAATTTTTCTGCAAACCTTTAATCATTTATAGATTACTTATGATAGCTAATATAATGTGAATGACCTGTAGTTGGTTGTTATACAATGTTGTTTAAAAAGTAACAAGAAAAAGTGTGTGTGCATGTTTAGTACACAATTTTCAAAACTATTTTGGAAATAACAAAACCTGCTGATATGGGACAAGGGCACTGCCTATGAAAAGCATATTGTTTTTGTTTCAGTGAATATTGATCTCTCTCTTTCTCTCTCTCTCTCTCTCTCTCTCTCTCTCTCTCTCTCTCNNTCTCTCTCTCTCTCTCTCTCTCACACACACACACACACACACACTGCAGCTATTTAACCTGGACCTTGAAGTCCACAGGTGAGCAGACAAGAGTGGGAAAGAGCCTACAGACATACAAACATAAGCTACAGCAGCAAAGACACGATGGACTACTAAATAGCTTATTTCTTCCACCCTAGGGGTATCGCACGTCTCCTGTGTTCCACTTTTACTAAAAACGTAAATGAAAGAGAATTCTGGGGAACGTGGTCCAGCCTACCCAAGCTGACACCAGGAATCCCCCATAGATACAAATCAAACAGCTCTGCCTCTGACTTCTCTATTAGTTCTTTTTGGGGGGGAATGTTGTTTCTAGCCTGGAATAGTTAAAAGGACAAAGACTTCTTACCTTTATCATATTATTGCCTTCTCATATTAGTTACAAAGTAAAAATAGCTAATCATTGCAAAATTACTTTGATTATTCAGTAATCTCTGTTGAATTCTCAAGCCCTGAGAAAGGCATTGCGAGGGTCAGAGTAAAAATTCGTCTGTTACAGCAAGACCTCCTGCATGCTACGCTTGTGCGTGCATGCAGAAGAACACCAGTCTGCACTCCATAAGCCCCACTCCAGCTTAGGTTTCAGGTATTTTCAGCATTCAGGTCTTGGAGTGGGTGTTTCATGTACAGCAAGTGTGCCTGTCCTCACTGGTCACCCTGAGCATCAGTGGCCTAGAGATTGAGAGATAACTCTGCCTGACACTGAACCACCAGGAAGGCATCATCCCAGGGCTGCTTGGGGGCTCTTTAAAGCGATATGCTCCCCTTAGTTTCTTCAGAACTTTAGTGTACTGGGAAATTAGAGGTGACCATTACCATCTTAACCAACACATTAAAACGAGGGAAAAAAATCTGTAAGGGGTCATCACATGGCAATATTAAATATTTTCATTATATTTTCTAATAATTCTCAGGTACTGGTAACCATAAAAGTCTTCATAATGTGTTTATTGAAGCCAGTAATCAATGCAGGATGGAATTTTCAGTATAACACAGGCAGTCCAGGTTTGATGAAATGCTGCCCTGTTGCTGGGATATAAACTTGACTCTGTCTTTTGGGCACCGAGGTAGTAAAACACGAGAGAACTTCCTAATGGAAATGAGACTATTCTCATTAAATTAAATGAGACCATTTAATGTGGGTGAAAGTGATTTAAAATTCACACACCTCCTGAAAATATGTTCTTGATTTACTATTAAAGAGTAAAATTGGTTTAGTAAATATTGCCAGGTGTAATAAATCATAAAACATTTAACACCGATTTGTCAAACGTAGTTTACATGAAGTAGCACTCAGTGTTCTTTCTGCCAGACTGAGTGAAATGGCTGATATCTCAGGAGAGTTTTCAGTCGGTTAGAAACTACAGTGAGTAAAACATTGTTCTGGGTGGTATGTTGGTTATAGAAAAATCACACAACACTATATCAACCCCCAAATGTTCAGCGTGTGGATGGGGTTTTCACCCTAAAATGTAAGGCAAAAAAAGATGAACCTGAATGCATCTGTTAGCTTCAGTTAAAACAACCAATGATATCACCCCTCTTATCTGTTTCTATCTCTCACCCTAGTGGCCCTCATCCATCAAGAAAGACCCTGCCCTGCTAACACAAACCTTTCTTCCTCTAGCTTGCATTCTGTTTATACCATGATTAAATTTTCAGCTCTACTTTTCATATCTGAAATGGCTTCACAATTCTTTCTGGGACAAGATTTTGTTCATTTTTACTCTACAGTTAGTTACAGTTTAGATGTGTGATTTCCAAGTCACTCTGTGTAGAATCCTGATGCAGTTTAATTGGTCTGCTGGAAATTTTCTCTAATACAGGCTGGTTTGGCTTATGTCACAACTTGGTATGTTCTGATGATTATGTAGATTTACAGAGATACCACAGGAAATGCATCAACTTCTTCAGAGGTTAGACTAGAACAAAGGGAACAAAATGACTTGGCTAGTCACCTTTTCTAGCATGCTATTAAACTGAAGATCTAGAACGAGAGAGGACTTTGCAGAATTGGTAAAAGTCTCAATGTCTATGTACCTTGGACACCAAGCCCAGAGATGCCTGAGCTGGAACTGACCTGAGGGCCTTTTCCCTGAGGACTAGCTTTCAAGGTACCTGAAGTCACCATGCAAGCTCCAAAGAAGAGATGCAATCAAAAATTCTAACCAGCTATGATACCTATAAACCACATCAATCACCAATATGGCACAAGAGCCCTATGTGCATTAGTGACTCGCATGCCTTAGTGGCAACCCACTCTCTCATCGGATTCCCCTGCTCAACAAAAGGGGAATCATGCCTGGTACTAGAAACCTAGCTAACTACTCACTGGTTAGTGAAGTCTTAGCTACTGGGAGAGGATCTACAACCTCTAATCTACTGAACCAGAATAATTCCCACAACACCTTACAAACATTTATATTTATGCCCGAAGATAGGTGCAGTCTTTACCCCTCACCAAGGAAACCTTTGCAAAAGAAAGTATTACAGAAAACCGCAACCAATCAAAGTGCAGAGTTCTGGAGCCCAGTAGCCATGAAGACTTCTAGAAAACACTCCTACGCCTAAGGCTCAGGGAACATGGTGGAAAAGGATGCAAAAAGATTGTAAGAGCCAGACAATCAAGGAGTTTTCTGTGAGATTATGTCTCCTACTGATTTCAGAAGCTATACCCATAAAGTCTCACCAACATGAGTGCCCCAATTTGAGCTGAACAAGGGTGATATCGATGGGCATACCAAACTGTATGGGGAAAAGCCCGTGAGGTCTTAACCCTACACAAAGAACTACAGGCAACCAAGAAAAGCTACCATTTGGACGAGCACATCAATTGACTGTGCAGTACCAAATGGTTACCCCTGATAACATGTACAAGTAACCTTATATGGATTCAAAGGTTATGATTGGAATATGTGTGTATACAATAAAATACATACATACATGTAGTAACAACTTGTGGAAAAAGAGGCTGTGAATATCAAGAAGGATAAGGAAAGGGTATATAGGGGGTTGAAGGAAGGAAAGTAAAGAGAGAAATGTTATATTATAATTTCAAATTTTTAAAAAATATATTGAAAAAATTTGGTGTTTAGAAGATTCCCTAAACCATAACTGACATTTTCCTTTGGACCACAAGTACCATCAGTGTCAACCGCTGCTATTTAGCCTCACCTCTGAGTTATTTCATCAAGAATAGGACACACAGTCGGGTTTGATCAGTTAAGCCTCATTTCTTCTGTTAATTCTAAATCAAGACTTGAGATTGAATCTTTTGATTCGGGGGGAGTTTTGTGAAACCGTCTTAAATGTTAGAGAAACAATATTGAGCTATGAGGAAGAGTTGTTTGGCTGGAAGGTTAGACTGAGCATCTTTAGAGTCAGGAGATGTCGGGGGGAAATATATCCTCTTACATGGAAGAAACAGAGGTGAAGCTGCATGTTGTTAAATCGTCTTTCCTGTTAGTGCTCTGTGGCTCTTAATAACCATCAGGTCTTTAAGGAAGACAGCAAGCCAGCATCTGGCTGACTAGGATAAAGTCAAGGTCTTGAGGTCATTTTCCACTTGGACAATCCTTAACTGTGCTGTTTTGTGGAACAAAAAGACACCGGGAACTCTAGAGGTAGAGGAAGAGGTATAGAAGATGAAACGGTTGGGAAGGAGACTCTAGAATCCAAGCCAAAGGAAGTCTAGTCCCTGAGGGAGTCCTGGCCTTCAGTATCAAATGAGCACTCCACCTACCACCACATCTTTGCTCTGCGCTATTTCTCATTTGTTGTCCCCTGGTGGCAAACGTGTAAATGATTAAACTTACAACCCTGACATAGGATCCCTTCATCTCCACGGTTACGGATTTCAACAGGAAGCTCTGGTAAGACCAAACCTTGGTTACAGTGTACTCCGATTTTCTTTCATGGTCTTGTCACATTGTGTTCTGATCCCAGTATTATGTTGTCTCAGACACCACTGGGGCTTGCCTGCAGCTCCGTCGTTCACCCATGCAGCTACATCATCGGTTGCATCTTTAGTTCCTCTTACACTTCTAGCATGTAGCTTCAGAGTATGTTTGTTTCCCACACATTCTAACTGTAAGGCTTTCCCTGTTGCCCTGGAGTTTGGTTGGTACAGAGGTGAATACACCATGGGAGCGTGGAAGTCTTCAGAGGCAATCCAGCCTCTAGTCGTTTGACGCGTAGTTTCGCATACTTTCCTGTCAATGCCATGGAATGGAGCTCTGTTTCCTGCCTAGACTGAGTTTCCTTCTGCTCCATCTTGCTTCTTCCATTACCTCACACCACTTTGTGGAACTATCTCCCAAATAAAACCACCAGTACGCCAATACTAGTCTCACCCCAGATGTTAGGAGAAGTCAGACTAATACATAGGCTAAACAAAAAACCCTCTCTTAATTTTTCTCTTACATGCACATGTGCGCACATGTGTGCACAAACACATGCACACACACACACACACTTATGTATGCATGTACAAAGGCAACATATACTTTTAATAAGCCGTCAGAACAAAATTTTCTTCCAGTTACTATGTTATGGAAGTTTGTCTATAAAGTGGTAACTCGGACACACTTTCTTCACCCCTTGAATGATTAATTGCTTTGGGAACAGCTCTCCTAATACACGATAAGAAAAGCAAATAAAATCTCTGTTGTTGCCAGCACTCTGCACCACACCAAACACTGAGAAAAGGGGAGCAAAAATCTCGTGAGTCCTCAAATTCAAACTGATTGCAGAGCAGAGGCGCTTTCTGGAGTGCAACCCAGAGAGCATTAACACGCGGCCTGCAAGCCTGGTTGGATACAGCGAGAACGTGGCTCCAGAAGACTGTGGTGTCTAAGATAACAAGAGAGAAGGACAAACAGAGAGCCTGAGGACTATGCAGCACCCCCTTACAGCTTTGCTAATTCTCTGTTAAGTGGTTATACGCACGCACATGGGAAGAAAGACATAATTAAATACAGTAGGCCAACAATTTCTGGAGTTCACAAAGGAGATTCAGTGAGGAGCTATCCTCCAATTTATGGGGAACTGGATATGATTTTCAAAATTCACTCACCTTTGTTAAGAGAAAAGAATAGCATGCCACAGACAGATCAAAATACTTGGACTGTATGCCAGAATGAAGTCTAATTCTTCAAAGGGACACAATGAAACACCACTTCGCAATTTAAAACATAATGTTTGACACTCAATAAAAACTAATTAATATGTAAAGAAGTTTATCATATAACTCTGGAACTCAAAAATCTGACATGGGGTTCTTGTGTTTTCTAGCTTCTAATGGCTGTGTGACTTCCTTGGTCACATCTGTAAAGCTTCTTTTCTTGTTGTTTCTTGTTTTTTTTTTTTTTGAGACAGCTTCTCTATGTAACTTCTGCAAAGGTTCTAATGACTAAAAAGGCCTTTCTCATTTCATTTTCACAAGCTAAAAATTCTGCAACCTACAACAGCAATCTCCCTGCAAAATATGCTGATGTAGTAGTAACACAAATGTTAATGGAGCAACCAATCACTTTTTAGAAAGGAATTTAAGGCTTTCTCTATCAATTGCAACCTATATCTGACACTGCTGAAGTAGGCAAGAAGCTGAAACTAGATAGCTCATGGGCCTGGAGGAAAACCACTAATATTCAGCTGTAGCAATAAAGCAATAAAATGACTTCCAATAACATATCGCTATACCCATGTAACAGATCACCATTCAATCCTCATCAGAGAAGCGTCTTCTTGTAGTAGACAGGAATTAACAGAGAGACTCACATCTGGATAATGTGTAAGAGCCAGAGGTGGTGTATGACTTCAAGGAACGTCTTTCAGACAATAGTATGGATATGAAAATGAAATCACAGAGACGGACATAATGCACACAACTTCGTAAATGAGATGACAGACCTCAGGGAACAAATACAAAAGGACGAGGAAATCTCTTTTCAGAAATAAAGACCAAGCTGAAAGGACAGATCGTTACAACTAGGTAAGTTATCAGAGAGGAAAAGTTTATCTAGAAAAGAAATGTGGAATGAAGATGGATTGTAGGAAAAGCTGAATAAGCCCTCACACACCCATAAGTAGCAGATACTAGAACCAGAAACCAGGAGCACCTGAACTGCTTTAGTCCAGGCTTTCCTCACAGCGACAGAACACCCAAGCAAAGAGATTTCAAGTGAGGAAGGCAGGCTTGGGCTCTCATGCAAGTGGGGAAGACAGGCTTGGGCTCACGTTCATGCTAGTTTTGCTCCACTGCGCATCTGCAGAGAGGGGGCAGTGAGAGCGTGTAGCAATGCACAGTGAACACCCCAGGGGACAGGAAGCAGTGAGAGAAGAAACAGGAAGTGGCCAGGAAGGGACACACTTAAAAGACAGATCGGTAGAAACTTGCTTTCCCTACCCTCCCACACCTCACTTCCCACAATTCTACCACCTCCCACCAGCTGGTCAAAGTTTGAACCCATCCATGGGTTAATCCATTCATGAAGCCAGGGGGCCCACGATCAAATTATTCCCAAAGTGCAACAGGTGGACACAACTTGCATCAGGGACCACAACTCCAATACATGAGCCTTTTGATGGGGACACTTTTTATACATTGAAAAAGCAAATATAAAACTATAAAAAAACTCTGAAAACTGAAGATGTACATTTTCATACTGAAAGGATACAACACAGCAGACATCTGAGAAAAACGCAGAAGGATCAACGTGGAAATATTGTAGTTAAATTACTGGACTTTAGAGAAAATAAGTGAAAAAATCTCTTGTGCGTTCAGGCCAAAGTAGCATGGGACTTACAAAGGCAAATTAAATTAAATCATCAACAATTTTTTTTTGACAGCAGTAATTTATGCCAAAAGAGAAAGGATCACAAGCGACTATTATCAGCACGTAGGAATTCAAAACACTGTTCCATGAAGTCTTCCTTATAAATTTAATAGAAAAAAGAGTTTCAGAAATCCAAAGGAGAGCTCATTACAAAGTTTGGTAGACAATATTAAATCTAGTTGCTTCTAAAATGAGTGTCTGAAGAGTAAAATTTACAAAGACAGGCTGTGTCCACAGATAGTTCAACTAGTAACAATAAAAGATAATGTTAGAACATATGCAAAAGTATTTTCAAGCTATTTTCAGTAATTATATTGGCATGGTATTAGAGTTATTCTGAAAATGTTGTATATATAATGCTAGCCAAAGAAAATGAGCAATTAGGAAATAGTCTAATTCTATTATCCTGTGTGTCCTTGAGAACCAGTTCTCAGTGTAGGAGTTTAGAAAATGCAATGTTGCAAACCTTGTGGGGGGAATAATACTGACTTTTAATTGAGATTATCTTGTGAACGTTATCTTTGTAAACTTTGACCATTGAGGAGAGCAGTCTACCATAAAAGGCCCTGTGAACACTCACTTGGTGACACTGAAGTATGGGAAACTGAGGCTCTGGGGAGCATTGTGTGGTCCAAGCCCAGGAAAGAAAATGAGCAAGAGGAGCCTGGAACATCTCACTAAGCCAGAGAGCAGAGAATCAGAGGACCTACTGAGGGCTACAGAAGGCACTACGAGAGATGCTCATTGCCCCAAATATATCAACCTGAACTTCATAAAGATAATACAGTTGATCAAAACTCACCAAGGATAGTTAAATCCGTGAATTATGACTATCTGTACATTTTAAAAGCTAACCGGCTATCCTCAGGTGACAGTAACAGGTTGAATAAAACCAGTGGCTTTTCTCACACAGCCAGCAGGCAAGGAACAGAATCTCCCTACGGAGTAAGTATAGATAGCGAGGAAAAATAAATGATGGAAGTAAATAGTTTGCCCCCACAGTGAAGTCTCTTGTGGATGAAAATGTATCAATGGCTGCCAACACTGCACAGCCGACCGTGGGCCCCCTGATAAAGAGGAGCCCACTTACAGTCTTGCCAAACGGGCAGAACAAAGTCTCGTTTAGCTTCCAAATTAGGGAAAATTCAGGGGTCTAAAATATAAGTGAAATTGCACAAATATGCAAAACTAGACTGGGAAACTCTTCAGTTCCTGGGCCTCTAGTTCCTCCATAAATAAACTGAGGAGGAAGACATGGAGGAGGAACCTGTGGACTAGAAGAAGTCAAAACATGTCAGTGTATTAGTTATAAGAGAAACCAAGGCCACCAAGATACATGAGAATAAACTGAAAGCATTAAAGGAGGTAGAAAAAAAACTAAATACATTTTAAGGCTACCTACCAAAGCATGGCAAACGTCTATCAGTTTAATTGAAATGGAAAATGCATTAAAATATACTTCAATGTGTTAGCAATATATAGTCAATTGTACTTACACTAGCAAGAACTTCAAATAGACTACCTAGCTTAAGTAAATAAAGAATAATCAATGTTGAAGAACAAACTAATTTTTTAGAAGTATATAATTGTTAAATTCATATGTAATTCAAAATACTGAATCTTTGTGAACCTCTCAAAAAATCAGTGAATGATTTAATAACCTAATTCAAAAAGCATGAAAGAACTGATAAATCGTAAAGGAAAGCTAGGAAAATACAGAAAAGCCAAGAAATATCTGCAAAGATGTTTCTATCTAAATAAAGAAATATGTTAGGAAATCTTGAAGTGGTTAATTTTCTGGGGGTGGGATTATTAAGTAAGTAGATAACTACAGGAGGAAGAAGTAAGCTAAGTGTATTTCTAGATGCATTAAACAGTCAGTGGCAGAACAGGCAATGGAAAGGTTCCTAAAAGCTATTTCCCTTAAAATCAGAAGACTTAGGAATTGCAAAATAATAATAGTAATAATAAATTCCTCAACTAGTTATTCTCAACTGAAGAAAATAACTGAAGACAGCTGGTAAGTAAGAGATATAAGATAAAACCACTCTTACTAGAATAAAAAGTACCACACAAGTGTGCTGCTTAATATGGAAAAACACAGTAACTTCTGCTCTGGAAACTACTCTTTGTTCTAATATTTGGATTGGTAAAGGTAATTTTGACAAAAGAAAGAAATTAAACATATAAAATAAGTCACAAAGAACCAGTTCCCATATTTTGCTGATGTTTCTGTGAAAATACAAAGTCAATAGATTTCATATAAGCAAACTAAAGTATGGAAGATGAGCTCCCATTCATAGTACCAGAGAATAAGAAAACCACTGGGAAAACAAAAACAAAAAACTATGCAAGCTCTCTCTGAATAAACATTTTAAAATATTCCCAAGGAACAGAAAGAAGATAGATACATGGCAAAGTCATATCCAGCATCATAAAAATGCTGCTTTCTGCTAAATTAGTCTATAAATAAAACATAATCCCAATAAAAGTAATAACACTTCTTTTTTTCTGGAATGAGACGAGCTGATTCTAAAGTTCTTACCAAGCAGTAAGTGGGTGGAAAACACTGAAAAAAGCAATTGGGCACTCTGGATAGTGAATGTCTGGTATAGTCTATAGTTCAAAATTAACATGGCATGATATTGGCAGGTAACGTGAGATCATTGTGTTATGATAGGAAGGGAAATAAGTATAGACACAAATACATAGGAGAATTTAGTTTTTAAAGGAGGTGGAATCTCAAACATGTAAGACAAAATTAGTAACTGTTAAATGGTAAAAGAACTAAAGAACTACTCACTCTGGAAATTAAAAACAACAACAAAAACCATTAGATTTAGAGCATCTGCATCATTCAAAAGAAATTTTAGAAAGATCAAAAGCTAAATCTAAATATTAAAACTGTAAAATTTCTACAAGAGGGAATAATTATTACAAACCTTATGTGGAGAAAACTTCTACCACAATAGAAAAAGTTGGTAGGTTTCACCATTAGATTTTTTAACTATAAAGAAAAAACTATCATGGAGCAATTTTTTATTTAAAAAAATAAATTGTAAGTCAAAGTATTACAATGTTACAAATCAATGACTAGTTTGTATGACATATGAATAGTTACTATATATCAGTTATTTGTAAATAAAATAATGCACAAAGGGAAATTTCGTAAGAAGACACAAGGGCTGGAGAGATGGCTCAGCGGTTAAGAACATTGCCTGCTCTTCCAAAGGTCCTGAGTTCAATTCCCGCCAACCACATGGTG
>LOEQ01000561.1:21207-34341 GCA_001685075.1 Bramus lutescens | reverse complement strand
TCCAACCTCCCCTCTCAACGCTAACCACTGTCCCCCTCATACATCTGTGTTATAGGGAGGGATCCTTTCTTTCATGCTCAATGGAGCTATGGGAAACGCAGCTCTTATGCAGGGCATATGCAGGCATGCACATGAATGAAAGTGCCCTTTGTTCTACATCTAAAACCCAGCAACATTTCCACACTGTCTCTTTTGAGAACCGATGTGCCCACAGCTTTCCAACAGTCCTCCCAGACAGGGTAGCTCTTGCTCCCTGGGAGTTGCCTGTGCACAACCTGCAAATTAGCCCGTTCTCTTGATAGGTAGCAAGGAAGCCTGTGCACCAAGGCCTCAGGCCTTCTCTGTTCTCTGGCTTCCATTTGTCCATCTCTTCAGAGGATGCTGCTCTTGCTGAAATGTCAGTTGCCCCTTTTAGCACAGGGAAGCAATTAATTGGCCATTTGGTCACCATAAGCATTCTTTCTGCGTTTGGGATCTTTCTTTCTCATTCTGTATAGCACAGGAAAAGGTGAAGCTGGGTATTGAGGAACAGTTTTCCTCAAAAAGTATAGCTGTGGCAACATGAGGCACAAGTGAGAGCCCAGCCATGCCAATCCCAGACACAGAACACAAAGGGCAGAGCTAGAGCTGGAGGCTGGGACAACAGCTGGCCTAATATGGTACCTGGAGCACATCACCGACTCCCACACCGTTACCCCAAACATAAAGAAAGCTGAATAACATGATCGCCAAGGGCCCTTTCTGGGAGGAAAAAGAAAATCATGACTATGCTGTAACTGTGAAGTAGGATTTCATAGAACTCAGTGGTATTTAAAGGATTTTGTTGTTGCTAATTACTGCTGTGATAAATGACATACTTGGAAAATTATTAGTGCAATAATCAGGTGCTAGACAGCACACAGCATACCCTAATATTTTCTCTTGGGTCCTATAAAGTACCAACTGATGTGATGGAGATGGTCCATGTGTGAGGTAAGCCCATTATTGGGAATATGACACAATAATTTAGACAGCTCTGTTTGTGACAATGCACATTTTGGTCACATCTTTCACATTGGCTCATAGCCAAGGAAAAAAATTACTTGCACTCGAGATAGAGGCTATTACAAAGATTAATAAAATACTGTAGCAGCTTTAAGTGATGTCAGCACCTTAGGGGCTGGGGGCTGGGCGGCTAGCTGCACCACATGACTCCTGGGTTGGCTGTGCATGGAGGATTGGAGGAAGGTTGTTGCAAGCAGACTCCTGCATGCCTTTGCCAACAAAAGCATGAGCTCTGGGTTCACACTGAGCTTGAGCTTGTGAAAGAAATGCAGCCGATTTGGAGAGAGGGAAGCACCACCATTGGTCGTTTACCCGAAGGTGACAACACACAGGCAACACGCAGCTTAGAGTAATGAGCTAATTAGCTTTGATAGTACAGTGGGCAGAATTTGAGGTAACTTGAGGCAGGAAACAAAAAAGAAAAAAAAAAACTCCAATGAAGCTACTAATTAGTGACCTTGCAGAAAAGAAGGAGGGAATTACATTCTAGGGAAAAGAACAAGATCCTATAAAAAGAACATTAAAGAGAACAGCAAAGGCTACTGGAGATCAAACATGGGAAGAAACGACAAACAAAAGTTTTAAAAATGAAATTTGGAGGAATCTCATAGAAATTAGCAGAAACAAATATCAATAGACAAAAATCCATGGCAATAATGGTGATTGTTATGTGCTGGGAGAGTGAGAAAGAGTTTTCTCTAAGAGTGCAGCCCCCAGGTAAGTCAGCCACACTTCAGTGAAGACCAAGAACCCAAGAATATTTAGGCAGAAGAAAGTTTGTCTTGAATGACTAAGAAAGAAAGAACACCAGCTTGGGTGGGGATGGAAGTGGGGTGAATTAAGAAAGGTTGGGAATGGGTAAATATGATCCAACACTTCGCATAAAACTCGGAAAGAAGCATTTTTTTTAAATACTGTAAGCAGAAAGAGAACAAAGCCTGGTGAGATGGCTCAACAGGTAAAAGGTCTCGTCACATGAGCCTCATGAGTTAGCTTTCATCTTTGGAACATATACAAAAAGGCAAGCGCAGTATTGTGCAACTGTAAACCCAGCAATTTCATGATGAGATGCGAGGCCAAGACAGGGCAGGAGAATCACACGCAAGTGCATAGGCTGGCTAGCTAGCCTGGTGTGCTTTATATGGCAGAAGCAAGATGGACATTGCTTTGAAAACAGAGTTGAGAGAACTGTCCTCTGGTTTGTGTGCATATGGTGTGTGCACCCTTACATGCAAACACACATAATAAATTTATAAATATTTTTTATCAAATAAAAACAAAAGATCAGAACATTAAGAAACAGTTCTAGGTTGTCTAATATTCAAATTAAAGAAGGGGTTGTTCCACTCAGATTATGTAACCCCTTGAGGTCTGTCACAGACAATGGGGTTTGTATGAATTTATTCTCAGTGTGCATAAGTTCCTATGATGATGACAATTGCATCTAAGGATGCAATCCTCAGAACTTGTGGCTGTACCTGGTTAGGTCACCTTCCATCACTGGAACAAATACCATATCAGCTAAAAAGGGAAAAGGTTTTATTTTGGTTTGTCCCGAATGTGGAGCTCACCTGTCCCCATGATAAACCACCCTGCTGGTCTCTATATGTGACTGTACAGATATGACTGACTAATTGCCACATGGATGGCCTCTGTTTCTAGGTCACTTGATCTGAAGTGACCCATAACCCTCAGCATAGTCTGTAATATCTATCTTTCTTGGTGGGGCTATCCCTCACCCTTACTTTCACTATGTGAAGTGTCCCTATAAAAAGGAGATGGGAAGAAAATGAGAGGAATGGGGGATCAGTAGAGGCCAGGAGGCTTCCTTCTCCTAGGATATAACTAGTAATATTACTGTGGTGTGCTGTACACTCCATATTAGCCAGAGTTTTTGTATGCTTCTTAAACTTCAAAATCATGCTGTGAGAGCCTGGAAGTCTCTAAAAGGAGTCATTTGATACTCAAAGAAACTAAATAAATAGTCTACACCCACCAAACTCAGAAGAAAATATTCTAAAATTGCAAAACATGTCTGTGTTCCCAGACTCCTCTTCTTTCCAACATAATCTGCGGTATCTGTTCTCCACAATTAAGTCAGTTTTCCTCACGTTACTTCAACTCTTTGCGTATTAGGCATCACAAGTGCTCATGACACTCTCTCTTCTTCTCTATTATTCTTATATGTTTTATGAAAAGCATATGTGAATCTTAAAGTTTTATTAAAAATAAAAGAGCTATGTGCTGGATAGTTTTACGTCAACTTGACAAAAACTGAAGATATCTAACAGAAGGGAGTCTCCATTAAGAAAACGCCTCCATGAGACTGAGCCAAAGACAAGCCTGGAGGACATTCTCTTAGTGATTGATGGGGAAGAGTCCAGCCCACGGTGGGTGGTGCCATCCCACAGATGGTGGTCCTGATTCTATAAGAAAGCAGGCTGACAAAGCCATGTAACCAGCCAATAATCAGCTCCCCTCCATGGCTCTGCATCAGCTCCTGCCTCCAGGTTCCTGCTCTGCTTCAGTTCCTGTCCTGGCTTCCTTCAGTGATGAACAGTAATATAGGCACAAGCCAAATAAACCCTTTCCTCCTCAACTTGCTTTTTGGTCATTGTATTTCATCATGTGATAGAAACCCTAAGGCAAGATACAACTTCAATAACTTTGTAACTTGAGAATGATAAGCTTGAGCCAGAATTTATTGTCAAAGAATTTTGAAGAGTTTTAGCTTTGTTCTCAAATTTTGTCATAATGAGTTAGCGTTCCAGATTGCATTCTATATCATGAATATCACGAACAAATTCTGCATTCAATTGTAATCAGTAAGCCCTGGGAAGCAAGCTGTAAGGAGTATTCTAAATGGCCTATGCCTCAATTTCTCTCTCCAGTTTCTACTCCAGTTTCCTCCAGGGAAGGATTATTATCACTATGAACATGATCACTATAAATGATAAGTTAAAATAAACCCTTTCTTCCTGCAAGTTGCTTTGGGTCATGGTATTCATGGAGTGTGATTGGGGTGCATTGTATAAAATCACAAATAATTAATAAAGCTATTATATTGGGTAAAAATAAATAAGTTACACCATAACCAATGATTGTTTACATTAATAATTTATAGTATTAATAATCAATAATTTTATTGACACAAAATAAAAATTCACTATTATAAAAGCATCACCAAATAACTGAGTTTTCAAAGACTGATATTTAGTCTGCTAAAATGTTCATTAATTTTAGTGCAATTATTAATGAAAATATTAATATTGATAAATGCAGAGATAAAATACCTTTGGAATTGGTACAGAAACTCAACATAGCAGGGATATAAACAGCAAGGCTAAGATATTACACTTCTGTTCCTCTTTTGGCACTAATAAAAAAATCATAGTCATCACAATTACTAAATGCAAAGAGTTGCTGCTGAGAATAAAATCAACATCTACAAAAAGATTGTCAATGTAAAATAATTTGGATTTGGTTCATATAGCATGTGGAATGTAGGAAAATATACCCAATCTTATCTATGGTCCCTGCTTAGCCTTGCCTTGGACAGCAAGGAACTCATGGAAACTAAGCTACTGCCTCCCTTACGTTATAATGAACTTCAAGGTCCCATGTAAGCTATATCCTCCCTTCTCTGATTCTATTTGTTTCCAGTGACCCCCAAACTCTTTCCAAGCACAGTTCTGGGAAAAGAGGACTAGGGAAGGGAAGAAAGAAGAGTTCTGTCAATTCCAGAGTTTTGGAAGTTGCTTACAATACACTTCCAGTTTACTTACATAATATTACATCCTTCTGGAGTCTTTGATGAAGTTGAAGAATAGATAGCTATTATTATAGTTTTCTTTAGTCATGATAAAAGGTAAAATAGATATAAGTACTGCAACTATAATTCTTGCTTTGATGACTGTTTTGTTATATACAATTTTACTGTTAAACTTAAAACCTTCCTTTTTTACTTAAACAGAAATGGGGATGTGGTGTGGGATTTCCCTCTGTATGCTGTGAATATCATTGATGAATAAAGAAACTGCTTTGGGCCTATAGCAGAGCTATAGGATAGGATAAACTAAACTGAATGCTGGGAGAAGGAAGGCAGAGTCAGGGAGAAGCCATGGAGCCCTCTAGAGACAGACATGCTGGAACTTTAGCCCATAAGCCACAGCCACGTGGCGATACACAGATTGCTGGAAAGGGGTTAGGTTGGGATGTAAGAGTTAGCCAATAAGAAGCTAGAGCTAATGGGCCAAACAGTGATTTAATTAATACAGTTTCTGTGTGATTATTTCAGGGCTAAGTAGCTGGGAATGAAATAAGTGGCGACCTCCTCCAAAACAGATCCAATTCACAGAGGAGCTCACACTGACATTCTAAACCTTAAGAATTTGAAAGACAGGTCTTTTCCAGCTGTGAGCCTAGATTATTACTAAAACCCAAATAAATCCACTTATACCTGCAACTCCACTACCCCCACAATAAACTTCATGCCCTGCCTCAAATTAACTTTTATCACACAGTGATCAAAATCCTGTCCCAAGTCCAGCTTTATGCTTAGAGTAACTGCTTGCTTCCAAGCTAGCCTGAGCTGCCTGCTGGTGTGGCTATTAAAAATACAGACTCCATCTACCTTTGACATGGTCATCTCTGTTTGCTTACACTAGTACTACCATGCCTAAGTATTACATTTAGTCTGTATTCATAAACTCCTGATACCCAGACTGGGATCTAACTCTACCAGTCTCAGCCCTGAGGACTTGTCTGATTGAAAGTACCGTTGTACTTCCACCTCAATCTCCTGCCATTGTGTACTTCCTGATGTGACAGACTATAATCTAAAACTGAGATAAGTAGATCATCCCAGCTGCAGGAAGGTAAACTAAGGCAGGAATTGGAACCAATAGTGGATCTTTACTGTAGTAGATCTGACTACATGGCTTTGAGGGCTTTGTAACTGTATTGTAAGAGAAATGTAGAAGGGTTCAGAACTTCAGGCTTGAAAAGCCATTGGTTGTTATCACAAAAATTTAATAGATGTTTCTAGTGGGAGCTTGAAAGGCAAGAATGCAGAGAGAAACATGGAGAAGGGGTACTTGGCTCTTGACATTTTAGAGGGGAATAAAGATTCTGTCAGGAACTGAACTAGGAACAAGAGCTGTACAGCAGGGTTGGGCCCTGTGTAGCAGGTCATGGAGATACCACTCCAGTGACGGTGAAACCTAATCTTCCACGGGGACCCTAAGATGGTGGAGATGGCAGGACCTTAGGAGACCCCTGAAGGGTGACTGCAGATGTGGAGTGTGTGTGCTGCAGGTGGCAGGGCTGGAGGAGAGGGGCTGTCCAAGTCTTAGGGATCCCAGGGAGATTATATTACAAGTCCCGGATACTGGACACCGAAATGCAGATTTGGTGTTTCCCCTTCTGTGTTTAGAATTTTGGTGTGGTCACTTTTTGCTATGTCCCAATTCCACTATTTTAAAATGAGAATGTGTATGTTTTGTCATTACATGTTGGAAGAAAATAGCTTTATTTATTTTTTATTTTATATCAGCTCATAGTTGACTTTGGACTTTTAAAATGTTGAATCTGTTAACGACAATTGGGACTTTTAGAGTTGGATTGAATGCATTTTCCATGATAAGATGGTCATGACCTTATAGATACAAGGGCTGAAAGGCTTTGGTTTAAAAGGAACGTGTGCCAAATTGACAAGGAGGAGAGAGGTGATGGTATTTAAAAATCCACCTGACACACTATTGAGTAACCAGGGGAGGGAGTAGCACTGAGGTTTTGCCCAGAGTAGGCTGGCCGCTGGCCATGTCTATGGGAGACGCTCTTTACTACATTAGTTGAAATGGAAAGAGCTGCCCGCTCTGGATGGCAGAATTTCCCAGCCAGGTAATACCAAGATTCTACAAGGATAGAAACACAAGATGAGTGTGCTATCATGCTCTCATTAACTTATTGCTTTCTCCTCTTGTGTACGCGGTGTGACCAGATCTCTCAAGTTCCTGCCACTGTGATTCCCCTGCCGTGATAGAGAGTGATTTGGAGCTGTCAGTTTAGTTAAGACATTCTTCCTTAACTTTCTTTTCTCAGCATTTTTCATCAAAACAACGGAGACACAGACTACGACAACCCCTGGTCTCTCACCCCCACCATGTCTGCCACTTCCCTTGGAGATCTACTGTATCAAGAGTCCCCAGCTGGTTCCTTCTGCTAGAAGCAACGACTATCCAGCCATTGAACTCAGTTGGGTGATATTTTAGCATGCCCTGATGGATATGTGATGATATAGAGTTGGCTGTGAAATCCCTTTTGGAGATCTCTCAGTGAAATACACAAAGAAACTATAAATGGCATTGCTGAAGAGGCCAATCAATTTCTTGCTCCAAACCCATTGTGTCCATAGCTGTCACACTGCCAGGCCTTACTTCTTTGGAACAAAACATTGCTATTCTCCTTTAGTCTCTTGTTCCTGCCTCACCTCCACTTTCTTGTATCACAATAGTGACTTTTCATTTGGTTTCTTTCTGAATTACACTACACATCTCAGAGTTCCAATCTGCCTGGAAATTCTACACCCACGACTGTTTCCTTGGACGCAGCCTTCCAAAGGCTTGACTTTCAGTGAATAGACACGCTTCAAAACAAAATAAAACAGAACATCATACTGGGTTGAAGCCATCTTATGTTTTCCTTGTTTGTGGTTGTTTTGCCAGAAGCAGGATTGGTTGTATAACCAGCTACTGAAGAACCAAACACCTGACAGCACTCAGCTCAGATCTGAGCCTATCCAGGGGCTGAACAGTGTTTGCTTTGAGGCTGTGTGAAAGGTCTCAAGGCCTAACAAAGTTCAGATGAAACTTGACTGTTTTCATGCCAAGCTCTGGCTCAGAACTTGTGTTTCATGTGGTCTGGGGTTTTCAGGGCTTTGCACAGCGCTAATAAATGATTCTTTCTCGGCATGGAAAGCAATTAAATGTATAGCCTCTTGGGTTTGGGTCTTAGAACCTGTATTTATTTATTAAGAGTTGGGAGAAGAGTTAAATGGCCTAGAAGAGGGATCACACATAATGAACTAGGTGAATTTGCTGAAGACACCATATTTTAGATGAACAGAGGCCTGGAAAGTAAAAGAGGAAGTCTCAAAGAACCAATAAAATTGGGCCATTGGGAAACTTACTAATGAATGGAATTTAGCATTGGTCATTAGGAATAAGTCAGAACTGTTTGCAAAGCCCCAGGAAGGCCACATGAAAAGACCCCAGCAACATCTGTCTTGAGCCTACACCAGCACTCTGGAGAGGCCCCTGGAGCCTTCCCATGCAAACTCTTCCTGGAGATTCTCCAGTGAGTATTGGACTCGCCCTCAGAACCCTCAGATTCACGCTGGAGGTGAGAGTGAGGGAGACCCTTCTAACAGGCTTCCCTATAGCTGCCTTTTGTTTGGGTGGTGCCTTAGTTTCCAAAGGTTTCTGTAACCAAGTACCATAGACCATGTTAAATGCAGAAATCTATTTTCTTCTGTTCTGGAGGACAGGAAGTTCAAGTTCAAGATCTCAGGGAGCCTTGCTTCTCCTCAGGGTTTTCCTTGGTTTCTATTCAGACAGCCTTCCTCTCTGCATGGCTATACTCTGTCTTCTTATAGCAACAGGAGGTATGTTGCCTAAGAGCCCTCCCCCATATGGTCTCGCTTGACAGTACTTAGCTTTTTAAAGACCATCACCAAATACAGTCAGCCTCTGCAACACAAGGGACTTGGGGGCACGTGATTAACACACAGAAGTCAATGTCACACCCTTCTGCAACATCCTGTGTCTGTTAAAGGTGTGTAAAGAAGTCAACTCCTCAGCCTTGGCATAGATTGGCAAGGTAAGTCAAGCCCTGCCTGAAGGGAGGTCAACCTTCTTCTTGTGCCTCCCCATTTCAGCTAAGGTGAAACCTGCAGAAAGAGACCACATTTGCACTCATTTTATTTTCAAGGACCATTTTCCATTTATCAGGTCGTCTTCAATGAGAGAATACATCCATAAAGAGCATCTTCCTAATATTTTCCTCGGTGTATCCAGCCGCATTTACTTTGGCTTCCATGACAAATTTGTTGAATGCATGTCCTGTGTCGTGTTAGCCCGTGGAGGGATTACGATGCTCTCACAGAACTTACCTTTCAGTGGGAGATTCTCACATTACACAAGTCACTTGATAGGTTTTCTTTTTTTTTAAATCCCTCCATTGTCTGTGGTAATACACCCAGCCATGTCTAGTGTGTTGAGTATGTTGATCATGCCTTTTCTTTATGTGTTCCTATAGAATTTCCTTTGCCATGTGACTTTGCAGTTCCTAGTTCCTTTCTTCAAAGGGTCAACTCAGTCAAACTAAGACTCATGGATCAATAGGATTTTCACAGTTGTGACACAGGCCAAGGCTTGGATAAAGCCTAGCTATCCCATTTCTCTTCCTACTTGCACACTTGTGTGCTGTTGCAAACACCAATCTGCTGAGGGAGTGGAAGACACATGGGGAGACAGTCTGCAGCAAATCTGACTTAACTGCCAGTCAACAGATTTGATAGCCCACAGTTAGGTGAGCAAGCCCCTATTACAACCAGAACAAAAGTGTGCCAGTCTAAATCTTCAACCCAGAGAAAGACTTTTCCACTAAATCAATGGACATCACTTGGGAAGTGATTTCTAATATATCACGACTACAGCAAAGTTTAATTGATCTAGGTAGTGAGGGTTCCCAAGAGCTGAAACATCGTCTGGAAAAGGTAGTGCATTGAGGAAATGCTAAGCTCTCAACACCTTGGCTGACAAAGAGACTAGTGGGATTACAAGAGATGAGTTAAATACAATAAATGGTAGATAAATCTTCAAATGATGGGAAAAGATAATATTAGAAACAAGATGTGATGTTAAACTTCATTGCTAATTTAATTGGGTTAAAATATAGGGAATTGGTGAGGCATACCTTTGAGTAAAAAAAAATTCTTTTTTTCAAATTTAACTTCTTTATTGATTCTTTAAGAGTTTCACATCACACATCCCAATTTGCTCACCTCTGTCCCCACCATAGTCTCCCCTCAGCCCTGTAGTGTCCCTCCCAGCAAAGAAAATAAAACACAGTAAGCAGGCAAGCAAACAAACAAAAATAAGAACAAACCAAATCAAAATAAAACAAACAAACAACAAAAAAAAAACCCAGCAACAACAAAGAAACCTCTTAGCTTCTCCTTTCCTGCTTCTCCAGCATCTCTTCATTTGTCCTGGTGGCTTTGGGGACCTCATTGCGTCACGTAATATGCTGCTTTATCCTCAGCTTTCCTATTAAATGTTCATCACAATGAGGTACCGATCTGGTTCAAATTTCTGGTACATCACTATCATTGGATCCTCACCGGAACTCGTCTGGGATATCCTGTGGCTGTCCTGAGTCTTGGAGATCCTGCAAGGATTGTTCCACAGGACCAATCCCTCCATGAGCTCCAGCAGTCCTGGCCACTGGGACATCAGTCTCAAGCAAGGGGGCAGACGAACCCATGCCCTCAGGGTCTGTTCGCCCTCTTATGTAGTGAGTCTCCCCATCTCCTCTGAGTGCAAGAGTGGTGTCTCTGTCTAGAGAGAGGCAAGACCAGCTTTCCCAGGGCCAGTGAAGGGGAGGCTCAGTATAACCATTTGATTTCATCATGCATGGTTCCTAAGGCCCCCTGAGGTGACATGGGACATAGACATCAATACAGACCCCAGATGCAGCCAGACCGTGAACCCAGAAATGGTCCTCAGTAGCAGCTTAGCCTGGATGACATCCTGGCTCTGTGTGGAAGGGATGGCCATTCAGGTTGGGATGGTTCTGGTAGCCAAATGGCCACTGGACACCATCAAGGTCTCAGGTTGTGGCCCAAACTCTGGGCCTCTATGTGACCTTTGGTGGCAATACAGTTCTCAGACTTCAGCACAGATCCCAGGAACAGTAGCACCACGGAGCTAGACATGGTTCTGGGCAGCAGCTGGCTCTGAATGTCACCACTGACCCAGGTAGAAGTGCAGGCCACTCAGGTCGGCAAGGGCCCCAGCGACAATATGGCCCCTGTGAGGACATTTCCAGAGAGGTATAACTGAGGCAGGAAGGTTCACCATTAATTTGGGCAGCATCGTCCCCTGACTGGAACCTTGGACTGAAACAAGGGAGCGTCAGGGTGGGGTAGCAGGTCATGTAGGAAGCAGGTGGCCTGGCACCAGCATTTGGCTTCCTCTGCTGCTTGGTCCTTAGAGAAGTGAGCAAGTTTCACCTCTGCAGCTCCAGACCAGTCCCCACCATGTCGTGCCCTCCATGGGGAACTCTACGCCTTAATCTGGGAGCAACCAAAAACTTATCTCTTAAGCTACTTCTTGCCAGGTCACTACAATGACAACAGTAACTGGTAACAGACCTTCAGAAAGAAATCAAAAGTCATTGCTTTACCTACGTAAAAAGTTTCTGGAATTTTCTTTTAATTTAAAACTTACATTCCTTTAAATTTTCAGCTGACACAATTTTAATGAATACTTTGCATATATGTATATATTCAAATAAGTAAGTATATCTATCTCCTCAAAGATAGCGTATTTCTTTTTAGCAGTCTGTTCCAACCTTCTCCCTAGATCTGTTAAAAATAATTTCTGAGACCTTCATCCATGAGCACTGCACCTACATCACTCCTAACCCCGCTAGCTCATTCATTTCATGCCTCCTCCCAAATTCATGATTTTTTCTTTATTATTGTTACATGTATATACATACGTGCACATATACATGAGTTCATTTAGTGTTTTTCATACGTACATGTGTGATGGGCTGACCACTCAGAACTGGAAAGACTATGTGGGACTTCATCCCTGGCAGAAACCGATTCTCAGCTCTCAGAGGACACTGGCCACCTACGGTGCTATCTGGAATTTCGCTTGTCCACATAGGTATGTCAGTTGGTACTGCCAACATGTCAACCCTACTCACGAAACATGATACTGCGATTTCACATGACATGTTCATAGAATACATTTGTACAGCAGAGTAGGCAATTACACAAAGAGGAAGTCTACAGAGTAGAAGAACATCTTTGCCATCTATATAGCCAATAGAAGATCAATATGCAGAATCTTCAAAGAACCCTATTAGGAAGAATAAAAAAATGACCCAATTAAAAAATTAGTATGGATATGAACAGAGGCAAGGAGGAGAAGAAGAAAACAAATAAAAATGACCAAGAAATACCTTTAAATGTGTTCCACATCCTTAGTGATTAGAGGAATGCAGATAGAACTACTTCAAGATTTCATCTTAACACAGTTAGGATGGCTAAGATCAAGAATCCATCTGACTGGTGTCTGTAATGCCGTGAGGAAAGGGAAAGTCTCACTCGCTGTTGGTGAGACTGCACACTGGTGAAGCCACTAATCAAAATTAGTGAGAACTCTTAAAAACAAAACATTAAATATACCATATGGTCCATCTACACCACTCTTTGACATATGCCCACAGGACCCAACATCACACTCCACAGACACTTGCTCAGCAATGTTCATTGCTGTTCTATGCACAATAGCTAGGGAATAAAAACAATCTAAATGCCCTTCAACTGATGGTTGGATAATGAAGATGTGATATATGTACACAATGGAATACTAGCCAGCTGCAAAGAAAACTAAAATAATGAAATTTACAGGTAAATGTATGAACCAGAAAATATTATCCCAAGTAACTCTGATTCAGAGAAAAAAAACACCACACCTTCGATCTTATTTGTGGGTATTAAAGTTTTAATTGTTAGTTCACAACATGCCAGGCACCCCTGTCTGACCTTTGAAAATCTTCATGCAGATCCACTGTCTCCTGAGCCACAGAGGCTGAGCTCTGTGGACCGCGTCTGCCAGGATTAGCTGCTTGGCTTCAGACAGCTCAAGCGAAAGATTGAGAAGTGTGAAGACGAACGTTTCTGGGTCTGCATCCCACAGACTCTCTCTTGCTGAGCTGTTTTTGCATGCCCTCTCTTTGTCAGACTCTCTCTCTCTCTCTCTCTCTCTCTCTCTCTCTCTCTCTCTCTCTCTC
>LOEQ01000561.1:0-12657 GCA_001685075.1 Bramus lutescens | reverse complement strand
AGACAGACAGACAGACAGACAGACAGACAGACAGATAGATAGATAGATAGATCAGATATTTATTAGAATTTATGAACAGAAGGTCCAAGAATGTAGTAGTTGCTAAGTCCACAAGGTTGGATGTCTCAGCTGGTCTTCAGTAGGCGCTGAAATCCCAAAGAAGTAGGCTATAAAAACAATGAAGAAATGGACTTCCCTGCGAGGTGAGCGCAAACAGGCAAAGAGAAAACTTCCTTCACCCGTGTTCCTATACAGGCTTTCAGCAGAAGGCATGGTCCAGACTAGAAGTGAGTCTTCCCACCTCAGAAGATCCAGATTAGAAGTGGACCTTCCTACTTCAAATTAAGCAAAAGTCCCTCACAGGTGTGCTCTTCCATTTGGAGAGTTTTAGTTAATTTCAGATGCACCTAAATTGAAAACCAAGAATAGTCATTATACTTTTTGTCTTAGTTACTGTTCTTTTGCCTGAAGAGACACCATGCCCAGAGTAACTCCTATAAAAGATGGGTTACAAACACAGATGGGGAGTGGGTTAACAAAGCACCCCATCCCACAGCTGAATTGTTATTGGCAACTAATGGCCTCTGGAGAAGGAAGAACCTGTTTTTCTTCAGGATGGAATCCTGTATGAAGTCATGTATGCTCCAGTAGATGGTCCTACATCTCGACACATTCTGGAAGAACTAACTGGACTCGGGGCAGGGGGGTTAAGAAAGAATTCATGAATTTGGGAGGAGAAATGATGAGAAGAATGTGGAGAAATTGGATGAAAAAATGGGGATGATTTATTAAAATGTGTTATATCGATGTATACATGAAAAACCAAATAATAAAGATACATAGATTATCTTTATTTGGATTACTTTTAGAAGTAAAATTGTTCCAAGAGTGGTGTTGAATACCTTTAATCACAGCATTCAGGAGGCAGATCTCTGCTAGCTGAAGTCCAGCATGACCTCTGAAGTGAGTTCCAGACATTCAGAGGTACATATTAAGACTATCTCAAAAACAGCAACAGTGACGATTTCTTTAATCTTTAAATCACTCATAGGTAAAAGTGAAAAAAGAGCTAGTTTACTGTTTGTTTGAACAAGTCTCTACATTGCACTGGTTGGCCTAGACCTCCTGCCTCTGCCTTGAATGCTAGGATTAAAGACGTGCATGACCACACTTGGCCTAGTCTATTTTTTGTATATGTTGTGAGATGGGTTCATAAGGTTGCTTGATAGTTGTTTATGGCTAACAACTTTGTTCATTGCTAAAACTATTTCCTTCCACCTAAACTCCTTGGATCTTTTGTAAAGCAAGAGAGAGAGAGAGAGAGAGAGAGAGAGAGAGAGAGAGAGAGAGAGAGNTATAACACAGATGTATGAGGGGGACAGTGGTTAGCGTTGAGAGGGGAGGTTGGAAAGGCAAGGATATTGAAGAGGAGCTATGCTGCCATATGGCCCGTTGTATATAACAGAGAAACCACCGCTTCTCCTTCCCCTGCCTTTGTGAGTTCCAGCTGGTCTCTGGGGTGTGTCCCTGGTAACTTCCATTTCACAACAACCCCCAATTGCTTGGGAGACTGCAGGAAGGTGTGAAGGCATCTCTGCCACAGACTCCCCTTCTCGGTCCAGCCCATCTCCCTCTCTCAGGGATGTTCATTCCCCTGGCTTCTGCCTTTGAAGCAGGGGCAGTGATTGCTTAGGGCTCTTCTTAGGCATCCCTCGTGCTGAGTGACAGCTGTGTGCTCACTGTATGACTTTTGTTTTGTTTTGGTTTAGGTAGAGTATGTACAAAACCATGTCATTTACAAATAAAGTTTTACTTCTTTTTCAAAAAGCAAGCAAAAGATAGATAAATAATTCTGTGCAAGCATTAAGAATAGCCTATGTTGATATCACTCAAGAAATATTACAAAGGCTAGAGATATCTATGTTATAATGATAAAGTCAAAGTAGTGTGTTAGTAGCAACTGTCTGTCTCCGCTAACAGAACCTTTTAGCACATTCTAAATCTAAGTACAGTCTAAAAGAATTGAGACTAGAAGTTAAACACACCTGGAAGTTCCAACAACCATCTCCCCATGATTAATAAAACATGCGGACAGAAAGTCAGCAAAGATGTGTAAGATGTGAAAGATTCACCAACCAACTTCATCCGAGTCATATTTGTAGGACATCCCAATTTATAACCACTGCGAACAGACTTCAGTAATAAGAAACAGCCATTTATTCAGCAAAGCTTGCTGAATTTAAAATGACTGAAACAGCACAATGTATATTCTCTGACCACAAAAGAAAGGCATCAGAAAACAGTTCCCTAGCATTTGGACTCACATACATACTTCTAATTACTTATGGGTTAAAAGAAAGCACAAGAGGAAAACTATTTTGAAATGAATAAAAATGAAAAGCCATAAACATTTTGACATGAACCAAAGAAGTCCTTCAGGGGAGATGTATCACAGTAAGTACTTATCATACACAGCAAAGGGGACCTCAAGTCAGCAATCTCAACAACTTGCAGAAGAAGAAGAGAAATGAGAAATTCAAGTGAATAAAATATTGAGAAGAAATATAAACAGAAGAAAGGTAACAGAGAAAAAATAGAGTTAGAATTTGATTATTTGAAATATTAATAAAGCTAAACCTCCATGTATGTTGACAGGAAAAGGAGTGGATCAGAAACACTCACACAGATATTCAAAAAGAAATTTAAAATTGTGAACTTTACACTAACTTAATACTTTTAACAAAATATATTTCTGTAAAGGTACTGATTCCCAAGAAAATCTGGGCAGTCTTAATTTTTTTTAATGATTGCTTTTGTTCATTGAAAGCTTTTCCAAAATTGCAGATCTATACCTGCTTCTACTGGTGAATTCTGGAAGTCATGCCAATTATTCATTAACTCTTGAAGAACATTAAATAGAGAAAACATTTCCTGTTTTGTCTTATGAGGGCAGAACTACCATGAAAATGAACAAATATAAGTAAATATAAAGAAGTAAACTATTTGTAATGCCTGTCGGGTATCCAAACAGAAATAAATATCAATTAAAGGATGGTTTAACTGAAATACAAGCACTATCTTCCACGGACAAACGCTATCTTCCTCAACTTTGAGTCTGAAAAAAGATGACATAACAATAGAAAGTTTATCAAGACTGTTAGCCATGTCCAAATTTGAGGTCCTAAGTTTCTGTCAATTCTGTAGACTGCCCAAACATCTTTCCACAGACGCATTTCTGCTAAATTAGCAACCAAGAACTTGAACAACAAATCAATTCCTCTTACACAATTGTAACCAAGATCTGGACTTGTATTTATGCAGAAACTGGCATCGAAGTGTGATTTGCTTCAGCAAAATTTCCCTTCAGAAAATAGGGGAATTCCGGATTGTGATTTTGACTTTAATGGGGTCATCCACAATGTATGTGTGTACTGAGTTGCTTCAGATCCTCAGCTAACTAAAGTTAATAGCAATAGCACATATAAATGTTATTAAACAAATAAACAAATAGCATACATAAAACTTCAGGGGCATTATGTCCTTAAAAGTAAGCCATTTTTAAGCATCCAACCCCTTAGCCATTTGCAAATTTGCTGAGCAACTATTAGTATGATAATTTTAATATTACTAATTAAATTTCTGTCATCACAAACCATGAACCCTTAGGATGCCCATTTAGCACAATCTCTTTATTATTCGGAGTAATCCTCTGCAGGGTTACAATAAATACATTTCTAGATTAACTGTTGTGGAATATTTCTTTGTACTGTGTGAAGATATGCCACTGTGATTGGTTTAATAAAAAGCTAGTTTGCCAGCCAATAGTTAGGCAGGATTTGGGGGGCAGAGAGAATGCTGGGAAGAAGGCAGAGTCATGGGGAGATGCAGAGGAAAAATGGCATGCAGGAGATAAGGTAACAAGCCATAAACCACGTGACAGCACATAAATTAATATAATGCATAACATAAATTAATAATAATTTAAGTTATAAGAGCTAGTTAGAAACAAGCCCAAGCTATTGACCAAGCTTTCATAATTAATAATAAGTCTAATAAGTCTCAATGTGGTTATTTGGGAGCTGGAAGGCAGGACAAGGAAAGACTTGCTACAATTGACCATTGAGACCATATATATATAATTGTTAAGAGTACGGCCTTAGGCATAACCCTGTGGTTGAATCCTGCCTGCACCATGGCCACTTATATGATCCTGGGAAAGTTATTTCATATTTACATCATGTAAAACATTTCACAGAGGACTTTTAAGCTAGTAAGTTCCCAATCATACGTGTTGCCTGTGGTTAGAATCATGATTCTAGAACTTCAAAGCCAGTGCCTAGTGCCCCCAACTCATTATCCGGCTTCTTTGCTAACCCACTTGGTACTAGTGAGTATTGGCTGTGGGTGGGACAGCACAAACATGGGCATACAATATCACCTTCCCAAGAGAAAGTCCTCTAGTCTCCCCTCACCCAGAAATCCTTCCATGTATCAGCCTTTAAGAGTGGTGGTCTTTCCAGATGCACCACCACACTGAAAGAATCCAGCACATGCATATTGTCCAGTCAGGCACTCAGTAGTTTCTGAATTGAGAGAATGTTTTCTAAACATCTCTAGGAAATGGAAATTTTTGACTTTCTGCCCAGGACACTGAGAATTTGCCCTACAGAAAAACTAAATAATAATAATAATAAATCCAAAGTATCTTTCTATGTCTCTATCTCTCTCTGACTCTCTCATCTCTTTGTTTCTCTCATCTCTCTGTCTCTATGTGTCTCTGTCTCTTTGTCTCTCTGTGTCTCTCTCATCTCTCATCTCTCTCTGTCTCTCTGATTCTCTCATCTTTCTGTCTCTCTATGTCCCTGTCTCTATCATCTCTCTGTCTCTTTGTCTCTCTCTGTGTCTCTGTTTCTGTCTCCCTGATGTCTCTTTATTGTCTCTCTCATCTCTGTCTCTCTGTGTCCCTGTCTCTGTCCCTTTCTCTGTGTCTCTCTGTCTTCCTCTCCCTTTCTCACCGCCCCCTTCCCTCTTCTTCCCTCCTCCTCTCTCTCACTTTCCCTTTGTATCCTGACCCCTCCTCTCAGACTATTAAACCATTGTGTCTAACACAGCTCTTGTGGCTCGGCCATCATTACTCACACTTTGCTGATTTTACTTTAAACACTGTTGGCTGAAATGACAATTTATCAAGACTGTTTTGCCTAGCAGTTGAAGGTAATACGTTTTCCTGCCGAAGGTCTCCATATTTATTATCGCAGCAGCAAGTCGGTTGGGAGCTCCACGCTCCAGGGAACCTGCTGTGAGCCCAGATCCCTGGCCCGCTCCCCTTCTTCTGTTCTGAAGGAGGGAGCCAATCTCAAGCTCTATAGGAAGACCTGCAGCTCTGAGGGGGCAAAGCCAGCAGTCCCAGGGAGGGAAGGGCACCCTTAAGTCTTCCCCTCTCCTGGCTAGGAGAGACAGCAAGAGCCACAGCATGCAGACCAGGACTCAGTTACAGAAGTGACGGCATGTGTGAGGAGACCCTCAGCCTCACCAATTAAAGAGCACCCGGTTGCCAAAGCATAACTCAGGTAAGCTGGGAGTTGCTGGAGAAGTGGAGAAGCCCAGGTTTCTAGCGCCAATAAGGAAGCAGCTCTTACGTGGAGCAGGACTTGTAGTGCAATCCCGGAGCCTGGCAAGGACAGTCTCTCAGACTAGCATACAGCCCATAGTCGTAAAGGAGAGACTGAAAGAACAGAAAGGAACGTGGGTTTGTGGTATGCCTGGCACTGTGCTAGACTGTTGTAGTTCATTACGGGTTTTTTTTTTTTTACAATAATCCTAAAGATAGGCATTGGTATTCAAAGAGCCCAGAACAAGCTTAAGTCTGTCTTAGCACAGATCCTCCTAGGGCTCCAGAGCCCTTCCTTATTGAATGGGAGTCCTGGAAGTAAGGGACCCATTCACCCTTAGGTGCACTAGTGGGGAACTCAGGGTTATTCTTACATACAAGCACCCTGTGGAGGAAATGGGATGCAGCCCAATGAGACTATGATGCCTCCAGTCCTCATAATTTCCTGGATGTCTTATGGGATGGTGTCTTGTGAGGACCTGCCAAGCCACAGGCGTGTGAGCTCACAGACGTGAACACATGCAGGAGGAGGAGAGGAAAAAGGTCAGGGAACTGAGAAAGGGCATCATCAGGTCATGACCTGTGTGAGACAATCACTGAGACATTATGGAAAAGATCATGGAAGAGATTAGGAGGAAAAAAGAGAGACTCCAGGAAAGGAGTAGGAAGTGTTAAAAATGCAAGCTGCAACCCTAATGTCTGTGGAGCCTCCACAGCTGCTGCCCTGACTGGGTGCCCAGAGCCTAGTTATCAGGAGGGAGGACTTCAGGGTACAGACTCCATTAGCTGTTAGAGCCTCCCTTATTCCCTGGGAAACCGTGAGGAACCTGCCTCCTACTGGAGACAACCTTATGCCAACTCGATTTTGCTTTCCACCGTTGTGAAGATTTATAACATTCCTGAATAAATGAGTTGTAGGACATTCCTCCAGCACAGAGAAAACTTCTCAGAAAACCAACTTACTGAGCAATCACAGCTTTGAGAACCCCAGTGACAGACAGAAGACTGACCTGATGGCCAAGCAACAGAAACGTGCCCTCATTCCCCAGGAATCGCATCAGTGTGGGAAGCAGGAGAAGCACAGCTCAACAGACTGGCCAGCAAGTCCTCAGGTCCTGGCTCCCAAATTACCTCATCCCACAGCGCACACGTGCACACACACACCCTGGCCAGACATTGCAGGTCCCAGCTCACTGTTTCGTTGAGTCCACCGTGAAACAAAGATTCTTTCCAAATCCTTGATTAACCTTATTAGAGCTCATAAACCCAAAGTATTTCAATATGTCCAAATATCTTTCTTTTCTTGTAGATATTTTCATTGTCAGTCTTCAATTAGTAAAGGAGGTAGAGCAAATGAAAAGGACAGCCAAGTAGAATATTGAAGCGTTGCTTCTTAGTGGTCTGCACGGGTTCTAGGAAGGGAGTGGGGTATAGAGAGCACCTCAGCCTCATCAGGTCCTGAGATCAAGCCCACTTGTGGGCTATGTGCCCCTACCGCTTTTTGACATAACTTTTCATCCTTGTCACAAATGGAGCAACTTACTAGGATTATTTCTGCTAGTGGCTTATGTGATTATTTGTGATTCTATATGTTATCTATTAATGATAAAACCGGGACTCTGTGTTCAATGAACAACTCCACAGAGTCCAACAGAGCCCGATCATTTATAGTAATATTTTGTTCACGACACCCTTTGGCTCTTTTAATTTCAAAATCCGTGTGTGTTTGAACAAAAATATCATCCATCTGTTTCTGATTCATTACCCTTAACTCATCAAATCTCCTTTGGTCAAGGTTGACAAGTCCCATGGGCTCTTTATTGGTGTGCCCTGTTGAATCTTTCTTCCCTGAATGTTAAGTAGTGTTTAGACATGGCATGCTCTCCCCTCTGGGGTGAAGAAGGTGCCTTCAAACCTTGGGTGCTACAGTCTACTGTGGACTTTAAAAAAGCTTCTCTCTTCATTGACAGTGCAGACTTGAGTAAGCAATTGTTCTTATGGTGTGCAAACGGAAGTGTGTATGCTTGCACATCTGCACATTCATGCAGCTATATGCATCTCTTCCTTGTGATAAATATGTCCTATGGCATTAATTTGGACTGCAGGCAGGCTTCCCATTTCTGTAGTTAGACCACCTAACTGACTTGAGAGTGTTGAACTGAATGAATTCCTTCGAAGACTTTCACTGCACTGGGTTTTACTGCCTGTCAACCAAGAGAAGAAAAATGAGGGGAAGGAGCTCTCAAAACCAGGGGGAGGACCTTGAGCCCTGCAAGTTCTCCCTCTCACTGTTCCCCAAGCAGCTTTGTTCCCAGTGGTGGGGGCGGTTACAAGTGGTCAGGGGAGGGGCTAGGTGTGCTTGAAGCTTGGACAAGTGTGGGAATCCATCATACCTGGTATGGTCACAATGTAGACACAGGCATAATGCCAGTCCCCAGAGACTTCCCCAACTGCAATCCCCAAAACTATACCTAGGTCAATGAATGCTCCTCCTTCAGCCGAGAAAAGAATCAAATAGTGAGCCCTTCACCCAGTTTGTCCTTCAAAAGACATGTGGCCTACATCCTATCAACTCCAAAACTAGCTTTTGTTTTAAAGAACCCATTGCTAGCCAGGTTGATATATGCTTATAAATCTCTGCACCTGAGAGGCTGAGGCAGGAGGATTGCCATGAGTTCATGACCATTCTGAGACACATACTGAGAAATTTTCACCCAAAACTTAAAATACTACAAAAGCTCCTTGAAATCTCAAATATTCCAGATTGCTACATCCACAATATTTAGCCCATTGAATTACATTCAGTTCTCCATGCTGTTTTTTCCCCTCCCTTTAGAGTAAGCCCTGGGCTGCATAAAACTACAGTGGAACTCCACCTCTAGAATGAGATGGGACAGCTGGGCTTATATGTTCCCAAGAAAATGACTTCTCAATGTCAAGTGCTAACTTCACAAACAGTACTAAGTCGAGAGCTGTGAGCTATGCTGCACGGGATTTGCTGCCAATAAGGATGTGTAGAAGTTGGTGACTTTTCAATATGTGTATGCAATGAATAGGCATGCATGTATGCATGTCTTCATGTCTGCAGATGAAAGTGCATATGTGTGCATATGCGTATGAAGGTTTAAGAATAATATCAGATATCTTTTTCAATTCCTCTTCACCTTATACATCAAGGCAGGTCTGTTGCTGAACCTGTGGCTTGCTGTTTAGGGTGGTCTAGCCAGTTAACTTCTTTTGGGGAGTCCTTTGCCCTGCTTCCTGTGCCCTGGGATTCCAGGTGGACTGCTGCATCATGTTTCTTATATGTGGGTTCTGGGGTTCTCAACTCTAGAGCTCACACTTGCATTGCAAAGTACTTTATCTGCTGAGTAGTCTCCCCAGCCCAATGATTCGAACGCACATCTGATTCCCCAGCACAACTTATTATAGAAGTAAAGTCAGGGTCAGCTCTGTAATAATGTCACACTAAATGACTATATTCTCAGTGTGCTCTACTGATTTGGAGTCTAATAGCTCCAGTCTCTTTGGGGACACCTAGAATCCTGGATAGGGTTTTCATATGTATACTCTCGAGAACGTAGCATTCTGACATCATATCTGCTGCAGCCAAAAATAACTGGAGATTTCTGTGCTTGCAGGCTCAACACATGTCATGGCTGGTACTGCAGCTTCCTGGGTCACTTTATGAGATGCAAGATAGTACTTCCCTGTGCCCCTTTCTATTATTTTACTCTTTGTTTCAGATTTTCATGTTATTCAAAGCAAATTCATAAAAATGGATACTTAGGATTTCCAGTAGCCAAAGTGTACTTTCTGTAAACACAAATTTCTAGTAAGACACACTTAGGAAGTAGCAATTGCATAAGTGTAATACTCTTTCTTCTCTCTCCTTACTTCCCTGGTGTGTGTGTTCAGGAACCATTGGCAAAATCATGGAGGTGGCCTGGGACAATACCCAGCACTCCAGCACATTGTTTATAGCCTGAGGCTAAACTGTGGCCTGAGACATGCCATGGTTTCTGTGTTGTGCTCATTCTGTACCTTGAGATATTTGGTCCTAAACTAGGTCACTACTTGAGGAGGATCTTCAGCTCTGTTCACATTTCAGCTCCCAGTCACTATCTCCCAGATGCATGCCCTAGCCCAAACGATCAGATGAGACTATCAATATGGCTACCCGAGTGCTCAGTGCACCACACTGCAAGTAATTAAAACACCTACAGCTGAAGAGATAAGGACAGCCCCAAACAGTGACTTTAAAAAAAGAATCCAATCTCTATGTAGCTATTTAAGTCCTGTAACTTAGGCCAAGGCTTCAATATTTATTCAGATGATGAAGGGGACCTCAGAAGCTGTAGAGCAATGCAATGTTTCTTCTAGCATGCATGGTTGACCTCTAGTCTTAACTACCGTTTGACCTTTAAACAGAAAGTACACATATGTTTAGACAAATCTTTGACCATAATCTATTGGGCAAAAGAAATGTTGACACCAGCCCTTTATACCTACAACCACAGATTAAAGAAAATGCAGTACAAAGTGACCTACAAGTACTTCTGATGAAGTTAGCAACGTAAGGAAAAGACAGCTTTGCTTCATTCTTTCCTGTCTTCCTTCTTGTAACCCCTTTACCTTATAGGCTATTTGCTGCATCTATCTGTTGTCTGTCTGTCTGTCTGCCTGTCTTTCCAGCTACCATCTATTTTCCAATCTAGCTGCGTCTTCATCCTTGCCTCTTTATGATATTTTTATGGTTTATTAGTCCAGAAGCTTTCAAGAAAACCAACTCAAATGGTTCCAATTGTCAAGGGCTTGCCTGGCTGAATAACTAAAGTTTGAGGTTACTGGCTCTGCTCCTGGTATAGGAGGCTGCATTTATCTGTGAGTCTCTGCCCTCTTTCTATATGATGGCTTTAACCTGAATTTGAATTCCCCTCTGGCCATCAGTTGGCAGCCAGCAGCTAAAGATCAAAGATCACGCTACTTCATTTCACACGCATGAAAGGAAGAGATGCTGACTTATGTCCTGTTTCCTGAAGACAAAAAAGAACTTGTCCTAGAGACTCCACCACCCCTTTTACAGATCAGCATTAGATCAGATGCTTGTGCCTAAAGTTCTCACTGACAGCCTAGATTCCCATTGGATATTTATATTATGGAGTCTTATGTCTGAAGATGAAAATAGGGCAACTCCCCTTAAGTAATATGAATAAAACTGGATTATAATTGTGAAAAACAGAACAAAACAGGAAAATATAAAAGGATGGACAATGGATAGGCAGTTGCCAGTATCCAGGAGCAAAACCTGCTCAAGTTTCCTTTATCTGTTTTCACTGATGTAACCGGTGGGTAATAAATAATTAATTGTGACCTTCCATCCACTGCTTCTAGGATAATGGAGGACCCAGAGAGCTTCATTGACCATGGGGATCACACCTGAAAGGTGATGTCATTCTCTGGCTACCATCACTTCCTACCTGGCAGTAGAAAAGCAAGAAAGTAACAAGCAGATATAAAAATTGCTTTCTGGAGAAGTGGCCGACTCCACGTTCCTAGGTCACACAACACTCAGGCCCTGCGTGCAAACTCCTTACTCCTAGTATTTCAAAGGGCAGGTCGTGCCTTAGATGAGGACAGCAACTGGGCAGGAATTGAAGGCACATGGCTCACATTTTCCTGCTCACGAGAGGTTTTCCACCGGCTCCAAGAGTAGCTGCTTTTTGGAGGGCCATGTATGTGCACGGTGACACACAAACTATTTCCATAGTCAACAGTGGCCATCTTCAGATGAACCAGCGTGATATAACCCCTTTGGAATCAGACTCCTATAGCCCTGACAATCCACGGGGGTCTAAAATAGGACGTGAGGTTGAAGAACTGTTCATTAGATGTAGTCATAGCAATTTCCTCCAAGCGAAAGAAGGGATCCAAGATTGTTATCACCGATCCCTTGACGTTGGCTGGTCCAGGATTGCCCTTAGTCAGCTAACCCTTTCCTTATGTTCATAAGCAGTAAGGCTCCAGTTCCCTCTACTCCATACCTCATCCATACTCAAGAACTTTCATTGAAGATCAAGACTATTCCCACAGACTGCCCTAGGGAGCCTTCCTGCCTGTTCATATTCCTCCTCTGATGGCTCTATTCTTTTACCTCAGTCAGCTTCTGCCCTCCTTCCTTTATTCTGCCAAAAACAGCATTTGAATGCTACAATTCATGAATTCTTGAATCTCACTTGGGCAGGTCAGCTCCAATTATGCTATTTCTATTCAAAATTCTGGTCAAAGTACATGAATTTGCATAATTGAAAATACCACACAGGGGAACATAAATAGGGCCTCAGTCAATTACTGTGTGATCTTAATCCTTTATTTTTACTTTCCATAATATAGTCAACACATATGGTAAGGGAGAGCTGTGGGCCAGGCATGCACTAAGCTCAAGATTAAGCTCTTTCCACCAGAAAACAGAAATGAAGAGTAAAACATGCCCCAGAGGGTTGTTGGGACCACTAGATAAGTCAAGACATCCTGAGTGCCTGGAACACAAAATCACCCATGAACAATGCTTAGGGTAGCAGTTATGATGACTGAGAAAAGACAAGTCCATCTGCTCTTTCCTGTGCCCTGTTAGCCACATCAGTCAAGAAACAATCCAATTCCTTTCTCCGGAAACCATTCCCGCTTGCCAGGCTTCCTGGACGTCCTGAAGAAATACATTGAGCAGCTACTTAAAATGGGTCTGCTGGTGATTTCATTCTATTGGCATTTCCACACATGGACCTTGGTACAGACAGAGAGCTGTATGCTCCAAGTGCTATGCTCCTTGTCTGACCTCCCTAAGTGTGTGTGTGTGTGTGTGTGTGTGTGTGCCTGCCTGTGTAAGAGGCTGTGTATGACTTTAGCCAAAATAAATGGTGCATGGCTGTTATAAACACTGAGGTACCCTAACACCAGAAGTAGCCCTATTAAGTTTCAAACGTTCCACGTTCTTCCAGATTCCAGATTCATATTCTCTCACGAGTGCCAGGTCTCCCTCCCTCCCT
>LOEQ01000560.1:597032-614802 GCA_001685075.1 Bramus lutescens | reverse complement strand
ATGCTGCCGGAGCACCTTCCGCTCCTTCAGCCAATAGCCGCTGAAATACCAGCCCACTTGGGCGTGGTCTATTTCTCTTTAAAAAAGAGTGGCAAGCCTCTGCTTGCTCTCTTGGTTCCTGCTCTTGGTTCTGGCTCTTGCTCCAGCAACTAGAGTCCTTTCCTGACTGTTAGTGTTTTGTAAGTGTTACCCCTAAAATAAATACCCCTTTAAATCCAAACTGGTGTGGGATTGTTTCGCGCATTATGAAGTGGTATGGAGTACAGCTATAATTCTAGTGATTAAGAGAATGAGGCTGAGGCCAGGATAGACTTTATATGATTTCTTGCCTATGGTCAGCAATATAGCAAGATGCTTTCTCAACTCCCTAAACAAAAAATACAGTAATGAAATCATTTTACTAGGGCTGCACTATAATACCTATCTAGACTGCATGGTTTAATGCACAGAAATTACTTTTTTAAAGTTCTAGATGCTGGAATTCCAGGATAGGATGCTGGAAGCATTGACCTCTCTCCTTGGAGGCATATGGCTGGTCTCTTACATATTCCAGAATGCTTCTCTTGTTTAATATTTGCTTGTCTCTTCTTACAACAATTGGACATAGAATCAGAGAGTGGCTTCATTTTCACAGCCTCCCAATTGTAGTAATAGGGAGCAGGCCTGCTTTTCATCCGGCCCAGCTCCCGCACGGNGAAAGTAACACATAGACAGATGACCCTCCTACATCACCCAATGCTCTCCTGATATACAGGGGTGAGGTCTTCAGTGCAGAAATGTGGTGGTTATTGGGGTGAGGGGTGGGAGTATCCAGTCACCCCATAACAGCAATACAGAATACACAGATGAACACTGACTCTCCACAAAGCCCTTTCAGGGCATTATTTCTGTGAACTAAAGGTCATATACTTTTGGGAATCATAACAAGAAATTATGCCATTTTCCATGTCTTGCCACCGAAAGCCAATTTGCAAATTTGCAGCTTAATGTAATCTGTGTCTGACACACATGTCTTTGAAGCTGTGTCTGTGTCTTTTTTTCTTCAGTTTGGCTCCTAGGAAAACTACAGAGTTGCTGCTGGCTTTTAGTCAAAGCTTTTCCTGATTAACTCTGCCTATATTGATGGCTTTTGATTGTTTTACGGTGTGCGATGTGGGGGTTTTGTATATAAACCAGCATTGTGACTAAATTTTTATAGAGCTGCCAGGTCCTGAGCTACCAGAAAAAGCAGAAGCCCAAATACTTTATCACATGCCCCACAGAAGGACAGTTTTTCTTCAAAATCTGTACTCTCACTCTCTAGACATATAGAATAGTAACATGCTTAAAAAAAAACACAAAACAACTCGGTTTTATCTACTGCATAAAGAAATCTACTGTAAAAAAAAACAATAAATATGCACGTATGCCCTCTAAATGCTTAAGATTTCCCAGCTTCCCAGATGAGAGGACATAGATTCACTGGGATGATAATTGGGCTTTTTGTTTGTTTGTTTTTTCTAAAGGGGTTTGCTGTTTTATTATTCAAACAGAGTTCTTTAACTCTGCTGTTCACCTGTATTCAGTGAGAGAATCCTCTAATTCAACAAATAGGTCCTTAAGCTGGCTAGAGAAGCGAAAAATTCTGTAGATTCAAAGCAAACTTGAAGATGATTCAAAACTCTTCAGAGAAGTTTGCATATAAACGTAACTGGACCAAATGAAACATATTAGATTTGCAATGGATCTGGAGTTAGTGCAACCTGATACTGAAAATCTGTTCAAACCAAGCAGGAAAGAAATTTCTCTTTGGAGTATTGCTCAGTTGGTTTAATTTGATACTCATCATTGCTTAAAAGAAGAGAGGTGGAAAGCAAGTCCTAGTGAAGTGCAAAGTTTAGAGGTCAGTTTTAAGGACAAAATACAAAAAATTCATCAGAAGGGTTGGAAATTTCGTAGGGAAATGTCCAGTTTAACACAACTTGGGCTCTACAGGTTTTTTGTTTTTTTTTGTTTGTTTGTTTGTTTTTCCCCAGGACCAATAGAAAGGCAAGAGGCGGATGACACAAGGGTACACACAGCCCCATGTAACCCATACAGCTTTATTTGGAAGGCAGTCCAGTGTCTTTGTTTATCTCCTTCCTCATACATGACTTGAGGGTAAGATTCATAGCTACTGTTCTTGAGTCTTGAAAATTACCCCTTGCTCCTTAGATTCAGAGCTTAAAATCTGCTGTTTTACTTTCTGTCAACTCTGTTTTAGCCACCCCTCTCCCAACCGAGTGGAAGTGTGACCATATTCTTCAAGAATCCTATCACCAACGGAGAGGTGCATACCTTTGTAAAGAATTATTAAAAATGTGAATTCTTGTGAGGTTACTTACTTGTCATTGAAACCTTCCCTCTAGGAAGGAGCGGAAGGCTCTGAAGAACATAAGCTAGAAACAAAGTTCAGAAAGCCACAGAATTGACAAGTTCGTGGCAGTGGTAAACAAATATAGGTGTGGCTATGTCCCGACCTGCTGAGCTGTCTCCAAGTTAGGTTGGAGTAACCTGCATGCAATTACAGCGTGTAACCTCTGAGGCAGGTGTGGGCTTCCCAGTAATACAACCGGCTTTGAATCACTCATGTTCCAATAACCACTCTTCTATGTCCCTGTAAGAGACTCTTATGGACTCATGGAATCACAAAGCTATGCCTAAGAAGAATCACTGCACTGCATTGGGATGTAGGCATCCTAGTGTGATTAATAAGTGTTTTATAGCATCGCAGGAAAAGCACACAACCCTTTGATGAAGGTGATTTTGTTCCCCATCATTAGTTATCTCTATCTCCTCACATCACTATGTTACGGTATATTTTCTGTGAAGTATAGATGGGAAATATAACCAAGATGGATGTTGTGTAGTACTGAGTTATCATGGGTAACCAAGAAATTACACTTCTTCTAAACCTTTAGTGTGAAGATACATTAGATGCTCAACGTTTTCATGAATGAACAAATAGTAAATTAGTCAATTAATTCGTATCTTTAAGACTGTCAAGGCCTCAAGTGCTTGGGAACCTCATCACTGTTTGAAACTTTCTACGAAAAAAAAATAACAAAGATATTTCACATAAACTTTTGTGACAAAAAGTTCCATCTCAAATTTTTTTTGGGGGTAGAATTACCTATGATTCCATTGTTGAGACCTGACTGCATTTTCTCTTCTTTTTCTGACTATAATTGCTCATTTCAGTGCCTTGTACTTTACAGACAGACTTAGGCTCTCTTTGCAACTGAAACTGCTCCGTCTGGGTTTTGCTGAGAATGGTGTTTTATATTCCTCAAGATCGCATTGGAATGATCAAAAAAAGAGCCATGTGCAATTATGTGCAGTATAGGAAACTTGGCACTGTGACAAGGGAGCCATTGTTCTACTGTCCAGATTTAGCTACTTTGCTGTAGCCCTCCTATACATTTCTCTGGTGCATACACGGCCTGGCTGTAAGTAGGGGTGCTTTAAGGAGGCTCTACTTTTGCTATGGGTACCTGTGTTAGGTGCACTAGTCATTTCTATGCTCCCCATTTTGGGGAGAAATTTTCTCAGGCAGCCAAACTAGAAAGGTGTCGTCTCTTCTCCTTAATGTCAGTGCTGCATTGGGTAAATATTTCTTCTTTCCTGGTAGGGTTGAAGGTAGAGACTTTCACTCATGTTTTCACTGCAGTAAGAAAGATTTGTCAAGGCTTTCAGAAGTCTGATAAACGGATGTCTTTGGAATGTTTCTGAGAATGTTGGCTTCTTTTTGTTATTGAGTTTTCTTTGGTTTCTAGGAATAGAAAATCCACAAATAAAGAGGAAAACCCTGGGGGTAATAAAATTAAATGATTTGAAAGTACTATCATATGTTTCTTATTTGAGTTTTTTTTAATTTCATGGGCTTATAAATTAGTTTTCATTTTAAATTACTCAGATAATGTCTGTGTTCCTACATAATTAATTGATTTCATTTCATTGACCAATAACTTGCTTAATCTATGAAAGAACATTTTTATTAAGTTAAATATAATTAGCTTATCATAATGTCACCTTTGTGTTTGTGTTTATCTGTTTCTCCCTGTGTGTTTGTAAGTATGCATATGAGACAGAGAGAGAAAGTGGGAGGGAGAAAGGGACACAGAGAGAGACAGAAGGGGGAGAAGGAGAGATAGAGAATTTGGAGGCCAGATTTTAACCCTATCTATTGTTGGATAGGGTTATTCACCTGGTTTTTTGAGATAGAACTTTCATTGGCCTGGATTTTGCTGATTAGAGTAGGCTGGATGGTTAATTATCTGCAGGGATCTCTCCGTCTTGCCTTCTAGGTCTGCGATTACATGCATGTGCTATAGTGCAGAACGTTTTCACTTCAGTTAAAGGGATCAAATTCAAGCCCCCATGCTTGCATGGCAAGCACTTTGCTGATTGAGCCATCTCCTCAGACATTTCCTATATTTTTTGATCTAGATAAAACAATACAAGTTATAAATCTCAATGGTGGTTATAAATTATAACACTCTTACATTGTAAAAGTTGAGTAATACAGACATAGAACCCAACACTGCTTCCTAAATACTTACCAAATGTTCGATTTGAATTTGTTCAAGCCCATGTCAAACTAGCAGTTTGCAGGAAATACTTATTCAAGAAGATATGTGATGGCTACAGAAATACAATCAGTAAAATCCCAAATTTATTTCTACAGAAATTTTCAAAGAAACAGAAACATGATCTGTAAATTTAGACTAAAGACATTAATGATCTTTGCCTTAACAGAATCTTTAAGAGAAACGATTGTAAATATTGCCCAATTTCTTCATTTCCTTGATGGTAAGCCACAAGAGGACATTGACCTTGGAAAGTAAACTTGCTGAAGGAAAAATGAGACATGGAAATGTTTTCTTATATTTATGCACTTATATTTATCTATGAGAATAAGATGGAAGAATCTGAATACAAATCCAGAAATGAAGGGCATATTTTAAGAAATACATTGTAATATGTATAGTTAATATGCAAACATTTCTATCACTTTTATTCCATTATTGACCTCTTTTTTTCTCTTTTAGTGATGAAGATTGACTTTAGTGCCTCGTTCATGCTGGGTTAGGGTTCCATCAGCTGGACTGCATGCTTTTCTCAGTATTGCCGTTTTATACTATTCTTTAACGCTGGTGTGATGTCCATGATTGTATTCTCATCATATATTTAAAGACAGTAATACCTGCAGAAAGGAGGCTTCCTAGAAAGTGTGTTTTTTTCATAAGTCATATTATAAAAGAAATTGACTATTAGAGATATAAAATGGAGATTTCGGTTTCTAGGCATCCTGTAAACAGTTCTTCTCTACCTTTTGATTGGGTTGTTATTTTTCTGTAATGGTTGCAATCTACCCCAAAGAGATGATTCTTTGATGGGGATTGAGAGCTACACTTATCTGCAGATATAAGATAGGTATTTAGGATGCGGTTAGCAACCATTCTTGTTTAGAATAACGGTGGTAGAAAGTTCTCCTCTAATATCCATGACCTCAGTAGCCCTGGGAAATTGAGCAGATTTCCTTCAACAGGCATGATTTTCCTCCTGTTGAGTGGGCCTTAGGTCCAATTTGACTTCTGTTTCTTACCAAGATATGAGTGCCACCATTGCACCTTTATGAATATCTTGTTGTACTGGTCACTGCTGAGGTTCATAGGCATCACAGTTCTGCTTCCTTAGAAGCTTGTGTAGCTCCCAGCACTATGAAAGGCAGTTTTCAGAAGGGAAATATTTAGTTTAGACCTAGCCTAGTACTCCAAATCCTGTGTCCAAAGTCATAGCTTCTAAGCAATACAGACTTACACTCAGCCTCTTAGAGTCAGCCAAGGGCAACAGCAATAATCTATATTGGGAGTCTCTTGAACTTCTCCGAACAAAAATTATAAAGTATTTTTTTTATGTCTAGCACTAAGTTTTTGTTATATAGTCATTAGTTCTAGTGGGGAGCATTGTCAACCCAAGTGATTTAAAATATATGTAAATGTGATATGTATTAATATATGTATATATAATATATGTAATACATATTATATGTGTGTATATTTATACATAATTTAAGTAAATAAAGATAATGGATTCCTTATGTCTTTTTCAAATATCCTTACTGATATTTTTCCTTCCTCCTCCCTTCCTCTTCATGTATGGAGTTCCCTCTCTCCTACTCAGTTAAATCCTCCAATTTTTCCATTTTTACTATTTTATAACTTGTACTATGTTATTCACTTCTCTAACATCTCCTTCTTCCATCATTACTTTTATTTTCCTGATTTCTGTGGTTATTACAGGTGAAATACGTCTAAAAATGTGGAACTAGGAATGACAGATGAGAACATGCCTCATTTGTTTCAATATTGTTGCCTAAACAAGACCTGAAGTATGACAATATCAATAGACATGCTATCATGGGAATGGGGTACCCCAGGGGGCTCAGTTTTAGTTACGGAACTGTTGAGAGAGGGAGAATTAGTCATCTCCAGGGATGAATTCCTTACTTAGTTTTCCAGTTCTGAGTAGTCCTCTCTGAAATCATATACATTCAAGAACAAACAAGCTGACTCAATAGGTTCTATTTATATGTATGCACTTATACATATCTATAATAATAACAATGAAAGAAATTGCTAGTTTTGAGGCCAGGATTTTGAGAGGGAGAAGGTACATAAAAAAATGTGGGTGGGAGAAGGGAAAGGGAAATGATATAATTGCTTTCTAATTTGAAATGCATAATCTGAATCCTTGTGTGTGAAGCAATCATTACAAATCATGGAGAAGCTGTATTTACATTGGAGCAGAGATTTTATGTCCAGTGTAAGAAGGGAATAACTGGGGATCCATGCATTCTTTCTTTGGTTCTTCTTGTTTCTTGATTGTGGCCTTTAAACCACTTGCAGGTTCTGCCATGATTGATTTCAGACTTGACAGTCAAGCTTTTATCATCTCAGGGGAGTGTGAATTTGCTGGTTCCCTTCCAACCTTTGCAGGCTGTTTTCTTGTTAAACGTATGCTTTGCTCAAGTTTTTTGTCTTTGTCTCAGTACCCTTTGACATGGATTGAATTTTTTTCTGTTAAATTTAATGTTATCCTTTTGAGTGGTATTAATTTTTCATCTATTTGTTCATTATTAGTCTGTAAATACTATATCATTTCTAAAAGTGCCTCATTCTTGGCTCTGTTAACAAGTCATTTTCTTAAGGATACAAATTGAAAACAAAAACTAAGTCCCAATAGCTAATAAATGAATATATCAGAAAAACCATTTCCATACTATAATCAAAAAGATTATTAAATTCCCGAGTGGTAATATTGTCTGCAATCATATAACTTTCAAATTCATTCTTTCACTTACCTTTGTTAGATTTCAATAAATTGTTGTAGGTGTAATAATCTTTTGTGGACAGCAGGTGTCGTGGTTGCAGCCACATGGCAGAGAGAAGCAATGAGCAGCCGCAAGGGACTGTTTGGCCCACTTTGGTTCTGTATGGTGGTGCCCGGTTAACTACTGACAAATATGATTTGCTTGATATGCTTAGAGTAATTAAATCAATTCCATACATGAAAAGAGTTTTTGTGGTAGCCAGAATATCCAGGATCCCAGAGTTCATGAGCAGGGAACACAAACCTAAAGCTGCACAAGTCACTGTGTGGCAGGGAAAGCAACAGGGTGTGTGAAGTGTGCACAAGCCTGAGAAATTAACTGCCAAGTTGCAACGTGGTAACAGTAGCTCCACTCTGGCAGGGTTTAGGCAAAAAGCCACTTAGTAGGTGAAATTAAGCCAGGCAGGTTGGAGTGGGAGACTTTCTGTCCACAGACTTTTTGGCCCTTTTATGCTGGTCCTGGTAGACATGGTACTGGGACTCACGTGGGTGATGATGATGATGATGGGACCAGATGATGATGGACACTATAAAATATCCCAAACTAGCTCAGAATTAAGTATAAAAATGTATTATTTATTTGTAGGTATACTCACAGATCACAGTCCTCTGCATGAACAGGAACAGGAATCAAACCCAGCAGCCAGAAGTGAACAAGCATATGCTTAAGTCAGCATGTATAATATAAGAGGCTACACCCAAGTGGGCTGGTATCTTAAAAATAACTGGTTAAAGGAGTTCCCACAGCCCTGCTCCTTCTGACATTCTAACTACATTTATCTTTCCACTAATAGGTTTTTTGTACTTCTAATTTATTTTCTGTTGTGTGTGTGCTCATGTGTACATGCATAAAATCTTCCACAGGCATTCTTTTTCTTTTCCTTTCTATTTTTCTATAACTTTCCTTTCACAATTTCTGTTTTTCTTTCCTAACTTAGAAATAATTCCCATATTCTTATAAGGACAAAGAGAAGGAATAAAACAACAAATATAAATGAAGAGGTAATCTTGAAAAATTAAAACACACAAGCATTACAGAAGACTTTAAAAATCAGGATAAAATTATCAGTTATATTTTTAAAAAATCTAAAAATCCTTTTAGTGTTGTAAGAGGAGCAAGCTGCATCCCACCGCTTGGCTAGCTTAACCCCCTGAAATAACCACACAAAAACTGTATTCAGAGAAGCTAGGTAACAAGGAGAACCTTAAAAAAGATGTGCATAGATTCCTCTGGGAAGGGGAAATAGACAAGAACTCCTGAGAAACTTATGAGTATTGGGGGGGTAAGGAAGGGGAGGAGGAGAGGAGACGGGAAAGGAAAGGGTAGGACGACATGAGGGAATGAGACAGCTCAGATGGGGAAGGCCAGAGAGGGGGTAAAAGGAAAAAGATATCTTGGTTGAGGAAGCCTTTATGGGGCTAGTGAGAAACCTGGCACTAGAGGAATTCCCAGGACTCCTCAAGGATGACCCCAGCTAAGACCCTAAGCAGTAGTGGAGAGAGAACCTGAACGGGGCTTCCCCTATAATCAGATTGATGACTACCCTAATTGTCACCATAGAAACTTCGTTTGATCACTGATGGAAGCAGATTCAGAGATCCATTTCTAGCACTGGGCCAAGCTCCCAGAGTCTAGTCAAGAGAGGGAGGAGAGATACTATGAGCAATGGGGTCAAGACCATGATGAGGATACCCAGAGAAATAGCTGATATATGCTAGTAGAAGCTCACTGACTCTGGACCGACAGCTGGGGAATTTGTATAGGCCCAAACTAGGCTCTCTGAATGTGGGTGACATCTGTGTGGCTGGGATAGTCTTTGGCAGCCACTGACAGTGCATTCAGGATTTACGCCTCATGCTTAAACTGGCTTTTTAGAGCCCATTCTCTTTGGAGGGATACCATGCTCAGCCTGGATGTAGGGGGAAGTCCATTGGTACTGCCTCAAAATGATGTTTCAGACTTATTGACTATCCATGGAAAGCCTTACCTTCTCTGTGTAAGTGATATGTGGGGAGGGTCAGGAAGGTGAGGACAGTGGGAGGAGGAGAGGGAGAGAAGACTGGGATTGGTATGTGAAGTAAGAAAAAAGGTTCTTAACAAATAAATACAAAAAGATTTAAGTTTTTTTAAATGTGATTTTTCTTATCCCTGTGGAATAAACAGGATGGAGTGTAGCGTATTAGCAATGGTATGGAGTATAATTTCACAGTAGGCCTCTTATAAGCTGGGTGCCTTTCTTCCAGGTACATAGAGGTAATGAACTGTATGCTCAATTTGAATATTTGCTCCTCTGTTTCTGTATATTTTGCCATCATAAGTAGCTGGCATGCACTAGAGTGAAACCTTTAGAACTGGGAAATGAGTAACTACTCGATAGGTCCCTCGCTGGAGAGGAGCATGCTCCTCTCCAGATTCAAGTCACTCTTACTGACCTCTGAAGAAGAGGAAAACATAATCCCAAAAGTTCAATATGTTTAGACTTTTTGGAAGAGTTTGAAAAGCAGCTTTGTAAAATGCATTGGCAACACTGACTCACATGCTCAAGCCCATTTATTATCTTGTTTTGCCATTTTCCTTCTCTAACTCACGGAACTGATTGTGTAGAGACAGATTGTTAATTCTATAAGCTTCTGAGCTACATCTAGATCTATACCTCATTGTAATTTTCATATATTTGTAAGTTTGTGGGGGTGTGGTATGTATGTATTTGAGAGAGCTAGACAGAGGGGGGAGAGACAGAGGAGAGAGAGAGAGAGAGAGAGAGAGAGAGCATATGGAGGCCCAACAAGACTGGTGCTGGGAGGCATCTTTAAGCATTCTTCCCTCTTATTCATTGAAGCAGGGTCTATGATGTAAACCCTGAGCTTACCAGCCACTATGACAAGCATGCCTAGCCAGATCACTCTGCAGATTTCCTGTGCCTTTCAATGCTGGAATTATAGGGAAGGTGCAACTTTCATCCATCTTAACAAGCATACTAGGAATACAGGTTATAAACCTTTTAATTCCATTTTAGTAACGAATAATATTCCCTTTTAATATGTATTATATTTTGTTACTCCTTAACTAATCCAGTGATGGATATTTGAGATTGTCAGATTTTTTACTATTACGTACACTTTTGATCATGGATGTTTCTATAATTTCAAGATTTTTGCTTATGTACATTTGGGTATTCTATGCTTATTATACTTTTGTGTAAATATTAGGATACACCAAATAATTTGTTCAAAGAAATCAAATATGATTCTGAAGGAGGATGTGTTACTTTTGTGAATCAATTTTATAGTATTCCTATCCTAATAGGTTTCCAATCTACAAATACTGGATACTTTTCATTTACTTACATATTTATTGAAATGATATTTCATTTTTCAGTGAACTAATTTTTCAATCCTTTATTAAGTTTAAGTGTCTGTATTATATTTGTTTTTGATTCTACCATAAGTAGAATTTGAAATCAATTTCAAATTGCATTTTTTTTGAGTCAGGGTTTCTCTGTAGCTTTGGAGCCTGTCCTGGAACTATCTCTTGTAGACCAGGCTAGCCTCGAACTCACAGAGATTCACCTGCCTCTGCCTCCCGAGTGCTGGGATAAAAGGCATGTACTACCACTGCCCGGCTCAAATTACAAATTTTATAATTATGGATTTTGTTTTAGTTTTATAGATATTTTGCTAATGTGTGAGCATAAAATTAGTTGATAATATAATGATTTTTCAATATAAATATATTCATATATTAGCTGCAAATGTATCTGTAATTTTGAAGATTTTCTATACAAAAGGTGTACCATATACAAATATAAATAGAATTGCTTCGTGGATAATTTTTATTTTTATTTTTCCCTTAATTTTGCTGGTTAAAGCATTGCAGTGATTAATAAATGTGGCAAGGAACAGAAATTCTTTTTCATTCTTGTTTGGATACCACTTCTTAAAAATCAAAACAAACAGATGCATAGTCTGCAAACTATTTTGAGCTCATTGCTATTAAGCTTGTCTTTATATTTTAAATTGCAAATTAAGATACTGACAAGTATTGATAGCACTGATAGAAATGTGAGAAAGGCAAGAAACCTGTTTTCAAAGCAAACTCACTGCTTCATTGATGAACTCATTGCAGTTGTGACAATGTACACAAAACCCGAGTAAGCTCAAGATGGACAAACTGAAGGAAAGGGGAGGGGAGTGGGGCTGAAGTCTCATTCCTAGCTAAGGAGATATGAGCACCTGATGGCTGATGGGAAAAGGTGACTCAACTTTTTCTAAGACTTCTGGTGGGTCAGTCATACTCCAGAAGATGATCCCACATTTGGGAGTAGATGGGTGACACCAAATGTTCTCCACGGGGCACCGTATAAGTCAACGAGGGCATGGAATGTAGGAGAGTGTATGCAGAAGGGTCTTGAAAGGGGTAGGGCAGCAAGTTGATCAGGAGGTAAATATGATTAAAATAGATAGTACAGAATTCTCTGAGAATTACTAAATATAATTCTTTAATTAAAATATCATAAAATATCCATAAAACACAAAAGAAATTCTCTTTCAGAAGAGAGTAGTTTATTACAGAAGATAAGACAGATACTCTGACTAAGGAAATAGGTAAGCTAAATGCAAATCTTCACACACCCCCAATCCATTTCCCAGTTCTCATCAATAACTCTATAGCAGACCATCTGTTGAGGCCCTCCCTTCAGCCACTTTCCCAACAGCCAGTGAATTACACAGATCTTCCCTTCCTAACCTCTGTTCCCCCTCTACTTATTGCTTTATCCTAGACCCCAACTCCAACAACAACTTTCAGGAAGCTTCTGTCTTAGAAGCAGATGGGCTGAATGCACATTTGAAAATCTGACCCTCTTCTCCTCCAAATCCAATCCACCAGTTTCATTCCCAGCTTTAGAGCAGAATATCTGCTTCAGCCTCGCTTCTCTCTCTGCATCCATCTCCAGCAGATCAAACAGATCATTACTCCTAGCAACCCTCCATTTACTCAAGCCTGGAAAAGGGGGAAGCAGACTTAAATGCATAAATGGCAATGGAAAAACACAATACCAATCAGGTGAAAATATCCCCACTATAGCCTAGCAACCCTACCACAGCAAGCCCTGAGTATTCTAACACAGTTGAAGGGTAAGAAAAATAGCTTAAAATAGCCTTTGCAAATATAATAGAGGTCTTCAAAAAGAAAAAAAAGTTACTTAAAGAAATCTATGAAAACACAAACAGTAGAAGAAAATGAATAAAACAGCTAAAGAGAAAGCTGAAATAGAACCAATAAAAAACCCAAACTAAGGGAAATCCAGAAAAAGAAAAATTTAGGAACGTGAAGCAGGAACCTCAGATGGAGGTCTTACTAATAGAGTATGAAACGTGGAAGGGGGGGATCTCAAGTATTGACGAAATGGCAGAATAAATGAATACTTTTATCAAAGAAATGTCAAATATAAAAAAAAACGGACAAAAAACCAAACAGGAAATCTGGGAAATGATGCAAAGTCCAAATCTAAGAATAATAGGAATAGAGAAAGAAGAAACACAGGTCAAAGGAATGTATTTTCAGCAAAAGCAAAAGGAGAAAATGGCACCAACCAAAAGAAGATGACAACTGAAGCACAAAAAGCTGGAGCACAACACATAGACTGGACCGGGAAAGAAAGGCCACTTGACACTTATAATCAAAACATCAAAGGTACAGAAGAAAGAAATGATATTTAAAGCAGCAAGAGGAAGACCAAGTAATATATAAAGGCAAACCTATGAGAATTACACTCAACCTCTGGATGGAGACTCTAAAAATAAAATGGTCTGGATAGATGTGCTTCCAACTCTGAGATACCACAGGTGCCAGTCCAGCTAAAATCTCAACCATAATAGAGGGAAGAGAATAAGATATGTTAAAACCTAGTGTAAGCAATATCTGTTTTCAAATCAGGCAGTAGAGAAAGTGCTCAAAGGGAAATTCAAAGCAAGAGAAGTTAGCCACATACAGGAATACTCAAGGAATAAATACCAGATCAGCAAATCAAAAAATGGGAGAGAGACACACACACACAAGCCAACAAACACTTCGTCCACACTAAGAAGAAGATAACAGTAATCAAAAAACAGTGCTTGTAGATATCTTTCAACATCAGTTGTCTCATTAAAAAGACAGGCTAACAGAATATATATTGAAAGAGGACCCATCCTGTTGCTGCATTCAAAAACAAACAAACAAACAAACAAACAACAACAAAAAAAACACCTTTACATCAAGGATAGACATCACCTATGGATAAAGGGCTAGGAAAGACATTCCAGGCCAAAGAACCTAAGAAGGAAGCTGGTGCATCCATTTTAATATATGACAAAATAGACTTCAAACCAAAACTAATCTGAAGAGATAGAAAGGATGCTATATACTCATCAAATTGAAGGAAAGAGAACATTGAGAGATCATTGCAATTCAAACATTGCATCAAACATGAAAGCTCCCAAGTTCATAAAAGAAACACTACCACAGATTTAAGCTTATATTCATTCCCACAGATGATAACAGGAGACTTCCAATGTTCCTCTCACTCCAATAGCCAGCTAATCCATACAAAAATAAACAGAGAAAAACTTGAGATTAAGGATCTTTCAAAACAAATATTTAGCAGATATTTAAAAAACATTTCAGCCAAACAAAAGAACATATGTTCTTCTCAGTACTTCAAGGAAATTTCTCCAAATGTGACCCACAAACTCAGACACAAAGCAAGGCTCAACAGAAATCAGAAAAATGAAATATCATCCTGTACCCTATCTGAACACCAAACATTAAAGCTTAGATGACAATAACAACAAAAAAACTCACAAATTCCTAGAAACGGAAAAGTTCTTACTGAATGAAAAGAAATGGATCAAGAGAGAAATTAATAAAAATACTTTCTAGTAGTGCATGAAAATGAATATAAAACATATCCAAACTTAAGGGAAATAAGGCAGTTATAAGAGAAAAATGTATAGCAATAAGTGTATTTAAAAACAGAGTAATCTTATACTACTAACTTAATAGTATCCCCAAAAGATCTAGGAAAAAAGAAAGAAATCACACACAAAAAGAGTAGATGGCAAGAAATAATAAAACTCATGGCTGAAATCAATAAAATGAAAATTAAAAAAACTACAATACAAAGTATCAATGAAACAAAGAATTGGTTCTTTGAAAAAATTAGTAGGAGATTGACAAACCTTATCTAAATTGACTAATAGGCAGAGACAGAATATCCAAATTAATAAAATTAGAAATGGAAAAGTGGACATAACAAGAGATACAGAGGCCATCCAAAAAATCATAAGGGTATGTATTTAAAACTTGTACTTCAACAAATTGGAAAGTCTAAAAGAAATGGATAATTGTCATGATACCTACCACTTATCAAAGTCAAAATCAGAAAATAATTTGAATAGACCTATAACACTTGGTGAAATAAAAGTAGTCAATAAAAGCCCCTCCCCCAATAAAAGAAGCCAGGACAAGATGATTTTAGCACAGATTTCTACCAGACTGTCAAAGAAAAGTTAATACCCTAACTCCTCATGTTATTTCATAAATTTGAACTGAAGGAACATTGCATGATTCATCTTCTGAGACCACAGTTATCCTGCGACCCAAACCAAATGAATTCCTAAGCCAAGTTCTTTCAGAGCACATATGCAACAATTCTCAATGAAAATACTGGTAAAACAAATACAAGTGCATACGAAAAGTTCATCCACCATGAACAATAGACTTTATCCCAGGGATACAGAGATGGTTCAATATAGTAAAATCAGTAAACAATTCACCATATAAACCAACTGAAAGACAAAAACCTCATGATCTTTTCATTACACACAAAAGAAGCTTTTGATGCTCCTTCCTGATGAAAGCCCTGGAGAGATCAGGGATACAAAAAACATAACTTACTGTTAGAAAGACATTTTACAGAACACTCATAGCCAACATCAAGTGACTAGGAAGCTAAAAGCTTCTACTAAAATCACGAACAAGATAAGGTTGCCACACTCTTCATACCTAACCAGTATGTTTCCTAGTATCTTACTTAGAGCAATAAGACAAGTGAAGACTTTCAAGGATAAAAATTGGAAAGGGAAAAGTAAAAATATTTTTATTTGCAGATTACATAATAGTATATCCTGCCTGCAAGATATGCTAAGGCAATATTGGCAGAAAGCTTGTGAAAGTAACTATTCAATACCTTATTTGACTTAAGGCCTATTATATAAGTCCTAAGGTAAAGCCAAATACTCACTACTGGTATAAAAACAAACAAACAAAAACAAAACAAACAAAAAATGTCATGACAAAGTGACTCCTAATAACAGATGGGAAAAAAAAATCCAGAGACTCACAGACAATCAACAAAGAATAAGAGACCTTGGAACACTCAACTGTAAATGAGATGTTTCCATCAAATTCTTCCCCTCAGGACTGAGGAATGCCTGCAGTGTAAGAACCAGAGGAAATGAAGGGGATCAAGAAAACGAGGCACTCTAAATCAATATGATCGCAGCTCATTTGAAGTCACAGAGATGGAGGAAGTCAACATAGGTTTTGAATAGTGACATCACTAGGTTCTCTGTGTATAGATTATGGTTTCCACTTTTATGGGATTCCTAAGTATGAAACTGAGTGGATTTTCTGATTCATAAGCCTCCTCTTTGTTTCTTTTCTTTAAGTTCATTTGTCTTGACCAAGTCCAATGTGAAGATTTTGTCTTAATTTGTTATATGTTATTATTATTCCTCAGACAAGAGAGTGGTTTCAGATGGGAGAATATGTGAAGAGAAACTTGGTAGAGTAGATGTCAGAGAAACTGTAATTAAGATATATTACATAAGAAAAACATTATTTTCAATTAAAGGAAAAGAATGGATGAAATAGTAGCTTTAAAACTGGGTATTATTTTCGTGGTATGAGATAGACAAAAATAAATTGTATTCAAAAATATAGTGAGATTTTAAAGAGGATTGCAGGTAATATTCTTTGTCCTCCTTGTTAGGAGAAAAGACATCTCAAATGAGATCATGAATGACATAGAAAAATGTTTATTATATGTCTAATAGATAAAGCAAAAGCTATAGTACGGTGACTCTAAGCACTGCATTTACATGAGCAGAATATGAATGTGGAAGAACATGGACCATATTTTAGGAGTGTAAATAATCATACTTTTGGGAATGTCAGTTGTTTCAGTGAATAAGTTTAAAAAAAAAAGCAGTGGCCACAATATCTAAACAACTGAGATCATGATTGACCTCAATAAGCAAATGCAATGGTGTGTATGTATGTATGTGTTTGTTTGTGTGTGTGTGTTGTGTCAGGGACTCTTTACTTAGCCCCGGCTGTCCTGTATCTTACTATGTAGAACAGACTGGACTTAAAACCCACAGGTTCCAACTGCCTCTGCATCTTGAGTCTCAGATTAAAGGCATATGCAACTATGCCCAGCTGTCATTTAGTGTCTTAATTATTAAGTTCATATAAGTTTTCACCTGAAAAGTAGTAATGATTTTTGAGTTTTAGGGGGCTCTGTGTGTGCAATGCAGTGTGCTACAATTACCAATGCAGCAGAGGCCCTTAGCATCCTTTCATGCCAGTGCTCTTTCCTATCTTGTCTCTTGGAAACAGAAACCCACCCTTTGCCTGCAGCATCCCTCTTGTGAACACATACAGAGCACAAGGGTGCAAGCTGGAGAGCATCTCTCAGAGCAGTCTTTAGGCAATATCAGGTAAGGATCAGGAGATGTTTCCTATGTCCTTATCTTCAGCTAGTATCCTACTGAGCTGTGTTCTGGGCCTCCCAGAAGGGCTTGTTATCATGTCAATAGCTAACCTGAGTCCCTTCTTGAACTCACTTTATTCTGCTGTGGTTCTTGAAATATATTACTGAGACAAAGATCGTGCTTGACATTTTTTTTCTCTTTTCTTTTTTGAGTTGGTTTCTGGGAGAACATATCTAAGAAAATAAGTTTTGCCTATTTTATTACAAATAGTAACTCTGAAAACTCTTTCCCCTGATGAGGAAACTAAGATACAGAGAAGTTGAGACTTTTTTCAGATAATAAAACTAGAGAATAGCTCAGAATCCAGATTCCTGTAGACTCAAAATTGTATGAAAATTTGTGCTCCCTCCACTACAGTAACAGGGATTCAACTCATCAGCTGCATTCTTTTTTAATTGATATTTATTGAGCTCTACATTTTTCTCTGTTCCCCTCCCTGCCTCTCCCCTCCCCCTTCAGCCCTCCCACAAGGTCCCCATGCTCCCAATGTTTTCAGGAGATCTTGTCTTTTTCTACTTCCCATGTAGATTAGATCTAT
>LOEQ01000560.1:569910-584464 GCA_001685075.1 Bramus lutescens | reverse complement strand
ATTTCAAAATTAATTAATAGATCCAGACATTTAGAAATACATCTTAAAGTAAAATGAAAGCCAAAAATAGATGCACAACCTTACAATTTTAAATCAATTAGGATGATTCAAGTGACGATAATATCTAATAATATAGGTAGCAATTATAACCCAAAGGGGAGATTTTGCAGCAAAAAGTAAGTTTGATTGTTATTTATATTTGGTTCCAGATTTACCAAGTACTCAAATAATATGCAAACCTTCTAATTCTCATATTTTCAGATGAACTTCATGAAGATTATGTATGTATATGTACATATTTACATGTTCATTAAGAAAATCTTTATGAAAATCTATCTTGCTTAAGTAAACAAAAATGCAATTTTATTAAATTGAATGAAATGCATTATAAACAACCACAAATGTTCAAGAAACTTGGATATGATTTAAAAAACTAGGCCCCAAATCAATTGGGTAGGAGGAAATAAAATAAAATGTAAAATTATACATTCTATTCAATGAAATTATAGAAGAAATTTACCCAAAATTATAGACAGAATTTGTTACCCTGACCAAGTGGTATTAAGATCTCAAATAGATATAATGAGAGAACTACCTGCAAATGACATATTAACATCCTTATGCCAAAAATACAAAGCAATGAAACAATAAAAGCTGTAATGGAAAGCCCAACTTCACACACAAACATAGAAGAATAGAATCACGTTTCTCATCTGTATCTCTAAAAGCCAGAAAAGGATGGTACAATGTATTTAAATTCATAAATGTAAAAACCCGTTTCAGAGATTTTTGTACACAGCATTAATGAATATTAATGGAAAATAAAGCCATTTCAAAACAAACTTAAACTGAGACATTTGATGACCTCTAAGCCAGTTCTATATACTAATTGGAAAGGGATACTATACACATAAGAGGAAGAAAGTATCAATCAATAAAACAGGTGAAAGAAAAAGTACATGAGAAGAATAGATGAATGAAGGCGAGCCAGGAAGAAACCCAAGTTATCCAATGCAGTAAATCAGCATACCACTAATATCAATAGGCAAAAAAACTTGAACCAACTATAAAAGCAAACAACAAAAACAAAAGATTTATAAAGCTCTCTCCTTAATAACTTTAGTGAAAGATGAGTCAATCCACCAATAAAATGACATTGCCTGACTGACTGAGAAACATACTCTTTTGGCAAAGATACATACAGTTTAGAGTAAAAGGAGGGACTGAAGCAAAAAATACTAGTACAAGTTAGTATAGGTATTATTATTATTTGATATCTAGAAGTTAATAAAATGTGTAGAGATAAAGAAGGTCACAACATACTATTAAAGAGGCTACTTCATTTAGGAGATAAAATGACTGTGAATATGTATTCATCAAATGTCTTGTTTCTTAATTTCATAAAACAAACAGTAATGGACACTAAAGGTCAGATAACTCCCAATACAAACATGGTGCTTGTTTTTAATATTACACTCACATCATCAAATAGGTCACACAAACTCAAAATCAACAAAGAGCCTTCAGAAGCTAGTCCATCAATGAAATGGACTTGGCAGATATCTACAGAATGATTTATGCAACAATCCAAAGTGTTCTTTCTTTATAGCGACTTATGAAACCACCTCTAGAGAAGACTTCATTCTAGGTTTGAAATTGCTAGAAATGGAGTTCTTCCCAAAATGCCTGAAGATTTGCTGGCGTCTTGTTGCAGCCACGTTCAGGTCCTGAGAGGGTGAAGGGGAATCAGTGCACTAAAGTCTGATCACCAGATGAGTTTCACACAAGCGGTGGTCCTGAATAACTTGAGCTGTTTATATTTATGCTTCACAAACAAACATGTTTTCCCCAACATTAAATCGAAATAATCTTTTTACTTTTTTTATTGAGCTACACATGTTTTCGCTCTCACCTTCCTTCCTCCACTCTCTCCTTCTACCCTTCACCTTGTCCCACAAGCTCCTAACTTACTCAGGAGATCTTGTCTTTTCCTTCTTACTAGGTGGATCCATGTATGACTCCCTTAGGGTCCTCTTTGTTGTCAAAACTCATTGGGGTTGTAGACTGTAGGCTGGTTATCCTTTGCTTTATAACTAATAAAACAAATTTTGAACCAAAACAGTGCTCAGCATTTTGCTAGACTGGCTAAGTATCAAGTCAGGTGTATCCTGCCTTAACAAAGCTAAAAGGAGACATAGGCACACATTCTCAGGAACAATAATATATGTAAATATTCATAATAGATTTACAAATATAAAATACCTAGTTTCTTTTTAACATAACTTTTTAAATAATTCTTTGGGAATTTCACATTATGCAACCCAATCCCACTCATTTCCCAGTTCCTCCATATCTGCCCTTCACCCTGTAGCTCCCCCTAAAGGAAAACTAAAAACTTATGGAAATGAGATAAAAATTTTAAATTTTAAATATAAATAAGAATATTAATTTTAAAAAAACACATACAACAAAAATAAACCCATTTGACTTGTTTTTTCCACCTCTTCATCACTTCTTCATCTGTCTTCCTGGCATCAGGAGCTGCTGTATATCATTCTGTAAACTCTTTTGTCCAGTTTTATTTGCAAGTGATCATTATGTAATTCTTGCTCAGGTTCAAGACATTAGCTTCTGGTCCACCATCAATACTGGACCCTCGCTGAAACTCCTGTCAGATATCCTGATGTCCAGAGTCACGGAGATCCTGAAGCTATATTTCCTTAGGACCAGTCCCTTCAAGTGTTCCAGCCGATCATGGGAGTACCAACTCAACTACCGGGAATACTGTCTGAGCAGTAGCTGGGTTGATATGATTGAGCTGCTGGTACCATGTATATTATGTGAGGGGAGTAAACAGCTCTCCCAAACTCTTGGTGAGGGGTAGGGCCAACTTTCTCAAGTGTGTGGGAGGGTGGTGGACATAGCTCTTCTAGTGGGAGAGAGTAGAGCTCTTCTGTTCCAGGGTTATTGTGGTTCTTTATCCCAGGGCTAGATAGGGGTAATGGGATCTGCTCTCCAGGGAGGGGGTACTGCTCTCCCTGGGCCTGTAATTTTGGGATCATCTCAGCATAGCTATTGCACATCAACACATGGTTCAAAACATGGTTTGCATATGAACTCCTATAGGAACATGGACAATAAATATCAAGACAGAACCAAGCTGCAGCAGGACAATGGAGCCAGACATGGCCAGCAGCAAAAGCTAGGTCTAGATGTCACCATGGCCCTGAGCAGGAGCACATGCCCTCTCAGATGGGCATGGGTCCAACAACAGCAGGGGTCCAGGTAGTACATCATATCCCAGGCACCTATGTGGCCTTGGGTGGCAACACAGGCCATGGCTATCAAGAGAGACTCCTGAAGGACAACAGATGTAGACATGGGCCTTTGATGCAGCTTGGGTTCAGATGTCACCATTGCCCCACGTGGAACCTCAGGCTACTCAAATCAAGATGGTCTCTGCAGTGGCATAACCCTTCAGCACAAAAGTGGATACATAAGGCAGGCCAGGCCCAGGGTGTCGTCATGGTCTTTGGTAGTAACAGGAATTATGGGCATCAGTATAGACCATGGATGTAATAGGGGCATGTACCCAGACACAGCCCTTGGCAGCCACCCAGAACGAGACATAACAATGACCCTGGGACGCAAGCTGACCTCCCATATCAGACCATTCCTCACTGCCTTCACCTCTTCAGATCTGCCACTCTCTATAGGACATGAACCATTCTGCCTATTCCCCTGCATTCTCTCTCCCCAATACCAACCATATATTTTATCACCATAATAATCCCCAATAGTGCCATACAGACTTGTAGTTTCTTCTCCCTGTCTAGGTAAATTTCTCAGGACAAAATAAAACAATAAAAAAGCAGACTAAGGAAGACAAGATGTATAAGCACTTGAATACTCATTGATATTCAGAATTAATATAATAAAATGATTATATTATTCAAAGTCATGCACAGACTCAGTGAAAATCCCCAATAGAATTCTAACTATAGATTTTGCAGAACTAGAAATCCTAAGTTTCGTGTGGAAACACAGATGCTTTTTGGGAAGAGACTGCATTACAATACATTTTCTTAAATTCTATGAGAACCACAGCTTATGTTACTGTTACATTAAAAATGGACACAATCATGTGGGGTTGCATGGAGTACACAGAAATACCCACACAACTGCAGCCACTTAAATTTAAATAAAGGTGTCAAAGGAAGAAGAAGGGGAAGAAGAAGAAGAAGAAGGAGGAGGAGGAGAAGGAGGAGGAGGAGGAGGAGGAAGAAAACTACTCAGCCTCTTCAAAAGTGTTAATGTGAAAACTAGATTTCAAAATGTGAAAAAAAATGAAACTAGAAGGTATGACCTAAATCTCTGAAACCAATAGACGAAAACATAGATAAAATTCTCAAATATATGGATATAGATTAGGAATTACTGAAAATGGGTTCAATGGTGCAGTAAATAAGCCAAATTATTAATAAATGTGGTTGCATGAGAGTAAAGAGCTTATGCTCACCGAAGGGAACAACTGACAAAAATGACAATGTACAGAGTGGGGAAAATTTGTGCCATTGTAATTCTAATAATGATAAAAGCTCCAAAAATTAGATACCGAAATCCCCAAATAATCTAATCAATGAAAGCACTAATGAATTGAATTGGCAAGTCTCAAAAGAATAAATATAAATAACCAACATAAATATAGAAAAGTGCTCAAAATCCTTAACTATCAGGAAAATGAAAATTATAATCATATTATGATGCCATTTGCCTCTGGCAATAATTATATAAATTGGAAAACAGGCCTCCACAAATTTTGTCAAGAATATGGGGAAAGAGGAACACTTAAACACTGCTGGTGGGCCTGGAAGCCTATCCAGCCACTAGAGAAGTCAGTGAGAAGTTACGTTAGAAAACTAAGAGAGATCTATGACATGATCCAGCTATTCCACTTCTGGGATGTGCTTAAAGGCCTCTAACTCCACACATCAGAGATGCTTTTTCATTTCTGCTTATTCCTTTAGTATTCAGAAGATATGGAAACTTCCTAGACGCCCATCAACAGAGGAATGAGGAAAGAGTAATGCAGTCTGTACGCACAGTGAAATTTGAATCAGCTTTTAAAAAGAAAGAAACTTTGGTATGTTCAGGTAAATGGATTTAAGTGAAGAACACAGTGCTAAATGTGCTAGGCCAAACTCAAAACCAAGAGATCCTTCTTCCCTCCTCCTCCCTCCTCAAATGTGTGTGTGTGTGCGTGCATGCACATGCATATGCATAAAGTTGAAAAGGAAAAGAGGGACCATGAAGGCGGAAGGAGAGTTCTAAAGAAAGATGGTAGGAAGGAATACAGAGTCATGTAGCATGTGTTATAAAAGAGGAGGGGTGAAATGTGCAAGGAGAGAGAACAAGCAAGAGACAGAGAGGGAGATGAGGAGGGCAGCAGGTTAAAGCAAGGAAAATAGTTTGATAGTCTTTATGTAGGAAAATGTAGATAACAACCCCCACTGAACCCCCAAGGTAATGCATATAAGAATATATGCAAATAAATAGAACACTTACTACTTATAGAACCAAACTTCTTATATTTATAAGTGAACACATGATGTAAAGACTTCAGTGAACATGTTATTTTATGCTTTGTGAATTGTTATTTGGAACAAAGTTATAATTTGACTTTGCATGCTTCAAAGAAAACTGAATTCTATTCACTTGGAAAAATCCATTTTTTTCTCAACTATGTGTGCTTTTCTTGATTTTTGCTTCCATGATAGAATAGACAAAACTACAAAATATGGGTGCTAGTTAAAAAATAGATTTTACTAACATTGTCACTCAAAGATAAAAGTTATCAGTCAGTGGTCATGTCTTCACAAAATGTTGAGGTGTGAGGATCATGTCACAGTGAGTCTAGACTCAGGGATGGAAGGTCTTCAGTTCTTGTGTAGGGTAAGAGGCTCATTGACTTATGGAAGATAAATTCAGCCACAGTTCTGGAACAGTATGCCAAAAGTTGGATAACAGCTAAGCCTCAGAAAACATGCAGCTGCTCAGTTGTCATGGGTTAAGGTTTCAGAACTGTAGCTACACCTCGTCTTGGTAATGGAGATATACCACCTCAAAAGATGTTGACTCTTGGGAAGATTATATAGAGGACAGGCCATTAGCCTCAGTAACTCTACTTCAATAGGGAATGAGAAAAAGAGCTTTTCATATGAATTTACTATTTGTTCCACCTTATTCCATAACTTCATAAGCCACATCTGAGTTAGTTAGATCTATTTGTTTTCTTTTTTAATTTTCTGTCTATCACAGGGATTTAGCCAATCATTGGAGAAAATCATTCCCTAAGCACAGAACAATAGAGGAATGTGCTATATTGCTTCTTACAAAATTTCAAAATGACCTATACTACTTGGCATGCACATGATTTCTGGCACAAGCTAAATTCAAAGACATTCTTTGAAAAACACAACTCATCCTGATGGGAATAAAGGACAACGTTTTTTGCAGAATGCCCCAAAGACTAACAGAGCAGGTAAAATGAGAAAACTGCTGATCTTCTTGGCACACATGGTTGTCTGAGAAAAGATAACATGAAAGTAGTGGGCCTGAGGTGATAAAGCTGTATTCCTTTCACTGGACAGGCCTATTGTAAAGACAAGGTCAAGAATGCTAATAATACAGCAAAACCAGAGCCAAATTGTATAGATTATACGGATCTTTTCTTGGATTCTAATTAATGTTATCACAAGAAGGTCTAAAATGAGAATATTACCTACCAGTAAATTAATAGGACATGCTGAAACATACCACCAGGGAGACATTGCCTATTCTAATGTGAAATGAAAGATATTGCAATTGGCAAATGGATCATTGTAAAGAATTTTTACATTATGTATAAATTCTAGTCGATAGGACTTAAAGTGTGTCATGAATCTTTAATTGAGAAAAAATAATTTTCATAAGCTAAAAGGTGATGGAGGATCCATCTGCCTATTTTTACTAGGTCTAACAAATGTGGCCTGTGAGTTATTCAAAAATTACACAAGAACTAAGGAGCAATGTAATAATCAAATTGTTTCAATTGCATCTGTCTAACAATGATAACAATTGAAGAGATGACTGTTCTCTGAGGTGTCATCTTTGACAGTGGTCCACTTTTTTTTTTTACGTGTCATTAAAAAGGGACTTAAAGTATGCTTTCTCACTGGTATAATATTTGGAAGCCAAGAGAAAAGACATCAATTATTTCCTAAACAAAAACTAACTTTAAATCTTATCTTCAGTTTTCACTAGGTTTCCTCTGTAACTTGGTGAGAATAAGAATGACTTATGCAGCAAAGAATGAAAATATCATGAAAAAGTTTCGAGCAAGACAAAACTATAATGAGGCAATGACATGCAGTTCCCAGACTATGGCTAAAAGTTGAGGCTTTACTGTGTATGAAGGCAAATCATGAATTCATTTTAATGATTGTATTTTTTAGTTCTCATTCTAGATTATGTTTAACAGAAAATGAAAGGCAGATGCTTCTGATTGTCTTCTTGTCTCAGAGTCTGTGTTTGAAAGCTGGCAGGAATGCTAATTTTTGTTTTTCCTTGTTTCATATTAATCAGAGAAGTGTTCCATTTTACTACCCATCCATAGTCCCCACACTGGTTGTTGATAAATTCCATGTTTATCCCTTTGTTATTACCCTTGGACTAGTAGTTTTCAACAAGACATCAAATGTGGTGGCATTTCAAATGTATTTTAAGAAATAAAGACTGCCTTTAGATCTGAGAGTAAATCAGTCCCACTGGTCATCCTTACAGACTATATTATGGTAACACACACCTTTAATCCCAGTAGCCACAATGACATCCATCTTTAATTCCAGTAGTGCAAGCCTTTAATTCCAGCCCTAGTGAGGAATATAAAATGGGATGAGACAGCTCTCAGACACACAGTCTCATTCTGAGATTCCTGGAGGCAGGATTGCCTGAGGACAAGTTAGTGCCAGTGGCTGGCTATTTTGCTTTCTGGATATTTATGTTGAATTCCAATTTCTGACACTTTTAGTTATTAATTGTGCTTCATTTTGGTGCTCATTTTTGAGGGGTATGAATTCACAAAAATGCCATTTGCCTGAGGCTTTTTGTTTTTGCTTTTTTCAAGGCATGGTTTCTCTGTAACTTTGGAGCCTGTCCTGCAACTATCTCTTGTAGACCAGGCTGGCCTCAGACTAACAAAGATCCACCTGCCTCTGCCTCCTGAGTGCTGGGATTTTGCCTGAGGATGTTTATCCACCAGCCCAGGTCAGAACTTGGATTGGAATTCCAGGTCTAGGAGTCAATACCCAAACCTAGCTACATGGGTTCAGAAAGTAACACTCCAAGCTCCCATATGTCCAAGCTTAGCTTCCATGTAAAGATGGAAAATACACAGAGAATCTGGATGCTATATGCTATTGTGTTGTCATTGAATTTTTTGCTGAAGAAGGAGCAATATCTGCTAAAAGACATTTGATTTTCAATGCTGCTGTATTAATCCACCCTATAAACGTTGAAAATGCCTAGACTTCAAAATTTAAGTCAAAAGAAATGTTACTTTGGAGAAGAGATTTTGCTTTTGTTTCCAAAGGAAGTGAGATGCTGTGTATTCTTTCTGGATTAAGAAAAATCAGGTTTGATCAAAATGCCTTGACTTCAAAATTTAAGTCAAAAGATATGCTACTTTGGAAAAGAGGTTTTGCTTTTGTTTCCACAGGAAATGAGAGTCTTTAAATTTATTCCTGGTTAAGTAAAATAAGGTTTGATAAGCTGTGGATTCATTCTTGGTTAAGAAAATAAGATTTGATCAAGGAAGACTCCCTGAAATATCTCCAATGGGAACAGATAACTAAGATGATCCAACATTTTTTTCCAGTTTCCTCTAAGTTCTACATCCAGAACAGTTTCAAGTTTGCTGACTAAAATTATATAGCCTCACAAAATACTCCAGTAATGACTTAAGCATAATCCTAAATTTTCATTAGGTCCCCGTATGATTATCAGCACCCCCAATCAACAGGAAGTAGCCTAGAAAACTATACCCACATTTCCCCCCAAATTGGATTATGGATGTTTATTTTAGCTTAATGTGATGTGCATTGAAGAAATTACACATGGAGTTTGCTTTTTTGCCAAGCCACTGGGCAAGAAAATCTCCCTGTCATGACTTCTGACAGTATGCTGTCCTAATTAAACAAGCAGGACACAAAATACCCTGCTTCACAGAAATATCTGTTGAATATGCTAGGAAAATATTTCAGTTCCAAGAGAATTCTGGGAACCCTTTTACCCCTTTCTCTCAACCATATTAAAAGCACATGGCCAGTCTTCCAGACCCTTCCCCTAACTTGCTCCTTCAAAGGTTTTCCCTTTTCTTACTCCTTTTTTTCTTCATATCCTCATGCCATATTCCCTTACTAAAAATAACCTTTTCAGAATTGACATAAATTTTTACTAATTACCCAAGAACAGCTCCCAGGACACCCCTACATTCCTCTTCTTCCTTTCCTCAGCATCCATTTACACACTCCGTCACTTTCCAAAATCTCTAATTCTATACCCCCTTCTTTGTCAATCCCACTGTATGGGATACAACCTCTCCTTCCCTTGCTGCTTATAATAAATCTCTCTCCATTATGCTTAAAGAACCTTCCGTCTACATCTCCAAATCTCAATACCCTCTATCCTTAACCAACCTCAGGGAGCTCAAACCTAACAAACAATCTATTAATCCAAGCAGTTTCTATGTCTTATCTTTTCATCCTACAATACTCCCATACTGACAATCAAAAAAACTAACCTTCCTCTTAGTCAAAGACCTTTGAGACATTAATGCTTCTGCCATTGTTCCTCTAGACACTGTGATAAAGTTTGAAAGTTATCAGCATCTAAAAATTGTTTTAAACTGTATAAATGCAAAACATACAAGTCAAAGGATATAAAAAGAAAAGTTGTGAGGGTCTGTAAATGAAAGTTATAAAGGTCTAAGAAAATAATTTAAGTTCTGAGTGTATAAAAACTTAAGTAAGTTGTAGGGGTTTGAGAAAGTGATTTAAAGTATACAAAAAGTTTCACAGTGCTTTATCTCTCTCTAGTCTATTGTTTGGGTTCTCAAACTTTTGCTATGACTCAAATACATGAATCTACTTTGCTTTCCACAATGCAAATTTCTATACATATTACAAAAATATCTAAAACTTTTATCTTTTTTGCTCTCCCTTAGGTTTGGAGGGGTGGGGGAAGGGTCTGTAGAAGGAGATGGAAGGGATTGAGAGGAGTGGAGGGAGTGGGAATTTGGATTGGTATTTTTTAAGTAATAGAAAAGGAAAAAAAGATTCTTATAAGCTTCAGAAAATCAACTTAAATCCATCTCTCACAGGCAAAAGTGAATCTAGATAAGTACTCCTATCAACCAATAGCCTAAGTTTCTTCATTTGCCTATTTCCAAGGGTGGGATCTTTCCTTCTTTCTCTGTCTGGTCTTTGGACTCCCCTCCCCCATGGACCATGGGCTTAATGATTTCAAATGTATACCACAGGTAAAATAATTTTCTCTTAAACTCCTTAATTTTACCTTCTGTTCCTAGTCTATCTATCCCAATAGATTTCAAGTGAACTACAGAGTTCTCCAGCAACTGGTCAGCCCCAGGTTTTCTCTCATTATCTACATACTAGATAGTTCCAAAATAACTACCTGATATGGTCTGGCCTCACAATTGATCCAATGCTGCTTATACTTTCCTAGCCCCAGATAGGCCCACAGAGCCTAGACATCAAATAACACAGCCTGCCATTCCTGTACTTGTTCAGTATTTTAGTTTCCTTGGGTCCCTAATAATGACATCCCAATATCATCCAGAAACAATCAAAGGGAATGATACCCACTTAACCAGCACCCGATGACCCAATAAAACAAAATGATGAGAACGAAGGACTCTCTAACAGACCCAAGGACTGCAAACATGGTGCCAGTAGACCTTACCCACCCTCCTTCTCTCCCTTGTAAAACCTTTAGATTACATTCCTAATGCTAACCACAAGGTCTGTTCCATTATTTGGTCACTTCTTTACGCTTGAGTAATACTTTTTAATCAATCTATCAAAACACCAAGGTCCAGCAATCAATATTCCTTTTTAAGATAGTCTACTTCATCTCTAAGAAGCAGAAAGTATCACTATTTTTAGTTAATGTTTGATATCTTTTAGTTTGATTTAAATTCTGACATTCTTTATGTCCCCAAATTCTAGTTTCTAATTGAAAAATCTCTGTAAATGCTCATGTGTTGGCTTGGTAGAGAAGATGATTGTTTCTAAGATCTATTTTTCCAGAATTTTTAAAAAGATCATAAAACTTTGAATATATCAATAATTGACTAATAATCTCTCAATGTGGTAAATTTTTAATTATAAATGAGAACCAGATAGTGATCTCCTATATTGTAACACTTTAAGATATTCACTGTAAACTCTAAAGTTGAAGTTTTCATAACGTTAAATTGCTTTCATGGAAGGTTGTGGGATAACTTTAATGATAAACAGAGGAAGCTGGCTTGCCGAACCCTGTCTGCCATTACCAGCTAGTTCTTAGTGTTTTGTTTGAGAACTTTTTATTACTATGTCAAAATGCTTAGGGTAATCAAGTCACAAGGTGGAAAGATTTATGTAGGTTCATGTCATTAGGGATTTCCACCAAGAGTCAGTTGTTTCCATCTTTTTTAGGGAGAGGTCATGTAGTAGGGACAACTGTTTACTATAGGGTAATTGGGAAGCAATATAGATAGATGATTGATTGACAGACAGATAGATAGATAGATAGATAAATAGATTGATTGATTGATGGGAGAGAGAGAGAGAGAGAGAGAGAGAGAGAGAGATGGAAAAGAAGAGGCAAGTTACCCAGGTCTCCTTTGATGGTATATTCCCAATGACCTAGCCTTATATACTGTCTTAATGCCTAAAAGTTTCATCATCTCTCCTACCTGCCTAAACAGAGAACTGTCTTCAAAACACTTCCTTGTGGACAATTAAGATGAAAATAATTTGAGCTTGGCTGTTCTCAACTGTTTGTTCCTGGAATGAAATCCACTCTATGACTTGCTTATAAGCCCATAATCCTCACAGATGAATACTGATGAATGCCACAATATTGCTTCTCCTGGTGAGCACCTGAACATTAACAGAAATTATTTCAAATCAGTTCCTACATAGAAAACAGTTAATGTAGACAAGCCAAGTTCTTCAGCAAAGCTTTTGTGGGTATCTACTGTGTGTTATTCAAAGTCTGTCTCCAAAGAAAAACCAGTCCTAGAATATCAGCAGTACTTACTCAGAAACATCAATATCTGTACCTATGGCCAGTAATTTCAAATTTTCCAAAGAGTGTAGGGAGCATCATTCTCTCATTTATGTCAGGATTTAGTAACTATAATTACCAAGATTGTCAAAAATATGTCACAGTATTGGTACATAAAAGGAAGTAAAATAAATTGAACTAGAGCATTGGCATTTTTATCACTTTATTATTCTTCCCTTATAGATTTTGAATAAATGTAAGTGCTCCCTTGCTCCATAGATAAACAGCTCTACACCTCTGTCTGAAGAACAACACAGCAGTGATGAACAGCTGTGAAGGCACCAAGAGCAGGGTAAATATATAAGACAACAAATGATTTTAAGCTCAATAGTCCATGAACAATAACTGTAATTAAACTCAATAAAGAATTAGAAGAGAGAAGATATTCAGAGTGGAAAAATAGCACAATCACAAGACTTCAGCAGCCTGTGAGACCTGAAGGCAGTGAAAGGATTGGAGAGTTGCTTAGGACCTCTGCTTTCTACTCAGCATAATTAATTTTCTTCTATGTCAAATATCTTTTTCTTCCCTGAAAATATAAAGTTAAATTCATGGTCAATATGTCCCTGGAATTGCCAGATTTGTAAGTATGTAACTTGTTAGTAGGAGAAACGAAGCACACCCCACCATGCTTTCCTTCGCCCACTTTTTTGATAGTCATTTTAGCAGGCAATTTCCTGCATTTAATGGAAACATGACAACCGAAAGTCTATTCGCAAGCATAGTTTATCATCTTATTGGCTCCCTACTCCTTCATGATCAATGCATTTGACTCTGACATTTTTATCTAGATGTTTTCTGGCTAGTCTCATTTTCTTGCCTTCCTGTTTATTTATGCCAGTTCACTGATGCAACTTCGCAACCTGACTGTTGTGTCCAGCCATAGCATTAGGAGGAGAGAGCAAAGCCCGGAGAAAAAGATGGTAATTGCATGTGACTGACTGCACAAGAGGAAAGGAAACAGAAGTCTAAACTGTCAATCTAAATAGCTACATCTGTATTACTATTTTGAAAGGAATGGGCTTGACTTCTTCCTCAAACTCCTTTTTTCCAGGGGAACCTTCATTAGCTCCAGAAGCCACAATAGCCCAGCTACAACTAACAGCATGTGAAAGAGAAAGGAGTAAACACAATCAAGGCCTAGCCAATGCTGTTCATAAGCAATGGGAAAAACAAACTGACTCCTCTCTTTTGCGAGGTAGAAAGAGTAAATGGAATGCATTCACCTTGAATTAGCCACTGATAATCTTTCTGCTCTATCCGTGAGGCTAGCAGAAATAATTGGAGAGTGATTCAATCACGATTGAAAACAGCCAGTATCTTGTTACTTCAAGGTGCTGGCCCACTGTTGCGGGAGAATTGTCTGTATTCTGTCAATCATGTATTTTAATAAAACGCTGATTGGCCAGGCAGGAAGTATAGGTGGGTCAACCAGACAGGAAGTAGATGAGAACAGGAGAATGCTGGAAAGGAGGAAGCCCATTTCCTCCAGTCCAGCCCAGACTCTGAAGAAGCAGCGTGTGACCTGCCTGGCTGAAAAAGGTACTGAGCCTCATGGCTAACATACATCAGAATAATGGGTTAATATAAGCTACCAGAACTAATAAGAAGACTGAGCTAATGGGCCAATCAGTTTTATTTGAATACCTCTAGAGACACACTGATTCTTTGGGGCATGCCAGTTGTGGGGTACTGGGCAGGACAGAAACCCCAACAAGCCGGCCCTCATGTTACAGCCCGCAACTGTAGATTTCTACCATGGAAATCTCCACAGATGTTTGTCAGGGTTTCAGCATCATTTTGAAACACAGTATAATAGAAGTTCTCACCGAAAGTTCATGGAATCTGTATTACTCTAGCTGAGATATTTTTAATCTTTGAGATTCTTGTTGCAAAACTTAGAGTAACTTTCGCCAGTTAGAATTCTGGAAGATGGTGCATGGTTATCACGGTAGAAGATATAATTTCATACATAACTTATAAATAGCATGTTACACATGAAACTGAAAATTCTTTGGCAAATATTAACAATTTAAGAAATGTTAAGCTCTGTTTCTTTTTTCCAACTTATATTCTTTAGAAAAAAATGTTCTCTCTCTCCCTTTATCTCTCTCTCCCCCCCCTCTCTCTCTTTCTCTCTCTCTCTCTCTCTCTCTCTCTCTCT
>LOEQ01000560.1:349467-360237 GCA_001685075.1 Bramus lutescens | reverse complement strand
TATAAGCTAGCCGTGCGGGAGCCGGGCAGGACGAAAAGCAGGGCCCACTCCCCTATTTACTACAGAGCGTGGCTCTCAGTATGAGCAGCCCCTGTGAGCCGGCTGCCTGGGGCTGGGAACCATATGTGCAATCCACGGTGCTGCCGAGACATCGCCCGGGGGGGAAAGACGAGGCATTTTACTCTGTACACGAGGGTTCCTGTGCATGAAGCACTAGCCTGGAGAACATTCCCCACAAGCTGGTTGCAGACACTTCTCACTTCCACAAGCAACAACGCTGTCACCTCACAGTGGAATCTCTGCTTCTCAGAGCCAGAGCCGGAAGCAGCCTCCAGGCTGCACCAGCAGGAAGAACACAGCGATGCTGCGGGTGCCTTGATTGAAATGTCAGGAGCAATTTCCAACATGCTGATGTCCTGTGTGAGCATGGAGTGAGGGGGTCTCATAGAACCTGCTCCTGGGCTGACAAATTGCTCTTCAAAGAGAACTTTAGAAACAGCTGGGCCCTCTCCCTCCCTCATCTTCAGAGCACACAGCTTGTGTCCTGTTAACGCATGTACAGTTAGTTGGGATGGCCTTCCCTGCTGGGATGTGCCCGTGTCACCTGAAGAAACTTGAGGTCCCATGTATGCAAAATTGTCAATCCAGGAATAGGAAGCCCACTGCTACCTGTCCCCCAGCAGCTGCCACAGAGCTGACTCACCCACCTCAGACCCCTCCTTCACAGCCTTTAACTCGGTGCACTGAACGGACTCAGTCTCCATGCTCAGGAAGGCTGAGCCACCCATTGCTAAGCAGGACACCTTTCCTGTGGATAGCCACCCTGTTGGCTGTAAGCAGTTAACACTAGATGTGGCCTGAACAGTCAGGGACCTGTACTCGGGCAAAGGGCTCTGTGGTTTGGAGACAGTGAAGAAAGACCCTGCCAAACCCACACTTGTCCTGTGCCCTCCCCCACTTCCCCTGCAGAAGATGAGACTCCACCTGCCGAGACCAGTGGTTACCATTCCAGGACCTTTTCTGCGGCCTGTACATACCCGGCTGAAGGGGATGCCATACTTCTTCAGGATGATGGGCGAGATGAGTGTCATCTTGTGCCTCAGGAAGGCATCGCAGCCCTGTGAGCTCCCAGGGAAGAAGCCTGGGGTGAAGGAGAGCAGTGTCAGAGTGGGTGCCAGTGAGGGGAACAGTGGTTGTTGGCCTCGTCCTGGGGAGTGGACTGAGCTAGGACCTCAGGTCTCAGACCAGTGTCTCAGTCCTGGGCTCAGTGGAGTGGGTTGCAGCACGTTGCAGCCCAGAAGTGTGGAAGACAGAAGCAGCTGCCACTCGCGTGACTGCCCAACAGACACCTTTCCAGCAAGCTCTTAGGAGTCCCTCCTGTTCACAGGACAACCTCTCAGGTGACCTGAGCATATAGCTTCCGGGGGCTGGTACCCCAGGATCATATAGGTAGGCATGGTGGCCTAGAGCATTCGTCACCCTCTGGAGAGTACTGGAAGCTCAGAGGAGCAAGGCTGAGACTAAGGGTTAGCACCAAGAGACAACACAGGTATAGTACTATGAGTGGCCTCCAGGTCCCAGCATCTCAGTAGTCCAGAGGAGAAAGTGAGGCCCCCAGAACACAAGTGACCTCAGGACAGGGAGCAGCCTATGTTCCCACTGGGGTCCCCTTTCTTCCCCAGGAAAATGGCCCATTTGCCTCAGAGCAGGATGGCTGTCTCACTGCTCAACCACACCCTGGGATCTCAGCATAGATCCTGGCCTTGGGCTCCTTGGGATGAAATGCACAATTCCCAAAGGGAAGAGGACATCCCTCCAGAAGCCCAGGGTAGGCTGGCCACACCCTTTCAGAACGATTACTGCAGAAGCCAAGAGGGGCAGCACGGGGAGCAACCAAGGCAGGGCACACTCAGCCCCTAGACCAGCTCCTCACCACACCGGCCTGTGTGTCATCAGATGCCTGCTCGCCATCACCCCACCACAGCTAGGGCCACACAAGTCTGCTGTGGGCAAAGCAGAGGGTGATGGTAGAACTGGCTCACAGCCTCAGTCTGAGGAACTTTCCAGAAGCCCACACAAACACAATGCCCCAGCCTCCAGGCCAGCATGGCCTGGTCAGTCTCTGCTTCAAGAGCACATGTTCATGTGTGTGTGCCCACAGACACGTGCATGGGTGCATGGTGAGCAGGGCTTGGAGGCCCTGGCTGCTGGCAGGAGGCTGAGTTGGAAGAGCAGGCTCCAGAGGGGATGAGGGCCGAGGTCCCATCTTTCCATTTCTTGGTGCTAAAAGTGCCTTGGTTAAAATTATGACTGCCACCACCATCAGCTGCATGTCCCCTTTTAATGCATGGCTTAAGTGGCTCTCATTAGGTCCCTAATAAAGGCTCGCATCTGAAGTGATTAGCGCCCCCACATTAGTGCTCTCCCGCGGGTGCCTCTCCCCGTATGCCCACTTACGGCTTAGCTATTCATTTTCTGTGCTAACCGAGAGAGAGCCCACTCCACCCAGCTCTGCCGTGGGTGGCATCAGTGGCACATGCCCAAAGATCGGGCTGCCAAGGCCAGAGCTGTGGGGGAGCTGCATGTGGCCTCCTGCAGACACTGCTGGCCTGTCCCCACCCTCCACCCTCTCCTGGGCGGACTGCTCAGTCCTTCCTCTGGTTCCAGGCAGGTGCCCCACCCTGATGGTTCTTTTGGAGGCAGGGTCTCACTAAGTGGCCCAGGCTGGCCTTGAACTCACAAAGAGATCTACTTGTCTCTGTCTCCTGAGTGCTGGGATTAAAGGTGTGCACCACCATGTCCTACAGGCCAGATGTTTGAAGCAACCACTCTTGAGCCTCAGGACTGAAATTCTGCAGCTGGCTCTCCCCTCCCTCAGCTTCTGCACACACCTTCTGGGAAGGCAAGGTGCCACCTTCATCCCCTACTGGCCCTGGGAATGGGGATGTGGCTACTGGGGAAGACAGAGGGCACTGAGATCCTGACCATTCATCATTCTGAGGTTGGCCTCGCTGTCTCCAGAGGCCACAGAGCAAGAACCACCTCACATGCAGAGAAGAGACACTCACTGTCAGTGGAGGTCGGGCAGCAACTGTGAGCTGGTTCCTAAGTCCTGAGCTGGTGGCTGAAGAACATTTCCTTTGTGTCTTATAAGTAGTGTCAGCTCGCTCAGGACACCCCCAGGACCTGTGGCATCACTTCCAGGGTCAGAAGGGACTCTGCAGGTGGCTCTAGTGAAAGACCCTGAGTCAGGAGGATCCTAGATCACCCTGGACCCAGAATCCTCATGGGTCCTCAGCGGGAGGCAGGAGGGGTTGCTGTTGCACTAGATTAGGAAGAGGGGTAGGCCTCTAGCACGGTGGGCTGCAGAACTCCCGGGACACTCGCTATGACTATGGTCTGAGGACTCTAAGCAAGACTGTTTACAGCCACCAAGGTTGTGGTGCTTGGGCACAGCGGGGCTGGGAAGCAGTGGCCAGAGTGGCCTCAGGGGCCACACTCAAGCCCACACTGTGAACACTGCAGTGGGAGGTATCTAGAGCGCCATCCAGCTAGGGGCTTCCAGCAGATGACTCCTGAGGGCTGCACAGCTGAGTAGAATTTCCAGAAAAGCCCAGAGCTGCCGTAGCCCTGACTGCCCACCAAGGCCCTCTCAGTACTGACAGCCTGTATCAGGGCTGCTCTGAGGATGACAAAGGACAGACAGACCTTTCAGGAAGTCAGGACTCAGGCCTCTCAATGTGTGTATCCTAAGGTTCCCACACACAGACTTACACTTGACGAAAGAACGGGTGAGCTGGGCATGATGGCAGAGGCCTTGTCACCTCAGCCCTTAGGAGGACACACACACAGACATGTGCGCACACACACACACACACAGACATACACACACACGTCACTAGTAGGCAACTCTCTGCTGCCTGAGCCCTGGCTATTTCATTCCTTTCTGGCAACCAGTACCCAAAGCTTTGCCATCACCCCAAGGAGACAGCTCAGAGTGGTGACTGCAGGGTGGTTGTGTGACCAGGAGACAGGCACAGTAAGATTCACCTGGATGGGCCACCTGCCCACTTCATCTTTGTCCTTGTCCCACCGGGGCTCAGATACCTACCTATGGCCAGGCGCTCCAGGCGCTTGCCGTGCTCCGGTGGAATGGCGTACCTATGAGAAAAGGGAGGCACATCAGAGCCCAGGACCTATGGCCAGCGCAGTCCACACCCATGGACAGCAGACAGGGCTGTTAGCACCAAACCCCAAGGCAGGGAGTAAGAGTGGAAAACTTCAAGGCCAGGCACAGGCTGTATCTCGGACATGGTGGCTGTCACACTGTGGGCACTTATGTAGAAGGCTGGAGCATGGCTCAGCACCCTTCAGGCAGGGCTGGACACAAGAGGACACAGGAGCCATGGTAGAGGAAGCCCAGAACAGTTGAGAACCGAGGAGTTTTCCAATGAAATAAAAAGGTGGTAGTGGGAGATTCAGACACCACATCACTGCATCTACAAAGGACCCAATAAGGAATTTTCATGTGCCCCCAGGACTCTGTCTGAGGAAACCCAGGCACCCTCAGTTCTAGGGTAACTCCAGAATTTCCATGTCTGGACAAGCTGAGGTCTCACTTCTGTCCAGGTCTCTTATCACTCAGGCAGCAATGCTAAGTTCCGCCCATCTCAAAGCACCGTGATTCTGGGAGCCGTTTGGGGTGGGGGCAGGTTTCTGGGAAGCCATAAGAGGCCTGGAAGGAACCAATTCCCAGCTCTGGCTGCAATGATGAATGCGGCATCCCCAGTACACAGCGCCTTCCACTTAATTAGTACCTGTAATTAGGAGTTGTAAAGATAAGATTAATTGAATCTGGCGGCTGCTGGAAGTTTAATACATTGGAACACGCCTTGTGTTATCGGGAAGTGCAGCCTGCAGGCCACTGGCCAGGGGTGCAGAAGGGTGGCCCTGGGGAGACAAGCTTGTGGACGGGTGGTAGGGAGCAGTGGGCTGGGAACCTCTATGCTTCACTGCAGAGAGATGAGGCCACAGAAACTGTGCCCAGCCTCCAGGCCACAGCCAACAAACACTGTGATTTCCAAGCTGAGGCTAGGGTGAGGGTCCAGCGCTGAGCCTGGAGGAGGCTGCAGAAGTCAGGGCGGCCAGGCCCATCATGAAGGACAGTTCCTGGTGGCCACAGCCAAGTGCAGAAGGAACCTTCCCATGGCTCCCGTAGGCCTGCACTGTGCTGGGGCATCACTGACACTCAGGCTCGGCTCTGCAAGGGGCAGTCTGCCACCCAGCACCACGGCATCATCTCGGAGCTGCAGCATGGGCAGGTGCCCCCACCACAAGGTTCCACTCCCCACAGCACGCTCTAGCAGCTGTGCCCCAGACAGCACCACATCTGCACAGACATGGCCATGCTGCAGACTGACCCAGGCTCTCTTGTTCAGTTCTGGTCACCTCACCTCCTCCTTCCCACATGTGTCAATGCACCCACACCCACTGCTCCATGTGAACTCCCTTGTCCCCACTAACAGCTGAGAAGCCTATCCCTGCCTAGACCAAGCCAGTTCACCTGTACCAAGACATCCTCGGGTGCCTCAGCATGGGAGAGACGCTTTCAGCAAGCTGAGCTCTGTGGACACTGGGCAGCCCTGGGCTGTGTACTGGGTCCAGGAGGACCCTTCAGTGACTATAGAAAGCTTCAACTTGGACACTAAGCAGGTCACTCAAGGCCCTGGGATTCTGAGGTTTAGCATCCTAGGAGATGCACAGGCCAGAGACCTCATGTCAGGCAGGTTGGTTGCATCCTTCTGAATGGTCCCCATAGTCCCCTGGCACCCACCTCCAAGTTCTAAAGCCTTTGCTGTCCACAGAGTACTTGCTGGACACTTGCAACAGAGACAGCCTTGTTCTGTGTCTCTAGCATGCTCCATGGACTTGGTCTCCCTGGCAACCGTACCAGAGACTGCACTGGCCATCAGGACAGCAGTTCTGTGCTTGCACATGGGGGTGGGGGGACTGTGCTGAGGAACCCCTGGGAGACAGACCCAGGTATGGAGCAGAGGAGTAGAGCCTTCTGGGGGAGTGTAGGCTGGTGTGGACGCAGCCCTGAGGGGTGTGTTGGTTGTGACCACTCTCCCCCCAGTTAGGGGTGACATTATGCGAGACAAGCTGAGTAAGGGCAAAGGTGAGCTTAGATCTAGAGGGAAGCAAAATCTGGGGTCTCCAGGAACGATAGCTGATCTGACCCCTTACCTCCAAGGCAAGTCCTGCCTCCTCAAACCTTAAATTGAACCCACAAACCTGTGTTGGAGCAGCCCTATCTGCACCCACCATGCCTGACTCTGGGAATGACTGAGCCAGGTGGTGAAAGTCGGCCTGGAGCAAACCGGGTGCACAGGCACCCCAGGTGCTCCAACACGAGGCCAGAAGGTATGAACTCTGGGCCAGGCTCACGGCATTGAGTGGTGCTGAGTGGGGTGTCCCAGGGCCATCTGGGGGACTCATGGCACATGGCCCTGAGGGTACAGTAAAGGTTCAAGTAAGCAGGGGGATCTCAAGGCTTCAGAGTGCCATGGGTTTCCAGCATGGGAGGAATTGAACAGCTAAGCCCTGGTGCAATAAGATGAAGAGGCCTCAGCGGACACACCAGTCTCCCTTCCTGCCCTACTGCCTGCCTCCCGCCCACGAAGGAGGCCACTATTATTAGTGCAATTTCCGTGGTGTTCTGTTTATCCCCCCGGAAGGGCTGATGGATGTGAATAATTACCAGACTATAAAAGCCAGCGTATGTGCTGCTCTCTATTGCCCTAAATCATCAAACAAATAAAGCAAGAAACAGCATTTCTGAATATAATTTTCCCCTCTAATGGCTCAGAATTATTATCAAGAACAATGAAAATAAACAAGCAAAAGCCTTGCCAGTTAAAAACTAAACGGCTGTGTCAGGAAGGGGCACAAAGGCCTGGTGGGGAGCAGGCTCATACAGAGCCCCTCACCAGGGTGACAGTGAGCCACAGGTCCTGTGTCCCAGCTGTTCTAATATGCTCCAAGCCTCCTGGCCTTGGTGGCCTCTGCCTAGCTCCCACAGGCAGGGTACCTTGCCAGGCCTTTAGCCCCATCTGAGCACCAAGCTCCCAGACCATGCTGGGGACCATCCTGCTCAGTCCCCACTGAAGGCTCAAGCAGAGGACAGGAGATCATCCTTCAGCTGAGCCAAGGATAAGGGTGGTTGGTGACTGTGCAGTGCTAGGCAGGAGCTCAGGACAACAGCAACCTGCACAGACCTAGGAAATGGGACAGAGCATTCTCATCTTGCTACAGAGGCCACTATGTGTCATGTGAAGGCCCTGACATGCATGCACACACGTATGCTTTTGCCACAGCCCAGGATGTTACTGCAGATTCAATTGCAGTGCCTCTCCAGGGCTCCAAGAGCTGACCTGTCAAGGCCACCCTCAGACACAAAGCCCCTGGACTGTGAACAACAGGGCAACTCCTGTTCTGGGGTCCACACAGTCCAGTAGGATGGCTTTCCCGCCACATGAGCCTGAAGCTGCCCAGGCCCCAGTGGGAGCAGGCCAATGTGGCCCTCTGCTTGAGACACAAAGACCAAAGACAGTGGAGACAGATCTGATGATCACTGGACGACACTTCAATCCTCACGTGTTTAAACATCTTGGCTCTAAGGGTGAGGTCAGTGTGTCAGCTGCTGCAAACAAAACCTCAAATGGCCTGGACCCATCAGAGAATCAGGTACCAACCAGGTCATAGGCCTCCCTTTGGAAAAGGCTGTGGTCCTGGCCACTGCAGACACAACACCATCTGCCCATAGGCTCAGGAGGCTGGGTGTTATCAACCGACTTAGGGGCAGTGGCCACGATATCTTAGTGGAAGAGAAAGGAAGGACAAACAAAAAACGTTATCAACAGGGGCACATCAAGTGATAGGCCAGTGCCACAGTGGGGAATCGGACTGGAGAACTGATCCCCAGGGCTGCCTAGAAACTGCTCCAGACATCAACCTGGACAAAATGCCAAGCCAGCCGGCCATGGTGAGCACACTTTTAATCCTAGCACTAGGGAGACAGAGGCAGCAGATTGCTGTGAGTTCAAGGCCAGCCAGGGCTACATAATGAGATCGAGAGAGAGAGAGAGAGAGAGAGAGAGAGAGAGCTGACAGCCAGGACAGGCAGGACTGTGTTCCCAAGTGTTCCTGCTGTAGCAGAAACAAGGCAAGACTGAAGAAGTGATTCGCAACCACGGAGGTGAGTGCTCCATCCCAGACAAGCTCACCAGCTCTACAATACCGCAGGAATGAGACAGGCCTGCTCAGGGTATGGTGAGAGCTAGCTGGTCCTTGCAGGACTAAGCCAGTCTCAGCACGTGGACTGCTGACAGCAAAAGGGATCGAGAGCACAGGGCCAAGAAGTAAACCAATGCTACGTGGAGTTCAAAGCCACCTGTCCTCTAGCAACAGAAACTCAGGCAAGAGTGGGAGACACCTCCTCTACCTGTGTTCACACTAATGGCAAAGGCAAGAAAGGGTGACCCCCCACCCTAGCCACAGCCGGGGACACCTTGGAGAGTAAGCAAGGGGACATCTTGGTGTGAGCAAAGAAGTCATTGCAGCTGAGTCACAAGAGGAGGGACCCTACAGGTCAGAGTAAAACCTGGACAGGGGTTCAAGGTGCCCTTGAACTTGGGCACCCACTGCCCACTCTATGGAGAGGCCACAGAGAATCTGACATACATGGAAAAGGCAAGTGCGGGTTGCAAACAGCTCCATATGAGGGAACAGGATTCTGTGTACCCCAATTTGACCACTGTTGCAAAAAGGGGTTCAGTTCACCCGAGCTAAAAGGAGCTTCTAGCCAGGCGTTTGCCTGGCCTAGCTGGCACAGAGTGAGGCCTGCCTATTTCCACCGGGAAATCCCATCTCTTATGCCTGCGTGGGTGGGAAAGACACAGACAGACTGCAGCGAAGATAGCAGCAGCCAGAACTGGGAAGGATGCTCCCAGGGTGGAGACTATTGAGCTGCTGGCTTTATCTCTAATGGATCATTTTCTGGGACAATAGGCGGTAGAATCTGGTGTCACACACCAGCAGTGTCAATGGCTTCTAGTAATGACATTTCTATTAAAACACACAGGGGATCAAGAGAGCTGGCTTGGAGAACATGGAGACCTGGGGATGGGACCAACCACCCACAGGGAAGCTGGTGGTGTGGAGAAAAGGCATCTTGGTGGCTGGAGGTAGGGGTGGGTGAATATCTGTGGCGGTCACATCTCCCTGGGGGGCCTGGCGAGGAGGTGTGGGCACTGGCCCGTTCATGTCCACCCATCTCCAGTTAAGGCAGATACTACATGCTCAGTAGAGGTGTGGGACTCCACCCCACCCTGAGGATTTTTAGTTCATGACTAAGATCAACAGAGACACAGTCACCAGTGGCCTTGTGTTGGATGGCACCTACCCTGCACTTCCAAAAGTTTAAGACATGTTTACAGGAGATAGTCCGAGAGGCAGGTCATGCTGATAGTGTAGAGCTGGCAAGGGGCCTGGTGTTGCATGCATGAGTATTTGGACTTGTGGCTGTGGACATGCAGAAGCTTCCAATTTCCCTGTGTCATCGCCCTGGACAATGGCTTAAACAAACAGGAGCCCACATAGGGCAATGAGCAGTCCATGCACAAAATTGCAGCAGTGGTCTCCCAGGCCAGTCACTTACCTAGACACTGAAAGGAAAGGGTTAAGGATGGGCTCTCTGGGAACCAGTGGGGTGCTATAGAGGAGGGAAAGGGCATAGATGGAGACTCCTGAGACCAGTGGGCCATATGCTATGGCTGGTACAGTAGTTAGCATGGAACCCAGGCCTGTGGCTACTCAGGTCTCTCTGGGGGTGAGCCCAGAGCAGACACAATCTGGGGACATCAAAAGGGCTCTCTCCTGTGGCCCCCTCTGCACAGCCAGATGCAATGCCTGATGGAGGGGCCTTGTGACACTCCACCTGCTCCATGCAGCTCCAGGTTTCTGGGAAAGGGTGAGTTCACACAGGGTTAATCTCCTCCAGGTCCCCACTCTCAAGTCCAGTGCAGGAAGCCACTGAGCAGGGTGGAAGGGGATGAGCTGTACCAGTGCCTGACTTCTGGGCAGAAAACAGGCAGGTACTCTGACTCAGGCAGCGGTCATTGTGGAAACCGGGCGCTGGGGAAGGGGGGGCTCTTTCCGCTGCAGGCTCCTACTTCAGAGCTACCCTGGGGACAGGCCAGGCCTGATATCCAAGTGTCCAGATGGCTAAGGACACACCTAGCCAGTTCCAGATAGACTAGGGACATTCTTAGCACAGAGACCCCATGGTCTCCTGCACCTGAGCAGTGTGCCATGCCATGGTGCCAACTCTAAAGACGCTGAAATGATACAGGGTCATCTGCTGCTACTAGACCCAGCTAGAGAAGCTGGAGATACAATATTAGCACCACCAGCCACTGGTTTACAGGACATGACTACACTGGGAACATTTGTGGGCTCCAGAGGCCCCCCCCCGCAAGTACTAAGGAATCTTCCCAGAAGGCACTCTGCACTGTAGGGGCTCCTCATTCCTAACCCAACCTCTTCTTCCGGAAGACTCCCAGTTTCCCGGCCTACACCTTGGGGCCTAGGGCCTAACAGACCCAGAGTAGGTGCCTGTCAGATCTAGAATGATCCAACTGCCTCAGGCCAGTGAGTGTATTGACATTCACCCCAGACAACTCTGCAGGGCCCAGGTGGGGGGGGGCAGGC
>LOEQ01000560.1:313222-325735 GCA_001685075.1 Bramus lutescens | reverse complement strand
AAAAAAAAAAAAAAGAAAAGGACTCTTAAGATGGGAGGAGGGACAAAGCCAGGGATCAGCCAGAGCTACCTGGGCAGTGTCATCACAAGGGAGGCAGGGAGCTGAGGACTCAAATGCTACCAGAAGCTGGACCAACTGGTAAGTGGAGTGCTCCAGGGTCCCCAGAAGAGCCAGCCATTGCTGAATAACTCATTTGCTACCACAGAGACACACCATGGACTAGGGCATCATCTAAGGATCCCCATACAGGGCAGTGGCCACGCCTATAGTTACAAGTTACAAAAGCTAGTGGTGGTGCACACAGAGATGGAGATTTCAAGACCCCGGAACACAAATGTGTTCATCACCCATGATGGGTCCAGCACAATCAGTGCTCCAGGTGCCACTTGTCCTGGGAAGTCTGGGCTAGGCAGAGCTAGTAGCCTGGTAGCCTAGGCAGAGGTAGTAACCTAATAACCTAGTAGCCTAGAGCAGGGAGCTGTGGTTAGTGAGCTTGGAACCTACTAGCCTCAGAGTGTGTCCAGGGTGGGTTGGGGGATGGCAATGGATGGACACCCAGCCGCTACATGCCAGCTGCCAAACAGCAAGTGCCCTGGCTCCACCTAGTGGCAACAGCTCCTTACTGCCCACAAAGTGCCCTCTCCACTCCTGCCAGTTAAACCAGAGCTCAGAGGGAGTGGTCCAAGGAGAGCCACCCCACCCTACAGGAGTTGCTCCCCACTATCCAGGCACATGTGTAGAGACCAGAGCTTCAGGCCAGGCCGTGTCCTGTCACCTGTCACCTGCACCCAACGGCCCCACTTCACTCGAACCCAGGACAGAGTCCCTCAGACAGGACTAAGGAGATATGGACTGGGCTTCAAGGACCCTGAGAGTGTGGTGACAGCCCCTGGGCTGAGACCCTTGGCGCACAGCAACAGGCCAGTACCATGAGGCCAGGACAGCACAGACTCCGTGACCTGGTCATCACCCTTCGTAAGCACAGAGGAGCATAGGAGGCTGGCATGTTCCTCCCAGTGGCACTGAAGGCACAAATCCCCCAGGTGTTGGGGGTGGGGTACCTTTCCAACCCCTCTTGCTCTTGAAGGTCCCTACTGCTTGAGGTCTAGGTACTTGGCGACACCCCAAACTCTCTGGTGAGTCCCAGAGGCTCCACACCCTAAGTTCAGCCCCTAGCAGGGAGATTGCCATGACTTCCTGAGCTGGTTTGGGAGTGTGCCTAAACTCATGTTGGAGGTGCCCCACAGCTCCAGAAGTCACACAACAGGAGAAAGTGAGTTTCCTGATAGCTGCTCAGGACCCAGGCAAGGTGAGAACAATCTGCCCCACTTCTCTCGCTCCTCCAGCTGTGCCACCCCTGAGCACAAGGAGCCCACATGCTGGGACAGAAGGACCTCCCTGGCAGTCTTGCCCCCTTTATCTGAGTGAACAGCAGGGGTGGGGTGGGAACAAGAGGGTCATTCTTACCCAAAGTACCACAGGGCAAAGCCACTGCCACCACAAACCAGAGTCCAACATAAGTCTAAGGAGTGACTTCATGTTCCACACAGCCGCCAGCAAAGACGACAGGGAAAGAGCGGCCCAGCCATACACTGGACACCACACAGTCCTGAACAAGATTGAGACTCAAACACACAGTGTGGAGGGACCTCAAGAGCAGCTCCAGTGAGAGACCCAGAAACGAAAGCCACTCACGGTGACTAGTTTTCATCCACTTGATACAAGCTTGAGTCACTGGAGAGCAGGGAGCCTCAGTTGAAAATGTCTCCATCAGTTCTAGCTGTAGAAAAGTGATTGATAGGGAAGACCCAGGCCACTGTGGGAGGTGCCATCCCTGAACGGCTAGTCCTGGGTTCTATAAGAAAGCAGGCTGAGCAAGCCATGAGGAGCAAGCCAGTGAGCATGGCCTCTGCACCAGCTCCTGCCTCCAGGTTCCTGCCCTGACTTCCTTCGATGATGGACTGTTAGCAGGAAGTGTGAGCCAAAGAAACCCTTCCCTCGCCAACTCACTGTGGTCACAGTGTTTCATCACAGCTAAGACATCACTCAGTGTGGGACTCTGCGACAGGGAATTTCCGAAACGAGCCAATCCACAAGGGAAGAGGATTTTGGGGTGCTTGAGGCTGGGGAGAGGGGATGGATGTTCTGGAACTTGACAGCAATGATGGCGCCACCATTCTGAATAGACTGCAAACCACTCTTGTCAGTGGGCCCGAGAGGATGCTCCTCACAGGAGCCCATATGACATGCCAAGCCCTATCTATCCCAAGCACCATCACTAGGCAAGGCCTCACTGTGGAATCCTTAGTACTAAAAGAAGCCTGAGTCACTGCTGGACAGGTGCACAGACTCCAACCACAGCTGCTCAGCCTTAGCATGGCCCAATCTCAGGACCCATGGACCCACACTCAGGCTGCCCACCTGGGGCCTGGCTGCTGCACTTACCTAGGGGTTCCAGGAGGTTCCAGAGGGCTGAGGTGGCCAAATGACTTTGGCTCAAGGAAGCAGGCAAGGTTGCTTTTTGTCAGGCACCTCTAGTGACAGCAGTGTCCTGCAAGGTACAGATAAAAGCTGCTGACTGAACTGCATGGGGCATCCCTGCCAGTCCTGTCCTTCATACCACAAACAGAGTTTATTCCAAGTGGCTTCAGGCCAAATTTTAAAACCAAATATTAAATTTCTATAATACAAATATTTATGGTCTTGAAGCAGGTGGAGTTTAGACAAGGAGTAAGAGAAAACGCACACTGGGCTCTGAACTCAGGTTGTCGTGATGAAGAGACAATCTGGGAAACACCTGAGAGCCACAGACCTAAGAAGATCAGCATGCAGAACGTACAGCATCTTCACCACTCAACAAGGGGTCAGTATCCAGATTATACAAAGGGCTCACCATTCGTGCTGACTAGTTTCCTGTCAACCTGGTGCAAGCTAGAGTCCTCAAAGGAAGGAGCCTCAACTGATAAAATGCCTCCATGAAATTCAGCTGTAAAGCATTTTCTTGGTGTGGGAGGTCCTTCTGTCTATGTGTTGCTTTTATTGGTTAATGAATAAAGAAACTGGCTTGGCCTGATAGGGTAGAGTAGAGCTAGGAGGGGAAAACTAAACTGAATGCTGGGGAAAGAAGGGAGAGCAAAGAGAATCAATCCATGGAACTACCACTGGAGACAGATATGCTGAAACCTTGCCAGTAGGCCACAAGTCTTGTGGTAAAATATAAAATACTGGAAATGGGTTAATTCTAGATGTAAGAGCTAGCTAGCAGTAAGCTTAAGTGATTGGCTAAGAAGTGATTTAAATAATACAGTTTCTATGTGGTTATTTAGGGAGTCTGGGTGGCTGGGAAACAAACAGCCTCCAACAACATTTTCTCATTTAGTGATCAGTGGAGGGGGGGCAATCCATTGTGGGTGTCTGATTCCCAGCACCCCCACAGTGGCTCACAACCATCTGGAACTCCTGTTCCTAGGAATCTGACACTCCAGGGCCCCAGGCACATACATATACACGGACATACAGGCAGACAAAATACCAGTACATAGGTAATGCATAGTGGTAATACAATTATAAACACAATAAAATAAAAATTAAAAAATAAGCCCAATAAAGCCATTGGTTGGGAGGAGGGAACAACTCTGGTTTGTCACCGCTTGGCCTAACTGTGAGGGGCAAACATTGCCTAGAGCAATGAAATTGTCCTAGCGCTCTCTAGTGTCCCCTAGAAAGAAATTCTCCCAACAGGTCTGCAGCTATGACTCTACCACAGCACAGAGGCCCTGACTCCATCCATTAGGGTGCTCACATCTGCCCACCCCAAGCCAATCACCAGAGAGACCAAGGGCCAAACAGAAAGTTGCCACCTCAGTAGGCAGCAGCCAATCATGACAAGAGTCCTGGAACTCACACCTCCCTAACTCCAAACTCCTTCCTAAAGTTCCCAAGATGGCAACCCAGGCAGGATGGACTGCCACAGAAGGAGGTTCCCTGAGTGGCTGGAGGCAGGCTCCGCACCCCCAGGGAGCTTTGGGTGCAACAGGAGAGGTTGTCTGTCCTCAGTTTCCTTGGGATGTCACTAGAGTCAGGCCACAGTCCTGGGGCTCTCCATGGAGCCCCTGCTAAAGGGATAACACAGAAGCCAGCAAAAGGGTGACACTAGGAACTCCTCTGCAGACTTCCTTCCTGATATACACTCACCATCAGGACAGGTCAACACAGAGATAACCAGGGACAGGCCACAGAGGCTCACTGAAGCCTCCAGTGTGATGTGACAAAGAACTCAGGCACCCAGCACCTGCTCCAAGGCAGCAGGAGTGGGAGGGCAGGAGGCATGGCAGGAGACGTGGAAGCTGGCCCAGGGCATGGCAAGGATATTATCTAATAGGGGGACAAGGGAGGGCTGGCCCACAGTGTCAGGAAGACAGGAGAAAGCTGCACTCTGCACCCTGCCTGCCCTAGGCAGCAGGACCCTTGGGGCCACATCATTCCAACCTGTCATCACTGGAGACAGACGTCAGATGTGCCTGGAGACCCAGGGTACAGGCAGGGCCTGGAAGGTGGGCAGTGAGGACTCCCAGAGTCCCAAGATTCAGGGCTTAAAGCCAAGAGAGGATGGATGTGAGGCCAGAGCCTCAGACAACAGGGTAGTTGCAGACAGCAGGAACAGTTGGGTCACTGGCTTCTGCCAAAGGTAAAGCCCCGGCACACGGTGATGCCAAGGGGCTTCTCCACCTTCCGCAGGAGAACTCAAGAACACAAATCCAAGGCCCTGAGTCCCCAACAGCACACCCACTACCTTCCAGAAGGACAGAAGACATCTGTCTGCCCCTCACCCCACCCACCTTGAATTCTGATGTTTCTGTTGTGGTCTATAATAAGCATCTGCTACCTAGGCACAATGAGAAATGCACAAGCCACTGAAGAGTCACACAGAGGCTTGAGGAGACAGGCAACCAGGCAGACTATGAGGACAGATGTCTTAGCGGAGTGAATGAAGGTGAGCTGCTGTAAGTGCACGTGTAGTCACTTGGGTGTGGCGGGCAGAAGACACTTGCAGATGTTGGTCCCTGCCATCACACAGCCAGGCTTGGCAGCAAGCACTTTACTCACTGAGCCCTCTTGCCAACCCAGAATTGCCTTTTCTCTTTAAATCAATCACACTGGGCCCCAGAAATTGTTATAGCAACAGAAGATAGACTGTAAGTAGACTGGGGTGTAGCTCAGGATGATGCATGCCTGTCATCCCAGTTCTCAAGGGATGAGGCAGGGGATTTATGAGTTTGAGGCCAGCCTGGGCTACATAACCAGACCCTGTCTCAAAAAAAAAAGCAAAAATGAAATTAAAATTTTTTTTAACTGTCAGGCATGATGCACACCTTTAATCTCAGCACTCAGACAGATGCAGAAGGATCGCTGTGAGTTCAAGCTCAACCTGAGCAGGGATATACCCTGAGACCTTGTCTTAAAAAAAGGGGGGGGGAACAGAAAGCAAGAACAAAAGAAAGAAAGAGAAAATGAAAGTAATAAAAGTTGGAGGACTGGAGAGGGCTCGTGGCTAAGCACAGCGCTCGCTGCTCCTCCAGATGGGCCTTTGGTCCCATCAGCATGTCAGCTGAATCTCAATCACCTGTAGCTCCAGTTCCACACACACCTTGATTAGATACTAAAATTTAAAAATTATAAAGCAAATAAATCAATAAAAGGTGAGTGTGAGACAGTTCAGAAGGTAAAGGCGCTTGCTGCCAAGTTTGGCACCCTGATTGGTGGGAGGGGAGACCAACTCCTGCAAACTGTCCCCTGAGCTCTCCACACACAGTGGGGGAGGGCCACCCTTGGGCACACACACAGGGTAAGTAAAGAAATAAAGAAATGCAATTTTTAAGAAATAGATGAAAGTTGAAGGAAAGGTCAAAACTCCCCTAGAAAATGAGTGGACAGCAAAAACCAACAGGAAGATGGCTTACTCTGACAAGGTGGCTGACCAGCCAAGGGGTCCCTGTAGTCCAGACTGCAGGAGCTGTGAATAAGAGCAGCTCACTCTGCTGGCGATGCGGGGAACTGCATATGGACGTGAAGGGGGAGGACAGGACCCCAGGAGGCCTTTGCAGCAGGGTGGCGCTGTGCTGTGGCAAGGTAGCGAGCGCTGCAGACACTTGGGACACAAGCTAGGCAGAGGACACAACTGTCTGCATGGAGGCAGGAGAAGCTGGCCTGAGCGCTCCACGCCCAGATGCTGACAGCAGGGGAGGGAAGTTCAGGGGCCTGAGCCTCTGATCAATGGAGAAAGAGCTGTGACACATGCACCATGCGCCTTCCCAACAGACCCAACACTGGACCTTGTTCACCTTCCACATTCCAAGGGCATCAGCAAGCAGAAACCATGAAGGCAGGAGGAGGCCCAAGAAATGACTTTATTTCAAGGGAATAGCATGGTCAACATAGGGGACATGACCACAGAACTTGCACAAAAGCCAGAACTGTGAGCCCCAAAACAAACATGGAAAACACAATTCCTCCAGGGGTTCTCAGTGCACAGGGTCGATCCTATTGTCAGCAGAGAAAGTTTGTCAAAGAAGCTGACAACTGAGGGACTCTCCATGGGAAGTGCAGGCCCTGGTGTGGACTCAGCACTGCTGCTAGGAAGAGGGCAGGAGGAGGAGATGGGGAAGTAGATGGATGGGTGGACAGATGGATGGATGGATGGATGGATGGATGGACGGACGGACGGACGGACGGACGGACGGACGGACGGACGGACGGATGGGCAGGCAGATGGATGGGCGGGTGGATGGGTGAGTGGGTAGATGGGTGAGAAGGTGAGGGGTAGAAAGGTGGGTGGGTAGACAAAAATGTGGATGGAAGGATAGAAAAGTGAATAGATAAAATGTCCATTTAGGGCCAGGCGGGGCATGGGCACACATTTAATCCCAGTATTTGGGAGGCAGAGGCAAGCGGATGGATCTCTGTGAGGCCAGCCTGGTCTACAGAGCAAGTTCCAGGACAGAGAAACCTGTTGTAGAAAAAAAATGTTCACCTAGATTAGCTACACAACAGACATGTCCCTCAGTTTGGAACTAGGTACATGCCTGTACTTGGGGTGTTCATGGTGCCCTTGCAATGCTGATGAGGCACAAGAAGCAAGCACAGCCCTCAGACAGACAGCACAAGCCTCAGCTGCTGGGAGGACTGTACAGGAATCTACCACAGGGTAGTGGGTGAGCTGTGTGTGCTAAGAGCGACATGGCTTCGGAGCCCAGCACAATGTGATCGTGGAGGAGAGGAGGTCACCAGTGACCCAGGGAGAAGAATCTGTGCCGCACCTCCAAAGGGAAGCCAGGGGACAGGTGGGCACAGAACAGTGGCACGAGAAGCCTTCTCTCTGCACGGCTTTCCAGGATGGCGCCACAGTGAGGCCTCACAGCTCTACTCTCTCTCAACAAGGGTCCTAAGGGACAGAGTGAATGCGGAGGACCACACCAGGGCCTTCTGCAGCCACACTACGAAGACACAGTGCATCTCTCCTGCCGTGCCAGGGGCCTGACCTCATGAAACCCACACAGGCTCAACACTGTTCCCAGTGAAAAGGAATAAGAGGATGTGGGCCACTTGGCCCCTGGGTTCTCTTTCTACTGACAGGCTACTACAAAGTCAAAATGGGGTCTGACAGTGCTGAGTGACAGATCCAACAGCTCGGCCAGAAAGAGTCCCAGGCTGGAAGGAGCATGCACTGAATATCAGAGATACAGTTGGCTCAGGCAAAGGGCAAAGTGCCCAATGTGGAGACTTCAAGAAAGACACCCAGGAGCCCTTCCTGAATCCCTTGCTAGTGCTAACTCAGTGTGACCCACATGTGCCTGGACCCCAGAGCTGTGGAAAGGCATAATCGGGTCTTACTTGCTGGCGGTAACCCAGTCTGTTGGGTTAGCTTCCAGCTCATGAAGCCGTATCTCAAAGACTAAGGCAGAGAACACGTGCAGGAGCACACAGCCACACACTGACCCTGCCATGAACACGCATGAGCGAACACACACTTGCAGTCACACACACTCACTCAGGCAAATACTCAGTGTAACTAAATAACACCAATCAGGCCAGGGTGACTTGCCAGGCAGTTGGGTGGACCTAGGGAAACAGAGGCAGGGGAATCTCTGTGAGTCTGAGACTAGCCTGGGTTACAGAGTGAGTTCCAGAACAAGGAGTTGGAGAGAGAACTGTGGTTGAAATGTAAAATGAAATAATAAAAAAATAAGTAAACAAAAATTTTTTTAAATATGGCAGGCACCCACCCTAAGCCCCAGGACCCCTGCGGTGGACTCACTCCACAGGCACAGATACACGTATACATACAATATAAGCACACTACACTCCACAGGCACAGATACACGTATACATACAATATAAGCACACTAAAAGTTACACAGAAAAACAAATTAAAACTAAGTCAATGCTGGAGTATGGACAGGGGTATGGACATGGCTGCCAATGCAGGAAGCCAGGGCCTGTAACACCGTCAGCTCAGAGGAGGGGATAAGACTGGTGAGAGGCACCTGTCTGTCCCTTGCCAGCACCCCAGCACCCAGCACTGCAAGCGAGAGACCTTCCACAAGCAGCACAGCCTCCTGGACACACCTCTGACTTCTGGGTGCATCCTTGACTACTAAGTACCAGCTTTGGCCAGTGTTTGTCTACTGACCCATGAGCAAGCCTTGCATCTGACACCATAACCAGTGTCTGGGGGACCAAAGATGAAGCTGGATGCCCCTGCCATCCCTGGGCTCACTGAGCCTAATGGTCTAGGTCAGGTCCCTTCACCTGCCACTGCCTCGTCCAGTTGAGGGACAAAGCAGGACAGCTAGGTTGGTCAGAGGCATCTGGTCCACACACACATGCAAAGATGCATGGACACAAACACATGCACATGGACATGTGCACATGCATGGACGCACACAGACATGAACATGCGCACACACACACACAGATGCTGCCTGCCCAGCACCACAGCCATCTGAAGCAGGCACCATCACTATACTGTTCCAGCTGGTGAAGGAGACATAGGGCAGGACATGGCTTGCCCAAGGCCACCCAGAAGTAGGGATGTGGGGGGCACAGGAGACAACAATGGCATGGGTGGAAATGCTGAGAACAAAGTTTGCAGCCCTCAGAGGAGCAGGAGGAAGCACTGCCAGTCCTGTCAATCACTGACAAGGTCTGGAGTTGGAGGAGGATGCAGACCTTCCCAACAGCTTAGGAAAATAAAGGGGACACAGCGAAGGCCAGACACCCTACAGTTGGAGACATCACTGACTGTCATGACTTGGACCAAGAAATGCTGATGGCCCAGCAGTCCCCCCCCTCCCCTCAACACTGTCCTGAGGCAGTGGAGGGCATGATGCAAAAGCCTCAAGCACTGCCGAAGGCTTCTGCCATCATGGGCCATGGCCCTGACACTCCCCAGCCTGTGAGCCTTGGACACAGCAGCTCCTTCACCCTGGGAGCACCACCCTAGGGCTTTACATGTGGGTCCGTCTGTCCACATCACCTTCAGGACACCCAGTGCTGGGCAGTGCCCAGGAGGCTCCATTCAGTGCTCCCTGGTAACTGTCCCATTCACCCCCAACCCCACCCCATGCTAATGTCCCAGCACCTGGCCTCACATATGAGGACTCATCTCAGGAAATAAACTCTGCAGCTCATTTCAAAACAAAACAAAACAAAACAAATTTAAATATTATAAATTTTTACCTTTTATTTTTTTGAGACAGTGTTTCTCTGGGTAACTGCCTGGTTGTCCTGGAACTCGCCTTGTAAACCAGGCTGGCCTCGAACTCAAGGCATGGCATGTGCTACCACCATCTGGCTACTATTTGTTTTTATTATTTATTTTGGGGATAGTCATGCATGTTGAAGTCAGAGGACAACTGGCAGGGATTGGTTCTCTCCGTCCACACTGTGGTTGGTCAGGCTTCACAGCAAACCCCTTCACCTGCTGAGCCATGTCACCAGGGCCCCACAGTTGATTTTCATGCCACACTTTGTGGGGTGTGAGGGAACAAGCCTAGAGCCCAGTGACTAGAGCTGGCCCTCACCCGAATGACGCCCTCATGCCTCTAGGCAGCTGGTGAGAGCTGGGTGACTGCAGCCACCCTCAGGGCGCGGCACAGCAGATGAGTACTCAGCGTGGCAGGCAGTGTGAAGCCTCCTACTCCCTCCCCCATGCTGGAGGGATTGCTCAGTGGTTAGAACACCGGGTGACCTGACAAAGGACCAGGTTGAGTTCTCAGAACCCCCAAGGCAGCTCACAACTGTCTGTACCACCAACTCTCGGGATCTGACGCCCTCTTCTGGCTTCAGCAGGCACTGCACAGACAAAACACCCATACACATGAAATAAGTAAGTAAAAATATTTCACAAAGCAAGACGGAGTAAGATACCCTTGGTTTACTGCTGCCATGCCTGCTGGAGGCTCACACTGAGGTCAGGCTAACCTGCTCTGTTTTCACCTTCTACTGTGGCTCAGAAATAAAAGGGCTTGCAAGAGGGCTCAGCAGGTAAAGGCACTTGCTACAAAGCCTGACCCCCAGAGCACATGTGTGCTCTGGCAAACACTCCACCTCACACAATAAATATTATTAAAAAAAAAACATTTAAATCCAAAACCAACCATTTCCTAAAGCAACTTGGGCTGGGGCAGTTACTCTGATGGCGACACCCTACATGTCACGTGCGAGGGGCCAGAGCTTGCTAGGTCCACAGCAGGATCACATTGGTAAAAGAAGACCCAGAAATGCCAGATCTGGTCACAACAGGGTCACTGTCATGCAGCTGGCAGACCTCCCAGTACTGTGTCTAACTGCTGAGCCATCCTTCCAGCATGGGGGAGGGAGCAGGAGGCCTCACACTGCCTGTGATGCTGAGCACTCCAGAGGGAAACCCACAGACTATCTCCATGGGGCCTTGGTACTGGGGAGCCCTAGAGACCAAGAGACACCCCACAATCTAGCACCACACCTCATCCAGGTCTGCTTCTCAAGGTCTCCAAGGCCATGACCCCAGCATTCCTTCCTCCTTCCTCTGCCCATCATCAACCAAGATAGACAGGCATGGCCCCAAGGGCCCACCTCTAAGAAACCACGACCATCTCCCAGGCCAGCTGCCCCTGGCCTGCTCACCCACAGTGCCAGGACAAACTGTGCACATTGGGTTACACTCACAGGCTGCTGCGGTGCCTGCCCCAGGCACACTCAGATCAACTACACAGAGGCAGCATAACAGCATGCCACCCCAGCTGCCGCCACTCCAGGCGACCATGTCAACCAGCTGCAGACAATCCATCTGGTAGAGAGCCACAGGGACAGGCAGAAGCAGAGGACCCAAACCCGAAGGGTTCCCTGTGCTGAGTTAGGCCACTGGTGACTCTGGCTTGGGATCTTGGGGCTCCTAGCTGCAGCATGAAAGCACTGCAAGGGATCCCTTTAGGTCCCCAAGGTACCAGTGACCCCTAAGAGGGGGTACTAAATTCCTGGGGCACTCTCCCACAGTAGCCATGGTCCCTGCCCCTCTGCCCATACCCTCTCTGAGGTGGTCGCACACAGGGACCCCTTATGGCTGACCCTCTATAATTGAAGAGACTGTAAGAAGAAAAGATCTCATGGAGAGGACACATGAGTTTGGGGGAGCTGCTGAGACCCACTGGCTCCCCAGTCCTGGCTGTCCCCCTTCTCTCACCATGCCCAGGAGTCCATTGCACATCCCCCACCCAGGAAGGCTTCTGCTAGCCCTGTGGTCAGAGGGACTCCAGTGACCAACCACCCCACAGCCTCTCCTCTTGCAAGGAATCACCTGGTTCCACACCCCACCGCCCCAGGACAGGGCCAGTCTTGGCTGTGAAGGGACCCAGTGCCTGGAGCTACCCTGGAAAAGCACTGCGGCTGGAGTCTGCCTTGGGGTTCCACCTGTAGCATGTCCAGACACACAGCTGTCACGCAGGTGGGCCCAGAGATTAAGGCTTCAGTCTGCTGTGCTTCCTTCTGTACTTGAAAGCAACCAGAACAGTGACCACAGCCTGCTTTACAAACCAACTCTTTGTCTACCTACTATCCAGGGATGACCAGCCTAGCACTCCGCTATCAGTAAGAGGGACAGCCCGGGCTAGGATGGCCAGGACAAAGTACTTGCTATGCAAGGACATGAGTTTGAATTCCCAGAAATCATAACAAAGCCAGGTGTGAATGAGCAGGCCTGCAATCACAATACTGTGGAAGGGGGAGGCAGGAAGCGCTCTAGGGACCAGTGAGATACTTCAGTGGTCAAAGTGTTTGCTGTACAAGTGTGGAGAGCTGGGTTCAAATCCCCAGAAAACCTGGTGAAGGACATGTGAGCTTCGAGGCAGAGACAAGAGCTGGAGGGCTGGCTGCCCTGGTGTGTGCATTGGGATGCAAGAGGTTGCACCCTGAGACAGTGAAAGCAGGGATCCACGCCTAAGTCCTGACACATGTGCACACACAGAGATTTAAAAA
>LOEQ01000560.1:255498-265840 GCA_001685075.1 Bramus lutescens | reverse complement strand
TGCCCATGGCTTCCAGCCCTTGCCTTGGCTAAGAACACAGGGCTCCTTTCACTTCCTGGGGTGCCATCCCCAGCTTCCAAGAGAGCTACAAACCAGAGGGCCTGGACCAAAATGTAGCTGTTTTCCTTTGAAAATCCACTGTGTAAGGAGAAATGGGAAGGAAAAAAAAAATTTTTTTTCAAAACATATGATTTTTGCCTAAAGTGATCCCACACACCTTTAATCCCAGCACTTGGGAGGCAGAGGCAGGCATGTGTCTATGAATCTGAGTCTGGCCTGGGCTACACAGGTGAGATGCTGTCTCAAAACAAAACAAAGCGAAAAGTCTCGGGATTTGACTTTATGTCATGCTGTCTCAAAGGCCTCTTGAGTGTGTCTGCCAAGGCCATGGGTCAGCCTCTGTCTACCCCAGCCACTCTTCCCCTTGTTTTTTTTGAAACAGGGCATCAGTGACCTGGGGCTCACAAGACTTGGCTAAGCTCGCTGTCCAGGGGAGCCCCAGGATCCATCCTCCTGTAGCAGGCTTTCTTGGACTGCCAGCCCCCAAATTGTGACACGGAGACTTATTATTAATTATGAATGCTTGGCCTTAGTTTAGGCTTGTCTCACTAGCTCTGTAACTTATATTAACCCGTTTCTCTTCATCTGCATTTGCCTCGGGGCTTTTTACCTCTCTTTCCTTCTGTGTGTCCTCCTTTCCTGCTTCCTCCGTGTCTGACTGCTGGTGGCTGCCTGCCTGCCTGGCCTAGACTCCTTCTCTTTCTCCCTCATTTCTTGAGCCTGGATTCCTGCTCCTACTTACTCTCTCTGCCTGCCAGCCCTTCCTGTCCCTCTACTGCTGGGCTATTGGCCAGCCGGCTTTGTATTAGACCAGTCAGGTGCCTTAGGCAGGCAAGGTGAATTGGCATCACATCTCTACGTAGTTAAACAATTATTCTGTAACACCCACAAATGCAGCACATCTTTACAAGCCTGTTCTCTGTTCCACTACCTTCCGCTTTTCTGCTTTTCTTTCTTTCTCTCTCTCTCTCTCTCTCTCTCTCTCTTCTTCTTCTTCTTCTTTTTTGCAGATTGAGGTTAGATTTAGTGGATTGTGGAAGGGAAGGGGAGAGTGGCTAGGGAGAGAAGGGGGAAGAGCAGAGAGAGAGACAGAGAGAGACAAAGGGGGGAAGGGGAGAAGGGGGAAACAGAAGCTTCCTCTTCGAGAGGGAAATGGAAAAGAAAGGGACTCAGGCTGCAAGCTGAAGGTGCTTTTCAAATTTTTAAAAATATATTTCATTTTAATCATATGCAGTAGCATCCAGAGCACAACTTCCGATCTTCGCTTTTCTCCTACTGTGGGATCCACGTATTGAACTCGGTTTCTCGGGCTTGGAAGCAAGCGTCTTGGCCCGCCCAGCCATCTTGCTGGCCCAGGCCTGGGGATGAACCTCTAGACAGCTGCTCTACCACTGAGCCACACCATCAGCCCTCTTTTTGCTTTTTATTCTGAGACGGTCTCCTGTAGCTTGGGTTGCCAGAGTCTTGAAAGCATTCTGCCTCAGGTTCCCAACAAGGCCATGCATTGGGCACTGTGAACCTAAGCACTCTCTCCTTCTGTGCCACAGCCTTGATTGCCACGTCCTCAGAGGGCTTGGACATGGCCTCGCTGCAGCAGCAGAGACAGGAGCAGAACTACTTCGTCCGGCTGGGCTCGCTGTCGGAACGACTACGCAACCACGCCTATGAGCACTCACTGGGCAAGCTGCGCAATGCCAGACAGAGTGCGCATGAGGCGATGCAGCAACTCACTCATGCACTCAGCCTGGTGAGCTTTGGGGGTGTGGCCAGGGCTGGGGCTTCCTTCTTGTAGCTCCCATCCCTCCTGAGCTGGGATCTCACCAGGTGGACTGGACTGGTTCCCCTGGGCCGACTTCCTCCATACCATGGTGTGTGAGTCAGCTCAGGCTGTGTAACAAAGTGCACAATCTGGGCAGCTGAGCCAGGCACATTCATTGTCTGACCATGTGTGAGACTGAAGTTCAGTTGAGAAAGAGGAATTGTGGACTTTGATGGATGAATCCAGTGTGACTATCTAGACTGTCCCAGGGTTTGTAGGGCACAGGCTTCTTTTTCTCTGTCTGGCTACCTAGGGGTGCTGGTCACTGGGTCCCAAGTCCAGTTAAGGTATTATTCTATCTTATTCATTTGAAGTTGGCGATGGTTGCTGGTGGAGCAGGATACATGCTCAAGCATTGCCCAAGGGGACTATTTGGTGCTTGCCTATCATCCTGGCAGAGGCCAGCCTGGTCTATGTAGTCAATTCCTGGCTAGCCAGAAATGGAAAAAAAAAGTAAATGAAAAGCATCCCCATACCTGTGGAACCCAGTGTCTGCATCCCCATACCTGTGGAACCTGGTGTCGGGGGCACGGGCTCCCTCAACCCCCACCCCTTTCTCTGCGCTGCAGATGGAATCCGTGAAGCAGGGTGTGGACCAGAGGCTGGGGGAGGGGCAGGAGAAATTGCACCAGATGTGGCTCAGCTGGAACCAGAAGACACCCCAGGATGCAGAAAAGAACCCAGCTAAGCCGGAGGTACTAGCTGGGGCTCAGGGATCCCTGTGTCTGCAGGCTCTGCTCTATGCATACTGGGCTTCCTGTCATGGGGTGACTGCAGAATCCAGACTTTACACAATTGATTCTGATTTGTTTTGGATTTTTTTTTCTTTTTCTCTTGGTTTCTCATGGCAGGCTCTCACTAAATAACCCTGGCTGTCCTGGAACTCTCTCTCTGTAGCCCAGGCTGGCCTTGAACTCACAGAGATCCACATATCTCTGCCCCCCCCCAGTGCTGGGATTAAAGGTGTGCACCACCACCACCACCGGCATTTTGGCTTTGGTTTTTAATTTTTGTATTTTATTATTACTGTGGGGGTTATTTGGTTTGGTTTTGAGATCACAGCTGTATGGCCACCACCACATCTGGCCTCTTAGCGTCCATGTTGTAATTTGATTTGGGGTTTGTATGTTTTGTAATTTTTGCTGTTTGGCTTTTGTCCCCTCCTAATGGCTTTTGTGTCCAATGAATCTAGATTCTAGGCATCTTCCTATGTCTCCCTGTAAATCTATTTTGAAAAGGTTACTGGGGCCTGTGGAGAGCCAAATCCCTGTTCCCAACGCTGGGCTGTGTCCCTGCTGGCTCTCACCCTGCCCCATTCCCCTTTCCAGCAGGTGGAGGCCCGGGCACTCGGCATGTTCAGGGACATTGCCCAGCAGCTACAGAGCACGTGTGTGGCCCTGGGGGCCAGCATCCAGGGCCTGCCTGGCCATGTCCGGGAGCAGGCCCAACAGGCCTGCAGCCAGGTGGATGACCTTCAGGCCACTTTCTCCAGCATCCACACCTTCCAGGACCTCACAGCTGGTGTTCTTGCCCAGACCCGCGAACGCATAGCTAGAGCCCGGGAGGCCCTTGACCACACTGTGGAGTACGTTGCCCAGAACACGCCGGTCACGTGGCTGGTGGGCCCCTTCGCTCCTGGAATCACTGAGAAAGCCCTGGAAGAGAAGTAGGTAGAGACCGGTCAGGGCTAGTAGCTGGTTCCAGCCAGCTTTTCCCAATAATCCTGTTGGATACTAGGTCCTCAGCTGCCCTGAGTCTGAAGAAGTGTTTAACCTTCTCCCATCAGTCTTTCAAAGAAGAAGAAAAAAAAATTCGAGAATGTTCTAGGAAAAAAAATCCCTAAAAGAAAAAACAGTCAGGGTAACCAGTAGTAATGGCACATTCCTGTCATCCTATGCCAGCACTGTGGCGGGAGAGGCAGGAGGATCAAGAATTCTAAGCCAGATGCTGTATAGCAAGCAGAGTCAGTGATAGCCTAAGCGGTTTCCTAACCTGACACTTGGTCCTCACAGGGTGGACAGCAGGGACGTGAAATTGTTTCAGATGAGAAAATGGCTGAGGACTGAGTGTCCATTGTTCCTCAAACCCTGGGGTTCAGTATTGCTATAATAAGTTTTATGAGCATCAGAGGCCAGGCGGACAGTGTGTGTGTATGTTCCTTTCGTAGCTGCTGAGCCACCCTGGCAGAGGAGCAGGAGGGGCCCATTGCCGGATTTCCCTCCTGTGAGGTGTAGGGGAGGGGAGTGGTAAGGCGCGGCAGACTGAATATAACCTTCCAAACATGGCTGTTCCCCTTGATCTGGAGACAGGAGGTTTAGTTCAAATTTCACCCTTGACTGCTATAGGAAATCCTTCAGCCAGTGGCTTTTAAGTTACCCGCCCATTTGGGCGTGGCCTCTTATACTATAAATGCCTATGTGAAGCACTTTCCCTCTCTTCCGGCTGCCAGATTCAGTACTGTCCCCCATTCGAGCAGAGGACTGTGATCTGTGAGTCTACCCCTAAATAAATAATCCTTTATCATACTCATTTCTGAGCTAGTGTGGGATTTCTTTTTAGTGTCTGTCTTCACTTGGCTACGGTAGTGTGTAGCCTGGGCTACATGAGACCCTGTCTCAAAACAGCAAAACTCAGGAGCAGGAAAAAAATGGTAAAGTGCTTGGAGTGTGGCCAAGAAAGATATTTGATGCCAGTCCCTGACTTCCACAAACGTGTACATATACACAAGGAAAACACAGGCTATTCTAATACCGTCTCCAACATCCAGAGCTTTGGAGACATCATGTTCAGTGACCTGAGCCAGATACTTCTGTTTAGAATCCCCCAGGGAGGGGCTGGGGGCGTGGTCATGAGGTACAGTTCCCCCCTCCCACCTATTATCTCCCGGTGAAGGGTTGGGAAGGATGGCTCACATGTATGCACCACTTCCCAGTGATTGTAAACTGCTTCTGCTTTTCTGTTTTCACAATTTAGTTTCATCAGTTTTTTTGTTTGTTTTGTTTTTGGAGACAAGGTTTCTCTGGGTAGCCCTGGCTATCCTAGAACTTGCTCTATAGACCAGGCTGGCCTCTAACTCATAGAGATCCACTTGCCTCTGCCTCCCGAGTGCTGGGATTAAGGGTGTGCTCCACCATCGCCTGGTGAGTTTCATCAATTTAAAAACATGCCTGTAATCTAAGCATCTGGGAGACTGAGTCAGGAGGATAGCTAAAGTTCCAGGATACAGTCACATGCATACAAAGACTGTTTCTTTTCTTTTTTTTTGATTTTCAAGACAGGGTTTCGCTGTAGTTTTAGAGCCTGTCCTGGAACTAGTGCTTGTAGACCATGCTGGCCTCAAACTCATAGAGATCTGCCTGCCTCTGCCTCCCGAGTGCTAGCATTAAAGGCCTGCGCCCCACCGCCTGGCCAAAGACTGTTTCTTAAAATACTAAATTTCCAGAAATATCTTTCAATTTTTTTTTGTTTTGTGTCCTTGTGAAGGCTCAGCAGGTCTTCTTTGACCTACACACACACACACACACACAAAATAAATAAATAAATAAATAAAACGCTAAAAGTATTCTCAACCAAACAGATTTACTTTTAGCCACTTGCACTCTATTTATTTTGTATTAATAATTTTTTTTGAGACATTGCTTCTCTATGTAGCCTGGCTGTCCTGGAACTCACTCTGTAGACCAGGCTGGCCTCAAACTCAGAGATCCACCTGCTTGCCTCCCGAATGCTGGGATTAAAGGCGTGCACCACCACTGCCCAGCCTTATTAATTTAGTTTTGAGATGGAGGTCTCACTGTGTAGGTTAGGCTTGCTCGGAACTCAGGCAGTCCTGCTCAGCTTCCAGTGTGCTGGACTAATAGGCATGAATCACCAGGGTTCCTGTGAATTTAGCCACGTGGTGCGTTGCGAATCCCCAGAGTATGTCACTAATTGAGGTCTGTGGCCACCAGCTCCTCAGTCTCTGGGGTGGGGGTTTCTCCTTCCCCCGCCTTGGCTCCATACAATGGGAGCTCTGCCTTGTTCCACATGGCACTTTGGCACTGGGCAGAGGGCATTGTTAGGTCCGGGGAGTCCTGGGGACTTTCCCTCTGGGGCGGGACACAGATGACTTCATCTGCTCCTCCCCCACACGGAAGGGGTGGAACCGTTCCCTCTTCTCCCTCCTCCTCCTCCTCCAGCGGCCTCCAGGGACCCTGAAATCCACCAGCCCAGGACCCCACAGCCAGGTAGGATGAAGCAGAGGGGACACAGGTGCCGGACCTGGAGGGCCATGGACAGTCTGGGTGGCACGCTGGGCCCCCACCTGCAGCCCATTCTGCTTCCTCAAGCTGTTTCCCGTGGACACTCAGATCTGCAGCCCAATTCCTGCCCCAACCCAGGCCTGCAATCCTTGGTGCTTCCTCAGCCCCCAGTGCCCCCAAATTCCTAGATCTTCCAGTAACCAGGTCTCCCCCAGCCACAACAGCAAAACCCCACCCTCCCCACCCCCAAATCCTTCTCCTGGTCTCTATTTCCTGACCAGATCCGCTTTCTCTACTTCAATGTCCCCAGTCAAAATCCCTGTCCCCAGACTAATACAGGCACTGTCTGCTAGGTGTAGGGACTGGCCTGGTGCAGCTCCTGCAGCCAGCTGCCCCTGGGTATATGCAAGATCAGCCTGGGAACCATTCCAAGTTCCCTGTCAGCGCTCAGTGCCTGAGTCCCAAAACTGACAGTCTCTAGAGACTGGGGGAGGGGACCCTGTGCCACAAGAGAAGGCCATTTCTGCCAGAGGGAGGCCAGGCAAGAAAGAAAGGGACCCCATTCACCCATCCATTCATCCACCCCACTCTCCCATCCACCAGTCCTTGTTCATGCTAGGGACCCACGCATGCTAGATGAGAGCTCTACCCACTGAGCGCCTCCACCCCCTCTTAAAAATTATTACTTTTATTTTTATGTCATTTATGCTAGTTCTCACTATGTAGACCAGGTTGGCCTGGAACTCACCTAGGCTGGCCCTGATCTCTTTGTCCTGGGAGGTGGTAGCACACGCCTTTAATCCCAGCAGAGGTGGGAGGATCTCTGAGTTCAAGGCCTGCCTGGTCTATGGAGCAAACTCCAGGACAGCCAGGGAGACAGAGAGAAACCCTGTCTTGAAAAACCAAAAAACAAAACAAGACAAAACAAAACAAAAAAACCCTCGAATACCCAAATACTGTGCGCCCTGCTATATATTGCCTGTTCATTGCTTAACTGTATCCATAACATTTCTCTGTCCTCTCTGTGTCTCTTTCTCCCCCAACCCTGTCCCCACCTGGCATTGGGAGTTGAACACAGGGCATCATGTATGACAGATAAGCACCCTAGCCACTCTGTTGTGTCTCCAGGCCTAGCACGTACCGTGTACCAGGTACTATCCTGTTCATGTACTGAGTTTTTTCCTCCACTGAATGCTTATTTTATTTATAATTGTTGTTTGAGACAGGGTTTCTCTGTGTAGCTCTGGCTATCCTGGAATTTGCTCTATAGACCAGGCTGGCCTTAAACTAAGAGACCTGCCTGCCTGTCTCTGCCTCCTGAGTGCTGGGATTAAAGAGGTCCAGCAATTTGTTTATTTAGTAATTTTAACTTTTTTCTGTCTTCCTTCCATCACATGGGTCCACGGACTGAACTCAAATCATCCAACTTGGCAGTGTAAAGCATCCTTACCTACTGAGCCATCTTGCCAACCCTCAGTCAGCATTTATTATGCACCCACTGTGTGTCAGGCACTCTGGAAACTAGGAATTAGAGAGAGCTGTACCTGAGCCTTGCTCCTGTTGGGGCCCACACTGGGGTCTGGTATGGGTCATGATGGCTCTTCCACAACATGGAGTCAAATTCAGCGGGTGCAGAGTGAGTGCCCTGCAGCGGAGGGGACTGCCGAGGATATGAGCCGAGAGGGACGCTGCCCGGAGGGACAGCCATGTAAAGGCCCTGAGATAGGACAGTGCTTATAAGTGACAGTATTAGCAGGCACAGAGGGATGAGAGAGAGAGGGACAAGCCTGCTTAACTCTGTAACGCTGTCTCCTCTGCCAGGTGCCCCCAAATCCAACAGTCTATCCTCCCAAAGGCTTCCTTCTTAGGGCCTCTGCTCACAGCCTTCCAGGGCGCCTACCTCCCTCAGGGTCAAAGCTGCCGTGGTCCTCTCTCTCTGATCTGACCTACTCGCTGCTCCAACAGGCCAGGATCCTCCTGCTCTTTAGGCTGAGCCCCGTGCCCCAGGGCCTTTGCGCTCACACACTCTCTGAGGGAGCTCTCTGAACTAGCTCACCTCCTCCAGGGTTGCAGCCCCCACCCCAGGTTCTGTCTCAGGTTCATTTCCTCCATGGCACTTTTATTTCTTGAAATGACCTTAGGTGATTTTTTGTCACTTCCTGTTGCTGTCTGATGCCTGAGTGTGTGCCCTCTCCATGTGCAGCATCTCCCATGGCAGTGCCCAGGCTGTGTGAGCAATGCCCAGCCTATGAAGAGACTGCACGGTTGTGGGGGGAGAAAGAGGGACATGAGGACATGTGGTACAAGGTTTTGGTGTGGTGGGGAGGCCAGAACAGGGATTTATCTGGTAGGGCTTTGACCCCTGCCACAGGGCCTTTGCCTGAGCTGTGTCCTCCGCCCCAGGACCTTTGTATGAGCCATGTCCTCCCCTGGGTGCCCCCCCCCGGCTTCTCCATCCTCATGTCCTGTCCAGGTGCTGTCTCTCTCTTAGGCCCACACTGCTCAGATCTGCCAACATGAGCCTTACTCCCTAGAGTTCCCCACCCTCTTCCGGGCTTAGTCTTGTCTGCAGCCATGATGGGCAGCTGGCCCACTGTGAATGTCACTCCTTTCTCCGGCTTAGCTCTGTTTCTTTTGTTCCCACGGTCACTGTATCTGTCTTCACTTTTACACCTGACTGCCTCCATTTCCCAGCAGCCATGAAGACTATGGTGGTCCTGCCTCCTTCCCTCTTGGCTCCTTTGTTTTTCTCAGCCTCTCTGACACCTTCCTGGTCTGCCATCTGCCATCACTGCCCCTACCTGCCTATGGTCATTAGGCCCCTTCCTCTACCTACCTGACTCCCTTGACCTGGGCCCAGGTCACCTCTGCTGCTCAAAGTCCAGTCTTTGAAGACTTTTGAAGACTTTTCAGTCATCTGTGTGCAAAGTCTGTGGGTTGACCGAATGATGAGTTGACTTCTGCTCTAGACCAGGTTCCTCTTGAGTATCCCAGACATTTACACGGCCGGCTCATTCTCTATGAGGCATTGTGAACCCTGTAGGCGCTGAGAAGCATCCCTGGCCTCCACCTACTCCATGCTAAGACTGGTCACAGCAGCTACACCCGTCCCTGTCTGAGAAGCCAGCAGGGCACTGGGATGGGACAGGAGTGAGCCCCATCCCAGCCTGGCTGTGGATGGAGGACTGGTGTCAGGGGCACTAGGACTAACAGCCTCTCAGTTCGTCTCAACAGTGAAGAGAACGGGGGTGAGCGATAGACTCGGTCCTCCCACCTGAGGGTCCCTGTGAGACATCCACTCACCCACTCACTCTCCACACCTGGCTGTGCAGCACTGGGCATGCAACCTGCGGAGCCCGCGGCTCTGCCCTCTGACCATAGCCCTCCTGCTGGTTTGGAGACATCTCCCTCTGTAGCCTGGCTGGCCTGGAGCTCAAAGAGATCCCCCTGCCTCTGCCTTTCGGTGCTGGGGTAAGTCACGATGAACTCCCAATCCCAACAGGTCTGCTGCACCATCCTCCAGGATCCCCTGCAGCCCAGGACACGCATACAGGAGGCTGTCAGTCCGGAACATGTCTTTACCCCGGGATCGGAGACACCGAGCAGGCTTCATCCTCCCTCACCCATGGCCAACCCAGGCCCATCGCTCCATGGCGTCTTGGGCATTTTAGGAGCCGTGGGAAGGGACAGGCTGGTCCACCTGGAACACAAGCTGGAGAGTCTGCACCCAGGCAGCCAGGAGTCCAAGCTTCTTCACGCCATGGTGCTCTTGGTTCTGGGCCAGGACACAGAGGCCAGGACCTCTTTGCAATTCTTGAAAGCAGACACAGTGGCACAGCTAGTAGCCCGCCAGGCAGGCGAGGTCAACACAGAAGGCCCCGAGGAGCCCCCAGATTTGTCCTGGACCGTGGCTCGCCTGTACCACCTGCTGGCTGAGGAGAACCTGTGTCCAGCTTCCACAAGGGACATGGCTTACCAGGTGGCCCTCCATGACCTTGCCTCCCAGGGTGACCACCTGCTGGGCCAACTCCAGAAGGAAGCCTGGGATCGGTGTAGTTCAGACACCATGGGGGACCCCCATGGCTTCCAGCCACTACATTCTGACCAGGGTTGCCTGCCGCCAACTTCAGCATCTCCTTCAGTGACCAGAAGCCAGCCTCGACCCATTGACACATCAGACTGGAGCCGGGGGCATTCTCTACACTCCATTGGCAGCATGGCC